>JAEQBH010000308.1:600000-976468 GCA_016808115.1 Tetrastigma voinierianum
ATGAATGAATAACAAATAGAATTTAATATTGAAATATTAAAATAGCTAATTTAAGTTGAGCAGTTATCTCTAAAAAACGGTGAATGTCCCGGCTGGCGGAAGATCGGATTCCTACGATGCAATGCGTAGCTTTGCTTCGACTCTGAATTTTAAAACTAGTCCAAGTTAAGATGGTGTATTTGGATCTCTCCAAACCACCGTTCATCATCTCACCTTCTTTGTTTCTCTCGAACCGCAGAAATTAAAATAACTACTAAATCGAATAACCTTGATTAAGGTATTTTTTCTTTCTGATACTTCATACCACAACATGGGCCCGCAAACACAGAGCTCCTTAAATATAGTCATTCTGAGGTTTGCCTTTATGCGGTTCCCTCATCCTCAAATTTAGAGAATAACCTCTTCCTTTATTAGATCATGCTGGGTCAATTCACTATTGAATTAGGGTGAACTCTGCGTCCTTAGAGTGTCTTTACGCTCATTATTAATTCTCAGTTTAAGTGAGAAGGGGATGTATTGATTTAGGCATAAGCACATTAGATCAACAATATCAGGTTCAAATACCTTCCCAAATTGTTCACACTCACCAGGTGCCTTCTCTGTGTCCTCGGAGGGCCTCCTGGAAATCAGTGAAAACGATCTCGTTATGGAGTACAGGAAGCCCGGCAGTAGGATCAATTCAAAAACAAACAAAACCCTGACAAGTGGGTTAAGATCTTGAAATTGACCATCACGAGATGAAATAAGGAAGGAATGTTTCTGACAATAACGTCAATTCAATACCATTTGGGTTTCTAAATTAGAATTATACCCATCTGGGTGGCTTGCTTAGATCGAGAAAACAGTAAATCGAGCGGGTGTTAATCCAGTGTCAGGATTCAAACATGACGGTAATTTTACAGAAATATAAATGCGTCGACTAAATCCTTTACAACTAACGTTCGAATCCAAATTGAGAATACAAACTAATCTAATAGAAAATAAATGGAAAAAGCGAAAATAAAGAAAAGAAAGAAGAAAAATAAAAATACAGGAATGTGACCGCCGGATCTTTCAAGTAGCGAGTGTGTTTCTTTTAGTAGCGACTCCATTGTTATAGGGTTCTGAAGTTGGGCCTAATTCCCGTCATTTCTTTTGGACTTTATTTAAATTAGCCCGGTAGCGGATCTTGTCGCGACATTAAGCTCTTATCGCGACCTACATTCTTAATCGCGGTCATATCGCGGGGAGCCTACACACATGGTTGCGACATGTCTTAGCGAAAAGCGATTATCATGACGACGATTGTCGCGACCTCTTCTCTATTTAGAGAAACTCGTAATAAGCGACGGCTTCTTTGTGATCGACCTGATCCATCGCGGTGATATGCGGCAGGTCCGATGTTGTCGCGACGCCAGTTGTCTGATTGTTGTCGCGATGCTGATATTATCGAGACCTCGGGTCTTTGTAGTTGATGTCGACAACCCCGGGTGTTAATCGCGACCTCTCTATGGAATTGTTATTATGACAACTTCTCCTTACAAGCGATATCGGCCCATACGTTTGTAGTGTTGATGTCTTGGCGCATCGAATCCATGACATTGTGTCTTCTTCTTCTTGATTCAGTTTATTTAACCTTGAGGTTTCTTTCACTCCCCGGCTCATTTTGTTTCAATTAAGATTCATTCTTGTGGAGTTTCTTGATGTAACACAGTCGCATTTGATTCTTTATCGAAGCAGCAACATTGGTCTGCTCATCACTTGTATACGTCGTTCTGCGCCCTAGCCGTCCCAAATTATATGGTTAGCTGCGCACGATGCATGCTACAATTTACTTTCTTTTGGATTTTAGCTATGAAATTTGGTGAGATTTATTCCAGTCCACATATCATCAGTCTTTATGTGTCAATTAATCAGAAAAATGGTGAAAATAGATGACTTTTAAGCTGGAAATCATGTGCTCTGAGGGAGTACAATATCAGAGGAGGTGGGTTCAGGAAAGGTTCGTAGCTCCTCCCGTTGGGGTTATAAGTGTTGCCATTTGGGGCATTTGTTTGTAACTTGTTTTGGCCCACCACATTGCATTCTCCAGAAATAGGGGTTTATACATAGTTCTCTGGGTTGGTCGGTGGGCTGCGGTTAAAACATTTTGACTGTCTGTGGCTTTTAGTCATTATGCACCTCATGGACCCTTTTCTTTCTAATTCCTCAATTTCTAGCCAGTAGATACCTTAGCTTTCGACTCTATATCTTACGAGGAGACATACATGCCTCCTCTTTAGTTCATGGTGGCTTGAATGCATCTTCTTCTCTTGGGTTGGCTGTCGACCCTTGGGTCAAGCCACATGAGTGAGGGAGTCGTTTGCCTCATCAGGATTTTACTCAAGAAATCCTCTCCACATAGTTTCCAACTCAATTTGTTTTTATAGAGGGATTATTCCCATATAAAATGGTTCTTACGACATCCGTGTATCAAACCCATGAATTATTGGGCATGCAACGATGTCTCCATAATCTCTTCTGACGCTTGGTAGAACCTCTCACCATCATGGCTGCCAAATGTTAAATTTTCCTCTTCAAGTTGTTTGTCTTGTGAGCAGCTGAAGAGATTTTTTGAAATTATGCTTTGCGGCTCTCTGTTCCTTGTGGTTCTTGGCGCTTAAAATACATTTGGCAAAATTTTTGCCCCTTGTCCTTTAGGGTTAGTGGAAAGACTTTCAAACTTGAAGGGCTCCATGTCCCTTGCACCTTCTTTGAAAGTGGTGCATACTTCCCTCAAGACTCATATGTGATTGTAAGGTTTTCATTCTCATACCTTGGAATGTTGGGAGTAGAGGCACAGTAAGGCTTCTTTGCCACCTCCTCAGCAGAGGGAATTATGCATGAGGTGCACTCGCCAGGTGGGTGTATGTGATCGTGGATCCCGATGCTGCATTGGGCTCCCCCAGGCACCTGCGCTTCTTTTGATTTCCTCTGTGAGGATGATTGAAGCCTGTTCACAATACAGTCACCCTCTCAAAGCCTACCTGTGGTGTTCCTATCCCCTTTGCATAAGCTTTATCTGCACCTTCGATCAAAAATGTAAAACAAAACTAACAAAGGTTGAGTTAGCTAGAATTAAAATAACTTGAATGTCTTGGAAAAATTTTAAAAATCCCCTGCGTTGAAGCTGCAAGTGGGAAAAATGAGTAAAATCAAGGGAATGATTTTACCGCTTTGGTATGGATCACTAAGTTCAATGACTTCTTATCTCGATAGGGCGCCATCCGACAGCGGCATCATTTGATCAGTGCTTGCGTTGGGGTGATCTGGAATCAACAAATATGTTTCTTATATTCACTCCTGCGTAGGTAGTCAAGCTACTGGGTATGGCGGTCTAGGGTCAGAACACGGGGATGGAGTTTCTTCGTGAAATAGAAGTGAAATTGGGTTCAATGGTATTTCTCTTTGGATTTTGGGTTTTGTTAAAAAACGATGGGTTGATGGTATGCTTGCATATAAATTGAGAAAATTTGAAAAAACTCTTGAAGTCTTGGAGTCTTAGTTGGATTTTTAAGGTGTATTCATTGCCTACGGGTTTTGTTTCCTCACGTTGGGGATATTGACCTATAGTCGTTTCCAGGCCCGGACTTTGATTTAACCTTTAAATCTAAACCTAGTACTCCCTCCGAGGTAAGGCATTGAATGTGAAGCATTCAAGTCCCTAACGGTGTACATATGGCCTCAAAAGGGCAACTACAATGACTAATAGGAAACTGACTAAGTGGTTAAGCAGACTGGATCTAGGTCAGCATCCCACTATAACCTGGCTTGCCCAGTACATTGAGCGAGGCTGAATCTGGAGGTTTCAACTGAGGTGAGGATCTGAAACTTGAAGCTGCCTCTATAAATGCGATCTCCCAAATAAATAGAGGGCATGAAAACTACCTCAGGCCTCCTCTAGTGACCCCTCCTCTTCAAGGAAAAGGGCTTTAATAGCGTACCTTGGTTTATTATACCCAGGTATGTTGTTTCAGAAAAATAGAAAGGAAATGAAAAAATGAAGAGAAAAGAAAGCAGGCTGGAAAAATACAAGCAAATGCTTGAAAAGATTGGTGTCTCGATTTAATTTGCAGTGGGAGGCTTGCTCTAAGCCTGCAAATGTGTGAAATACCAAAAACACCTAAATACATGATTACAATAGGACAAAATGGGTGCAAAAGCAGGTGGTTTGGAATCAGCTCACGGGGAATGATTTTGGCATATGCGGTGAATTTCGCTATCTTAGTGAAGAATTTAAGCTATCATAAGAAAATACAGGCATATGAAATTCAAATTTTCATGCCGCAGTAACTTCGCTTTGATAAGCGAGTACGTAACAGCGAAAATGCATAAAGATTCCATGAGAAGTTCGCGAAATTTTTCGCTATGGTTGCGAAATTTTAAAAATCGCTGCGAAATTTTCGCAATGCATAAGCGAAATACCTTGCCTCTGCTTGCCTCTGCATTGCCTGCGCATCGATTCGCTTCCATTTCACCAGTTCCACTTGACATTTCTTCATTTCGGGTTGATGAAATCACCGAGAATTTTCGCATTCAGCACCAATACGAAGCCAAGCTTGATGACTGAAGTTCCCAAAACCTGCAAAACTACCAAAAACAACCTCGAAACCAAATCAGTGGTACTAAGTGGACTTGCACATGCCAATTGGCTTAATTTACATGATTAGTACGCAAAAAGCACGCAAAACCTATCTTGAATAGGACTCAAAATAGCACTTTTTGGGTACTAATCAATTATATAGAACCACTAAGCATGAAAATGCTTAGCGCGTTGTTTTTGTCATCGCGCAGGTATCAAGTGAGCAGTGCGAGGGGGGATAAAGGCGGCAAGATTTGGGAGAGTCAACGTCAGAAGCTTCGTGATTATCGATAAAGAGATCAACCATGCATTCATGAAATGGATTTTACTATTTTAATACATAAACTCTGGTTTTATTTTGTAAATGTTTTGATATTGAAAATACGATATATTTTGTAGTGATCTAAGTTGAAAGAGCATATAATGCCATATTGTACAAATGTGAGATATATCCCCGAATGATGGGCCCTCTGCAAATGTTTTGATGCATATTATTATATATTCTACATTATAAGAAAAAAAAAAAGTATTTGTATTCGTATCGGTAAGGCTGGACTTTACATATTATTTTTGTATCAGAGGTACAGTTAAATTGCTAAAAAAAATAAAAGGGTGTTACAAATTATTTTAGTATCAGAACCTAGGTTAAAGGCGGGTTCTATAAAATGATTTTAAAATTTTGTAAATGATTTTAAATTTGTTTATGACATAAGTTGCATTTGAATATAAAGGATGAGTGACTCTGAAGCGGATCTTTTACTTGCCTTTCCGGTCGGCCCGATTGGCGGGTAGAATCGGTTCTAGGATGCTCCACATTCATTCTTTTTGTTTTTGTCACGGCCAGATCGGCCCGATTTCGGGGCTGGATCGAACCAGACGGAGGTTTACTCAGGCCCGTTTTCATTTATCTTATCAAAACATTTTATTTATGTCATTTAGTTTTTAAGGTTTCAATTCGTGGAAGGATTTTCAAATGGTAGGCCATAAACATTTACTCTATACCCAATTCATTTACGAAATGCATATCTTGCCTTTACAAATGATACACAAAACAATAGTTCGGAGTTGCTCTTTTGTTAGCAAAATATCCATGTTCAAAAGAAATGATATGCATATGGCGGGGTATATACTTGCTCTTAGCGACAACTTTCTCTATGACTTTGTTCTGATCTTGCCTTCGCTCCTGTTTTACTTTCGAAACTGCGCATATATAAAAACTACACGCTAAGAATTTTCATGCTTAGTGGTTCTAAATAATTCTATTCCAATTTTCAGTTTAAGATGACATGCATTTATCATAAAACCATGCATTTTATATCAAACTATACTACAAAATGTTTTATTCATTTTCACATACTTTCGCTACAAATCAACGATCATATCAAAATATGCATTTTCACATGCTTTCAATTTATAACTCAAATCATGAGATTCAGAAACATATACAAGATGAATTTAGTTTACAAATCCCATTTACACTCATCAAGTTTGTTATTTCACTTTGTCTATATAATTCACATTCATGACAGATTCCGTTCGGTGAATCCCGTCCTTTTTATCATTCGGTAATGTGCTCGCACATTTAACAATTTCGGTCTCTCATAATGACGAATGTCGATTGGTGCACCCCGCCATGTGATCATTTAAAAATGCCATACGCAATCATGACGGATGTCGATTGGTGCATCCCGTCAAGTGGGACATTTTAACAATGCCATACACCATCGCAATGAATCTGGAATTGGTGCATCTGCCATGGGACATTGCACAGACCGGTTTTCCTTCGCGGACTCGATTGGTGAATCCCGCCATGTTGGTAGTTCGGTATATCGATTTCATTCAAGATGTCAAGAATTGACCAATTCATTTGCAACTCGATTAATCACTCACATGCAATTAATTTTCAGACATTTCAAATATCACATTTTCAAATCCATATGCACTTTCTTAATATCATTTCAAAGATATACTCATTCCATATAATCATTTCAGATTTATTTGGTATACTACCAAAACACTTGAAATATGGATAGAGGGTCAGTGATCAAACCGAAGTTGTCGGCTCTCGTTTCCTTCCCTTCGATCTCGGTCCTAGGTTGGAGTGATTACTCACCGTCCACTGATCGATAACAATCACACCACTCTTAGTGGATAAACAATTATTGTACATTTTTTGTGAATGACAAATTTATCTCCGTTAACGGTTTTGGGCTAAGATACTAAAGTCACGCTTCACTTTGCGGAGTTAAAGTGCGATGCATTTTCATTGGTTTATCATATTTAAACCACCATTAATCATTTATTAGGGTCCTTAAACTATCGAATCACGAATCTGAGTGTTCGGAACAAAAATCGAAATTTGTTCCTGATTGTATGTACCTCGCCGCTATATAGCCTTTGTTGCACGTTACGGTGTAGGCCTTCAGCGGCGTAAGTACCAGCTCGCCCGTGGCGTACTCGAGGGTGCCATTTTGGCCCCTCGGCCTCCACAGCAACGGGCATCCCACGTACGGCAGAATTTGCGAGGCATGGGTTCCACTAAGCTGTAAGCGTAGGGGCACGAGAAAATGCCGAATTTCCAATTTTATTTATTTTGCGATTTTCTCAAAAATCCTCGAATCCAAAAACATTGGAATCACTCCCAATAACATCCTAAAGTCATCCTAAACCAACCATGAGAAAAACCCATGGATGGATTAGGGTTTTTCTAACCCAAACATCAAATACAACTTTCTAGGGTTTAGGTTCTTACCTTAAATCCCTTTGAATCATCTCCACCCAAGATGCTTGATCACTTAGAAGCAAGAAATGGGAATAAATCACCAACAATCTTGATCTTCTCACCTTGCCCTATCTTTTCTCTCTCTCTTGTCTCCAAAACGTTTTTGCTCCAATCAGCATTCTAAGACCAAATGTGGTCTAATATCACTTACCCTTCTCAAGGCCATGTTTGGCATATCAAAAACCCATTTTTGGATTTAAGTTGCTTCAAATTACCTTATAGCACATATATCACTTATATTTGCACTTAAACACATAAACATTTTCTCAATTGACCCTTAGGTCCTCATTTTACAAAATTCCAGATTTGCACTCACTTGGAGTTTATTTAGGGTTAAATCGATTTCTCATTTAGCATATAACATTTAATCATATGCTCACATATTCATTTTACTTTTCACAATTTATCAGGTTTCCTAGAAAAACCCAAGTTTGGCTTAATTCATACCCGGAATATATAATAAAATTATTATAAAAAAACTAGGGTATTTTTAGGGCGTTACAGATCTTATCGGTCTTAATAGGTAAGCATGGAAAGTTCAGGTCCCAATAGTGTCGTTGTGAATAGAGTTTCTAGAGATTGTCCAATTAGAATACGAGAGTATGAGTTTCCGGGATTTAACCGAGTTGTCATTTAGAGAGTTTGATGTGATATTAGGGATGGATTGGTTATCCCGACACCAAGTGGTAGTTGATTGTAGAATGAAGAGAGTGACCTTCAGGACTGAGGTGTCGAGAAGTGGCTTTTATCGGCGAGGTCAGGAACACACCTCTCTAATGTGATATCCGCCACCCCCTCTTTGCTAGAACGATGGTTAGAAGAGTGTGAAGCCTACTTAGCGTATGTGATTGTCTGAAAAAATGAGCCCTAGCTTATCAGACATCCCTACAGTTAGTGATTATCCGGACGTGTTTCCAGAGGGGTTTCCAAGATAGCCTCCATAGAGAGAGGTTAAGTTCGCAATCGACATTGTTCAGGGTGCCACTCTGACATCCATTACACCGTATCGAATGGCTCCGATGGAGTTAAAAGAATTAAAGCTTCAGTTGCAAGAATTGTTAGAGAAAGGATTTATTCATCTGAGTGTATTATCATGGGGAGTGATTCGTGCCACAGTATGGTGATCTGAAGTCAACAAAATTTGTATCCTAAATTTCCTCCTACTGCCGTAGTCAAGCTACTTCAATATAGTGGTTCTAGGGTCGAACACAGGGATGAGTTTTCGTCTTACAAATGACTTGTATCATGATTCAAAATGGTAAGGCTTTAATTTGGATTTTTGGATTTGCATTAAAAAGTGTGGTTGTTGTTGTCACTAAATTAACTGAGAGCAATTTAAAATAAGATGTAAAAAGAAAACCTTGAAGGTTTGGGTCACTAGTTTGGTATGATGGGGTTGTAAAGGTGTCCTCGGGTTATTTCCTCGCATTAGGGAAAATGACATATAGTCATTTCCAAAACCGGTTATTTGTTTAACTTTAAAAACCAACCCTTAGTAACATTCCTATTTGAACCATAGCATTTACTGAGCATTTAATGTTTACTGCGGTTGAAATAAACAATTTAACCTACTTTTAGTGGCTTATGACATCTAATGGATGTTAGTGTATCTACCATTAAAGAATACCTTTGAACCACTGAAGCATGCCAAGTATTGACCAAAGAAAATACATTAAATAGCATTTAAACCTAGTTTGGAAAGTTTGAAACACAAATACGCGTTACTGCTTCATGAAAGCAGGAGGAACACCCCCTTGAGCCCACATCAGCCAACCTAGCAACCCTCCTCTCTTCCAAGGTTTTGGGACAGCCAAACATCCTTTGAGTTTTCATCCTCAAAGGGGTGTGTTTAGCAGCCTAGAAAAATGAAGAGAGAAAGATGAGAGAGAAAATGGAAACCAAAGCGAAGTGCGTATGCAAGGCACTTGAATTGAATAGTTAGGTTCACAATTGTCCGTAACATGGCTTATATAGCCCCCTGAGAACATGTGAAATACCAAGCTAACCTAAATAATATGATTACATTGAGGGAAAAAGAGGAATTAATCAAAACGGAGTCGTTTGGATCACAAAAACAGGAAGCAGAAATTTCGCTATGCACAGTAATTTTTGCTATGATAGCGAAAATTCAGCTATAGCGAAAATTGAAAATTTCGCTATGCCACATCAAAAAATTGCCAATCTTCTATCTTTGCTTCTGCATCCTCCTTTGCATTTCTCATCTTCTATGGCTGCTATTTTCTTCATCCACGGCTTGATGAAATCGATGAGAATTCAAACGAACTCGGCATAAATCGGCGAAATTTCGATGCCAAGCTTGATATGATGGTGGAGGTTTACGAAACCTGCAAAACTACCAAAAATAACCTCGAAACAAAATCAGTAGTACTAAAGGACCTACACATGTCAATCGGCTTAATTAATATGATTAGTACGCAAAAAGCACTCAAAACCTATCTTAAATAGGACTCAAAATAGCACTTTTTGGGTACTAATCACCAACAGCATTACTAGTCCCTTGTAAATGCAGAAATATAAAGATATCAGTTTGTGCTTTTGCAAAAAGAGTATTCTATTCAAAAAGTGTGTGTACAGGTGAGGCTCAACCTTCAGTATGAAAAATTTGGACTCTATACAAAAACCAACATGAGAGAACAATTGCCATATAGGAACAAGTTTCAGGGCTGCATCAATTCCAAGGAAGTCAACCTGAACTTCCACCAAAATCTAAGTGTTTTAAGGTAACCAGTTTGAACTTGATAAGGTTGCTTAAGCTATTCCCTCCCCCAGCCCGAAACTCTTTGCCCATGACCTTAAGCGTGACCAACCTAAATAGATTCGGTTACACTCTTATTTCTTACTTAGACTGTATTGCTTAGGGTGCAATGCTAAAAAATTAGACTTCACAAGAATCGCAACAGGAGATCACCGATGACTCTGACGATTAAGGTTTTAGAGGCGTAGTCAAGCGGCCGACCACTAACTCTTCAGGCTTCACCTCGAACTTCGAATGATTTTGAGAATTCAGCTCCTACAACTCGAACTCTACCCATCCACCCGTGTAGTGAACACAAAGTCAGTGACTCCCAACCAGTGAAGGTTTAGGGCACCGGGCTTTAAAGGCTTTCGCCATATACCCCTCGGAGTGTGTTAGGGTTTCAAAGAAATGAGTGTCACGGCTTTCTATTCTCTTTTCTTCTTTCTTTTTCTTTTTGCTTTTTATTTTCATTTGGAAGACTTCATTGGTCTTCATTTGTGGGTAACATAAACCTATTATGGGTAGTCAACGAATCTAAGGCCGGTTTTACAAAGTAAAAAGAGGTATATAGCTTCTCAACCTATTGATGAAAACTAATGTGCACTGTGTGTGATTAGTATTGAAGGATCAGGGACAAGGTTAATTATTTGAATTTCAACCACCCAAAAACTCATCACATGGAACTATTCTAGCATTTATGGCAACATACAAAGTTTCCAATTTTCAAAACTCAGGTAAAGAGCATAAATATAAAAATACAGCGTAAAATGGTTCGCAAAGTGTGAAAAAAATGTAAATACCCTGAAGCTTTCTGAGACAACGAAAGGCTACAGATAAGCTTAACATAGCTAAACACAACAAAAGATCACCGCCACTCATCTAATACATACATCCCAAACAATCCTATACAAAATAAGTAGGTGCCAATAGTTAAACAAAACAAAATATGATAGATGATACCTAACCTAACTTTTCCCCCCAACCAAAGTATAACCATGTTCCACCGGGTAAAGATCTGAAGTTGACAGTCAGGCCGCCAAAGATATCCAAGGAGGCTACGTAACTGATACGCTGGACTGATCACTCAGAGTCAATGTGGTAGCTCATTGTCATCGACTACTGAGACCGAGGTGGCTCATAATCCTAAGAAGCATGGCGTGATTCCACGCGAGTGACCCTACGTGGCCATCCGTCAGCCAAAATGCCCCGAGTAGTAGAAAGTGAGCAGACAAAGATCCATAATGCAGATAACTCCTGTAACTTAATGTGGATATGCCCGCGGTCACTGTGATGGAGGAGGGCAAGCAGCCTAGGAGAGCCGGGCAAGAGGAGGTGGAACCGGAGGAGATGAATCTAACCTGAGTCCTTCCACCCACCTTTGGAACAAGTCGTCACCCTAAGAAACTCATCATCCTCGCTCCTCCCTTACCGGGCCGGATAAGAATGGGGAGCTGGTGCATATATAAAAGACCGCTCGATGGATACAAAACCTAAGGACAATGTCCCTCCACCCACCTATGTGGCTCTCAGAACCTCAGAGGCTCTAAGACCCGGCCCGCAAACCCGACATCATCAGAAGCTCCGCCTATCGTCCCACGACCTTCACAAAGTGTGGCAACGCAATTATGACGAGCTCTGAGGGACTGAACTAGAATCCTCTGAAATCTTGGTACGAGCCTCTAGTATAGCCCCGTGTTTCGCATACGTCTGGCTGGAATAGGTCGGGTTGGTAGAGGCACGTGGTTCATTGAGGTTACCCAGGAAAGTCACGGGCCGAAGAGAGCAGGGCACAGCCAGGTATCTCGAAAGCGAGAGAGTACCATCTCTCTCTCAGATTTGCGCCACCGCCAATAGTTCAGACCGCTGTAACTATCGGGCAGCTCAGCAAATAGAATATCTCAGCCAAGTACCAGCGCGCCGCCGATACCGAATCCCAGATTCCAATGGATCAGGCACTCCGATGTCATAAGGTGATAAAACTGCTACCACCGGATGAAACGCTTCTGCACGTGAATGGCAACAAAGGAATATCACGATCAACCGCATAGAATCTCTTAATCGCCGGTTCGTCGTCAATGCCTGGGAGTGTCGTAGATGACTCCATATGCAAGTCCCGAACGATGATTCACGCCCGGGATCTGATCGCAGTCAAACATCTGCGCCCGATCCCCAAAGCCTGGGATAACCGGGGCGATGAACTCCGATCACCGAGGAGGTCGCACTCTGGCCCAGACCGCGATGATCACCCCGGCCCGATGTCCCGGCCCACTTGAAGCTCCAGCCTCCGGCCGTGGTCCTGATGCACAGAGAAGGGGCCCCGAGGTCCCCTCCGGTCCGTATCGTCTGATGGGGTCAGGGTCAGTTTTCCCAAAATGTATGTGGGGCACGCAAAGCAGCCTCTCGTAACTGTCCCAGGCTGAGCAACTGAGTTTCGATGTGCCTGCACCGCTCTCTAGGGTAATCGAATCGACCCAGTTCAGAAATTATGGGCTCAGAGGGTACAAGCTGGCAGATCAAGACTGCACAGAGAGGGGAATGCTAGAGACGGGGCAAGGGAGTACAAATACGAGGCAGTATGCAAGTGCACAAGCAATGATGGCCAGTAATGGCTGGCCAAGTGGCAGTGGCTGCAGGCAGATGGCGCGGTTCGCTGGACTCCTGGCGAGCGAGGGGCGTAAAGGAGCGGAGAGAAGCAGTGGGTCAGCTTGCAGCGTAAGCACAGGGGCTACGTATGGCGCAGTCATATATGAGGTACGGCTCTGTGGCGCTTTAGGGAGTAAGATCTAAATGAATGAAGATGAGGGGGGGCAAGGGGGAGAGGGCTTTATAAATCATTTGCAAATTTGAAAGGCCTTAAGCTAAGAGCCACAGGTCTAAATTTCGCTATCGCGAATTTTATGCCTCGCACTAGCACATTCCTGTAATAAAAACAAAATTTAATTTAATAAATTAAATTAAATAAAATATAAATAATAAAAATAATACAAATACAAATAAAATAAATTTTAACTGAACATTAAAAAAAAAACTTTTAATTAAGAATTAAAATAAAGAAAATTGCTAAAAATAAAATAAGCTGAAAATTGACAAATTTAAACTAAAATCAAAATTTATGAGTTGTAGTTTGGTCTCGCTGAGACCAACCAAATTTCATCCGCATCTGCTCATTCATGGAGGACTAAGGAGGAGGAGCTCCTTCATCATCAGAAGTGATGTGTGCTGCGCTGCCTTCATGCCCAACTCATCTGCTTTCTGAGCTTCTTTCACTGTGGCGCTGGGGGAAGCATTGGCTCTTAGGAGTGACCGATGCAACCAATTCCTCCATCAACCGTCTAATTTTTCTTCACCAATTCTTCATGCAAATAGAAAGCATTTGGTTTCTAACTGACTCAATCAGTAAACTTCATCCGATCCTCGCCTCCTCATCTTCTCAGCTAGCTTCTCAGGCTTGTTACTCGTGTGAAAAATATTGAGCTCCGGTCATGTTGCCAAATGAGCCGCATGACTCATTCCCAGAGTTGATTATCGCATTGAAGTACAAAATGGCCTTCCGAGATGATCGGCACATGATTAGGCCCAATCGCGACGGCTTCGCAGATCGCACTACAAAATCCACCGGGTAACAAACATGGTGCTGAACTGGGTGTAACCACTCCAGTCCACCCTCTCACCAATACATCCTCAACTATGCCCCAGAATTTTTATCGATCAATCAGTTAAGGATAGAGTGATGTTGGTAGGCTTAAGCCCCCACCCAACCGCTTATATATACTAAGTACTCCAAGAAGAGGGTTTACATCAGCCCCAAGTCCACTGCCGCTTTCTTATCTATGCAAGCCTCCAATGTCGACTGACATATCATGGGGATCCCGGATCCTTGTATTTCACCCTGGTCTGCTTCAATGATGGCAATCGACTTATGTTAGAAGCCCTTTCTTCAATGCCCAACCTCTTGACCGTACGTCCTTCAAAATTTTGCATATGTTTGAGTCCCGCTTAATCATGTCAAGGATATTTACTTCACTCATTTTAGCACCTCCCACCCCCAGCTTCATTTGTGATTTTTTCGTTTCATACTGAGGAAATGCAGGGGGCATGTTTTCTTCATTGAATCTTCTAATTATTATTCTCTCTCAGCTCACTTTCCTTTTCCTTTTTGTTTCTTCAGCCGCACTAGTTTCTCAATTTCTTTTCCACTCCTCAAAGTGATGAGATACTTTACTTCATCCATCCCTGAAGTCACACTGGAAGAACCCATTTACGGACCCTGATCGTTGTCCGGGAAGGAATCTTCCTTTCTCTTGTACCTCAAGAAAATTAGTAACTCGTGATGGAATATCGTAGATTATCAATTTTTATGATTACACGCCTTCGCTTCATCTATTCTTTGTTTAAGCTTTCCAGCATCTATTCTTTTAGCCAATCAGACATTGATTCCCGCTTCCTTCCCACAAAATCACCCACCGCCTTGCCTGTGGGCTTAATAAAATACTGTTCAACAGGACGAGGACGTGATGGTCAGGGTTGAGACAGGAACCAAACTATCGCTTGGCACCAGGAGGTACATAACAGGGGATTTAGCCTCTCTAAGAGAGATTAGGTGGCTCATCCACCGGGATTATATACACATATGGGGCATCGGGTTGTGGCTTGTATTGCCCCACTTCCAAGATTAAAGATGCTCGCCATCAAATCTCTCACTATGAGCAATTGACAATGTCTTTCCGGTGGCCAATGATTTGGTAATTGATGTATAGGCTGGCCCAGGCATGGATTTCAAACACTACCCGCACCTCATGTAGCCTCTTTCCTTCCAGCTCTTCCACCTTCCTTGCTAAGGTTGATATCTTTGCTTTCATCTCCATATCCTCAGGAAGTGCAAAAATGCCTCCCCTTTGGTGGGCTGAAGGCCTTATTTTCTCCACCTCCCTTGGGTTGGCCTATCCCATCCCTTGGAAGTTTCAAACACATAATTCAAAAAAAAAAAAAGTCCATGGCTTCATCCGGTGCTTCGTCAGAAGTCCCTCCACACATCGCTTCCAAGAAGGGTTTGCGGCTGGAGAGATACCACCATAGAAGCGACGGCAAGTGATCGCAGCATTAGAAACCATGATGTGGACATGCACCGATGGTCTCCATGAACTCTCCCCAAAGATCGGGGTAGAACTCTTTCATCATTAAGGGCTGCAAATGTGTAGATTTGCTCTCAAATGTTGGTTTGTGAGCACCGAAGATTTTTTTAAAAGCTCGCTCAGCTCGCCAGCCTTCTAATGGTTCTGGTCTCAAATGAATTGCCACATTTTGGCCTTTCATTTTTTAGGTTAATGGGAATGCCTTCAACTTCAACAACCATATCGAAGCAGCACCCTCCTTAAAAGTTACGCAAACTTCCTCAAAATCCCTATGTGTATGGATTTTCATTTTCCATACCATGACAGTCAGGAGCAAAGTACTGTGATAAGGGTCTCACCGCGCCATCCGCGCAGGCGATGCGTGATGGCACTAACCTGTATAGCGTATATGGTCCCTCATCAATTGCATGCTATCGATTCATTACACCGCCACGACTCTCACGGTCCTCGTGCAGAGGATCCATTTACCACTGCACAATCGACTTCACAACTTTAGGCTCAATTGGTATTAATCTTGCGTCACTTCCGATATATTCGGTCCAAGACATAAACACCTGTGACAAAAAAAGAGACAGAGCAAGGAACAACTACAAGATTTTCCAACAAGGATCAGTGTTAGCCAAATAATAAAATGATTGTAATAATAAACCAAATTCAGATCTCACGAGTAAAAAAACTTGATATCTCTAAACAATGAAATCTACAAAAAGGGTTGTATACAACAACACTTGTAAATGAAGATTACAAGTACATATCAATCTTCACTCATCCGTAGTTCGGGCTCCCATCTGCAGAATCCACGCCATTTGATTCAGGTTACGTAGGGTGATCCGGTCAACAAAATTTGTATCCTAAATTTCTCCTATCATTCGTGAATAAGTTATCAAGGCAAAGATAGTTGGTTCTGTGGCCTAAATCACTGTGGATGGGTTTTCGCCTTACAAACGACTCAGATTGCGATTCAAAATATGGCTTTAATTTGGATTTTTGGATTTGCATTAAAAAGTGTGGCTGTTGTCAGCTACTAAATTAATCGAGCAATTTAAAATAAGATGCAAAAAAGAAGACCTCAAGGCCTGGGTCACTAGTTTGGTATGATGGGGTTGTAAAGGTGTCCTCTGCTATTTCTGATTGGGAGGAAATGACATATAGTCATTTCCAAAACCTAGCTCTTTATTTAACTTCTTAAAAAACTAACCCTAAGAATATTCCTATTTGAACCATAGCATTTACTTTAAAGATTTAATGTTTCAGCTTGAAAATAAAGCATTTAACCCATTTTCAAGGCTCGTGAATGACATCTAATGGATGTCGTTGTATCTACCATTAAGAATACATCAACCCCTAAGCATGCCAAGTATTGACCAAAGAAAATACATTAAATAGCATTTAAACCTAGTTTGGAAAGTTTGAAACACAAATACGCAAAGATCACTTCATGAAAACAGAGGAACAATCTGCAAATCCCACATCAACCAACCTAGAAACCCTCATCTTCAATGTTTTGGGGCATAGCCAAACTTCCTTTGAGTTGTCATCCTCAAAGGGGTGTGTTTGGCAGCCTAGAAAATGAGAGAAAGATGAAAGAGAAGAGAGAAAATGGAAACAAAAACAAGGGTCGTATGCAAAGCTGCTTGAATTGAATAGTTAGGTTACAAATTGTCCATAACATGGCTTATATAGCCCCACAAACATGCGAAAATACCAAACTAACTCTTAAATAATACATGATTACATTGAGGCAAAAGAGGAATTAACAAAACCGAGTCATTTGATCACAAAACAGAAGCATAAATTTCGTTATGCACAAAGAATTTTGCCATGATAGTTTAAAATCCCATTATGATAGCGAATTTGCCATCATAAATGGAAATTCACTTACAGCTTAAAACTGGTACTCTCGCATGATTGAAAATTTCTTTCATGATAGCTAAATTTCATTATCATAGAGAAAATTTAGCCATATGGAAATTTTTATCACTCGCTAAAAATTCCCTCGCTATGATTGCGAAATTCGCATGCCATAGCGAACTGCCAATCTCTATGTCGCTCCTCGCATCCTCCAAATTCAGTATTTCTCATCTTCCATGGCTGCTATTTCTTCATCCTAGGCTTGATTAAATCGATGAGAATTCAAACTTAATCCCCAGAGATAAATCCAGCGAAATTTCGGGATGCTAAGCTTGATATGATATGGAGGTTTACAAACCCCGCAAACTACCTAAAAACAACCCTCGAAACAAATCAGTAGTACTAAAGGACCTGCACATGTCAATCGGCTTAATTAATATGATTAGTACGCAAAAAGCACTCAAAACCTATCTTAAATAGGACTCAAAATAGCAGGGAGCCCCAGTGCTCTTTGTTAAAAAGAAAGATGGTACGCTTCGGTTGTGTGTTGATTATAAGAAACTGATCAAAATGACAATGAAGAACAAATATTTGTTACCTAGGATTGATGACTTGTTTGACCAATTGAAAGGTGCAAGTATCTTTTTGAAGATTGACTTGTGATCTGGGTATCATCAATTGAGGATTAAGGATTCGAATGTGCATAAGATGGCATTCAAAACACGGTATGGACATTATGAGTTCATTAATCTGGATTTGGGTTGACAAATCTGCAAGGGAGCTCATGGACTTAATGAATCTTGTTTTACGAGGCATTATGTAAAGATCGGTTGTCAATAATTAACATAGATGAAACTCCTTGTGTATTCAAAGGATCGGGAGGATCATGATACACACCTACGGGTAGTGCTAGAAATGTAACGCCCCAAAAATACCCTATAATATTTATAATAATTTTATTATATATATTCCGGGTATGAATTGAGCCAAACTTGAGTTTTTCTAGGAAAACTGATAAATTGTGAAATATAAAATGAATATGTAGACATACTGAAGTTAATGTTATATGCTAAAAATGAAATTGATTGAACCAGGAAATAAACCAAGAGAGAGAGAGAGTGTAAAAGAAGCGAATTTGGAGATTGGTAAAATGAGGACCTAAGAGTTCAAAGAATAGAATAAGCTTAAATGAGAAAAAATTGAATTAAATGATAAGTAAGAAATTGAAATAGAAGACAAAAAAAAATAGAAAAAAGAAAATGAGTAGGAATTTGTGTAAGCGAGCATAGCCTTACACTTAAATAGAGAAATAAGAACAAATGTGGTCTTAGAAGAGCACATTTGTGCATTTGGGGCAAAAACATATTTCAGAGGGAGAGTCAGAGGAGAGGGCTAGGGTTGAGGAGAAATCAAGGTTTTAGTGGGAGATCATCTCCATTTCTGGTTTCCAAGTGATCAAGGAGGAAGAAGAAAGCTAGGTCATAGAGTTTGAGATTCAATTGAGCTAAACCACAAGTTGTGTATTTGATGTTTGGGTTAGAAAAGCCCTAATCCATCCATGCATTTTGGTCATAGTTGGTTTAGATCAATCATTAGGATATTCTTGGGTGATTCCCCTACATGTGTTTTGTTTGGGATTTTGAGGATTTTTGGGAAATCGCAAGAAGCGGAAAATCGGAATTTTGAGGCCCTACGCCTCGGCGTATGGAACCCTTGCCCGCAGTGCAGACCATGAGCATGGGATGCCCTCGTAGCGGTGAGGCCAAGGTGCCAAAATGGCACCCCTCGGGTACGCTGCAGAGTAGTAGTGTTACGCCGCGGCGTAGATACTGTTCATAGTGAGCAAATTTTTTATTTTTGTTTCCGAACACCTCGTATTCCTACACCGATAGTATAAGAACCCTAATAAATGATTAATGGGGGTTCAAATAAGAATGAAACTAAGTGAAAAATGCATCGTACCTCCTTTGCCTGCAAGTGATTTGTGCCCTGAGTTCTATTTTGAACCACACATTTATTATAGGTTTTGAGTGCTTTTGTGTACTAATCATCGTAATTACTTAGTGCACATTAGGAGTCCTATTTATTCTACTAATCGCATTTTTGTGGCAAATTTTGCGGGATTTTACGAGCTAATTATCTTAGAAATTGTTGGAGTCAGTCAAGCACGAAATTAGAGTCGAGCTTCGGCATTGTGAATCCGAAAACCGAAGAAGAATAGCGAAACATAAGAAAATGGAGACACGAAATTTGGTTCCTGCGATCTTATTCCCGACTCTTACTTGTTCCTCGTATTTGCAGTTCCTTCTTTTTCTGATGTGCCACCGTTTGCATTTGTTTTTGGTTTTTCTCCTTTCTACCCTTGTTGTAATCACTTATGTTTGGATTGTATGGTATTTCACTTGGTTTGTAAGGCTATATAAGCCATTTTGTATACACTGTTGAGAGAGACGTTTTTTGCTATGAATAAAATTAGGGCTCCAGTTCTCCCGTTTTTCCCTTTTCTCTCATTTTCTCTCCCTTTCTTGGTTGCGAGCACACGTCGAGGATGACAACTTGGAGGATGGCGGCAAACCTCTTCACTCCTTGAAGAGGAAAGCTCTTGGGCACTTGATCTTAAGGTTAACTCTTGGTTCCCTGATTTTTCATTCAGTAAGTTTTGGCATTTTGGTTCCCAAATTTGCAACTCTAGGTTTAAAGCTCTTTGATGTACTTTCTTTAGCCAATACTTGGCAAGCTTTTAGGGTTCAGTGTATTCTTAGCTTTAGATACACTGATATCCATTAGTTGCCCTTTACGAGCCACTGGAGGTAGGTTAAGGGCTAGATTTCAACTTTTTAGGTTAAAATCTCTTAAACATGCTCTCCCTAATGTGTATTTGGAATGGTTTTGGGTTGATGGATACTTTTCACTAGATTCGCGATGCTTTAGTTAGTTGTCTCCTATGAGCTGAAGGGTAGGTTTTGAGACATGTTTCCTTTGTAGGAACCATAAATGCTAAATAAATGCTTTCTATCAAAAAGGAAAATTATTAGGGTTTAGTTTTAAAGTTAAATGAAGAAGATCAGGTTCGAGGAAATGGCCAGCATATCCTCCCCAATGAGAAATGAGCAGGGGACCTCAGTTGCCTTAGGACCTAGAACAGTAGCCAATGCTTGAGGAGTTCTTTCTTATTTTCTTCATTTTAATTTTTAATTTGCACACCATCTGACTCTCCTTGTTTTTATCCTTACCCCATAATCCAAATTGAAATTCATCACTTTTGAACCTCAACGCGAATCATTTAATGCAGAAGAAAACCCATCCACAAATGCGACCACAAATTGCTATCTTTGCGTAGCTTATTCTGGCGATAGAAGGAATAAGATATAAATATTATTGATTAGGTAACCCTCTTGTAAACCTGCGAATCACCTCGTGGCGGATTAGTTATGTGATAATTGTTTACCAACTAAAAGTGATGTTTTTATGTTTGACTAATGGCCGGTGAAGATCCACTAACCTGGGGCTAGGATCGAAGAAGAGAAGCGAGGCGGAGTAAGCCAGTTAGTTCTTCGGACCTCTATTCCGATTCAAGGATTGTTAGTTCTTTGTTCACAGAAATTATATTCATATTTCAAGTGTTTGGTAATTACTAAATAAACCTGAAATGAGTATATGGATTGAGTATATCTTTGAAATGATATTACGAAAGTGCATATGGATTTGAAAATGTGATATTTAAAATGTTGACAATTAATAGCATGAGAGCGATTAATTGAATTATAAACAAATTGGTCAATTCTTGACATCTTAAATTGAATCGATATACCGAATAAACAACATGGCGAGATGCACCAATTGGCATCAATCATGAAGGCAAACCGAAATTGTGCAATGTCCCACATGGCAGGATGCCTGGTGACATCCTTCATGATGGTGTATGGCATTGTTAAAATGTCCACCCAAGCGGGATGCACCATTGACATCAGTCATGATGGCGTATGGTATTTTAAATGACCGCGGTGGTGGACCGCGAGTGGCATCCATCGCCTGATGGGAGACCAAAATTGTTAAGTAATGTAAGCACATCATAGAATGACAAAAGGATGGGATTCAGAGCGGAATCAAAATTGACGAAATAATGGTGTATAGACAAGAGTGATAATAAACTTTGATGAGCGTAAATGGGATTTGTAAACTAAATACATCCTTGGGAGTATATGCTTGAATCTCATGATTTGGGTTAAATCATTTGCTGCACGTGAAAATGCATATTTTGATATAATCAATGATTTGTAAAGTGAAAGCATGTGAAATTGAATAAGCATGATTATAGTTTGATATAAAAGGCATGGTTTTATGATAAATGCATGTCGTGTTGAACTAAAAATTTGAAATAGAACTGTATAGAACAACTAAGCATTAAAATGCTTGGGCGTGTAGTTTATCTATACTCGGGTTTCGAGTAAGCGGGAAATAAGGCAAAGATGAGAAGAGTAGAGTCACATAGAAAGTTGCGTATAAGTATATACTCGGTCATAGAGAGAGGATTACGACAGTATAAGTATATACTGCATCATATCATATCATTTCTTTTGAACATGTGATATTTTGTGAATGAGGTTAATCTCTTAATAATATTTGTATATCATTTTGTAAAAGCATGATAAGCCATTTTGTAAACGTATTGTATAAAAGTAAATGTTTATGGGCCTACCATTTGAAACAACTTCTGCGTAATTGCAAACTCTAAAACGAAATGACATAAATAAAATATTTTGATAAGATAAATGAAAACGATCGGAGTAAACCAGGCTCCGGTTCGGATCCACCATTCGGGTAGGGCGGGGGATTCGGGTCTCGACCCTTACAAAAAAACAAATAAATAAAAATAAATAAAAAGAATTAAACGAGCATCCCAGAACTAGTTCAAATCCACCAATCAGGTCGGACCGGAAAAGGGTGCTACACTTTAGTGGTATCATAGCCTAGGTTTAGGCATTTCTGGAAAAGGCCCTAAACGATTTTGAAAAATTTGCATTTGCATGTATTGCATTTGAATATAAAGGATATCGTGACTTTGACGCGGATCTTATTGGTCTTAATAGGTAAGAATGGATGGTTCAGGCACCCATAGGGTCGAAGTGACTAGGGAAATCGTCCTGATAGTCCTGCTAGTGTGGTAGGTGGACCAGCATCTCATGCTCCACTAGTAAATGAACCTGAGCAAGTGGCAGGAGGTACTATGGGTATCCTTCAATAGTTAGCTCAGGCATTGCAAAGAGCCGGGCAACTAGCTGCAATTGCTCCGTAGCGATCAACCATTGAGAGAATGGCAAGGTACCGACCAACAGACTTTCTTGGAAAGAAGAGATGAGCCTTGATGGCATAGAATTGGCTTGGGGAAGGCAAGAGCGAATTCTTGTGCAAATAAATTGCACATCGGAATAAAAAATGGAATGTGGGACCTCACTACTACAGGATGAGGCATATCTGTGGTGGGTTTTTGTGACCAGGCACCACTAGAGAGAGTTACATGGAGGTTCTTCTTGGATGAGTTCAATAAACATTATGTGGGTTAAACAATATGCGACAAGAGTTTCATAATCTTAAACAAGCCCGATTAAGTGCTTAGAGATATCGAGAGAATTCACGGTTGAGCAAGTATGCTCTCTGAGATCTTAATGTAGAAGAAGAAAAAGTAACATAAGTTTGAAGCTGACCTAAATGACCATATTCGAGACCCATGTCACGGGATTTTCCATGATAGTTTCTGGAAATCATGACATATGCTCAATGTGGAGCAGTAAAGAGAGGAGAAAATGAAAGATAGAAGACGGTGAAAGAAAAATCCGGTCGATCGAGGGTGCTTATCGTAGGAGAGTAAGAGATTCGAGGGACCCGCATGGTTTCTGTCGGCCTACAGCTCGAGCCACCGGTAGAAGCCCCTTTATTCACAGGCGTAGTCATTGTAAGTGCACAAGGAGGTGCTTCTAGAGGATAAGATGTTCCTCGTTGTTCTCAGTGTGGGAGAAGACATAAGGGAGAGTGTTGGAGATTGACAGGTGCTTGCTTGGGTTGTGGATCCATGGAGCACAAGATACAAAATTGTGGGGTTGTCCCTTCCTGACACCCCCAAAACGAGACGACGATTGATCGATTTAGAAGGCGAGAAAAAGTGTTATAGCCCGGGTGTTCGGAATAAAGGGACACAGACTTTGGGTAGGCAAGATAGTTGTGCTCCAGCTAGAGCATATGCAATGAAAGCAGTAGAAGATACCTGTTGGGTTTGGATCAAAGACATATACAAATTCATGACGTTATTACCAAAGGTATTGTCGATCCCATCGATAATACCGGCCAAACTTGTAGGTTGTCAATTCTGTGGCTATTGTATTCATTCGAACATTTTCATTAAAGTGAATCATTGTGTCTTTAGTTGTTTTTGATCATGATCTTTGCTTGAGTGCACGGTCGAGACAAGTAATAAATTAAGATTTAAGTGCAGATGCTCGATCCCCTGAGAGATCTCGAAAATTCTAAACCAAGCACCACATTCTGCAATTTCATTATATTTGGACTCACGATGAGCAATTGGAATCAGCTTTGAAGGCCTTAAATAGTTAAAACTAAAAATAATTGAATTAGTAACAAATGAATTGAATACTGAAATAATTAAATTACAAATTCAGACTGAACAGTTATCTTTTAAATTGAGCATTGAAAATATAGCTATGGTGAAACATCAATTCCTGCAGATTGCCTTGTACCTTGCTTAATGAACCACGGATTTAGAGCTAGTCAAGGAATATGATAGTGCGGTTGGATCTCCAAACCCACTAGTTCATTATCAATCTTCCTTTGTTCTCTAGAAGATGAGTGTTAGATAACTACTTTTAATCTGGGTTGCCTTATTCTGGGTATTTTTCTTTCTCAATACTTCATACCCACAACATGGTGCAAACCTTAAGCTCCTTAAGATTAAGTCATTGCATGGAGTTTACACCTATCTTGTAGTTTTACTCTTCTCAAAATTAGAATAGCTTGTCTTTCCGCCCAGTTAGATCCTTGCTAACGGGATTGAATTCCGCTATTCAAATCGAGGCGAACTCTCTGTAAGCTTAAATTGATAAATAAGCACCGACCCATTCGTCTTGAAACAAGAAGAGGATTTATCAGTTCAATTCCATGAGAGGCACACTAGATCCCGATAATATCGGTTAGCATACCCAGCCGAGAAATTGTTCATCACTCCTCAGGGAATGCCTTCTGTGTCATCAAGGGAGCCTCTGGAAATCGGAGTTTGAAACAATCCAGATTCTTTGTTGTAGACACTAATATTGGGATGATAACGGAAAATACACAAGACCGACCGTAGATTTACAAGCGAAGTTGACATTAATGAATAAATGCTGCGAAGAGATCTAATTTATTGATAAGCGTCAATTCCAGTAATTTTGGGTTTCTAAATCAACTAGATTACACCATACGATAGCTTCTTGATCGAAAGCATTGTAAATAGGCAAGCCCCAGTAGTTCGAATTCCAAAATTTGTCTAAAATTCAAACAAATTAACGAACTGATGGTGAAGTAAAATAGAATTATGCATTAATTTAAAACTTTGCGGTAATGTTCATATCGAATTTGAAATAAAGAACAAACTAATCTAAAAGCGAATCAAAGAAAGAAAAATAAAAATATAGGAGCCTTGACCTTAGGATCTCTCTTTCAAGTCGCTTAGAGCTGGGTTCCTTGATGCGACTGCGTATTTATAGGGTTCGAGTTGGGCCCTAATTTGATCACCTCTTTTGGACTTCACTTAAGCGGCCCGGTTGTTGATCTTGTCGCGACATGAGTCTTTGTGTGACCTCTGATAATCTCGATCTTTGTCGCAAAAGCCTTGTTTGGTGTGACATGTCTTTAATAGTGGAATGATGTCGCGACGAACCTCTTGGCGTCGCGACCTTATCTCTTTGTAATTGATGATGGCGGCTTAATGTTGTAGCGACCTTACAGCTGCGGCGGATGTCGGGCCTACGTGATGTCGCAGCCTCTTTCCGCCTTACGTTTATGGCGCTGTTTGTGATGTCACGACCTCGAGTCTTTGCAATTGATGTCGGCGACAGCAGTGTTATCTTTTCGCTACAAGCTACATTTTAGCCATGACAATTTGAATGATATCGCGACTTCCTTTGCATTATTAGTTGATGCCAGCGACCATTTGCGTGATGTCGCGACCTTCTCTATCTTTAGTTGATGTTATGCGACCTTAGTTTCCTTGCAAGATGATGCGAATGCCGATTCGATGCGATGTCGCGGCGCATCCGGATGTATGACATAAATATTGATCCAATTGTTTATCTTACAGCCAGCGACTTCTTTTGGTGTCGCGACCTCATTATCAACATCGCGGGTTTAATTACGTGTGACCTGCGGACCAGTGTCGCGACATCCCATCTTCTTCTTCTTCATCAATTCCTGGTTGCTTGACTTTGAGTTTCTTTCACGCCCAGCTCGTTTTGTCTTCAATTGCGGCTTCATTTACTATTTGGAGCTTTTGTGAATTGCAACTTTAATATGTATTTAGATTCTTTATCAGCTACCACGACATCAAATTCTTACCAATCCTTTTGCACTCTGTACCTTCCTTGACCAGTTATATCGATTTATCCGGCCATAATGCGCTCCTTTTCTTTGCAATTTACGCTTTCTTTTGAATTCCACCTGGCACTTTTAGCCGAGTTTGGTGTATTCCAATATTCCTACATATAAATCGGTCTTTTATATAAAAAAATGTTCGGAAAAATGGACTGAAAATAGATGGCGCAAGCTCATCAAACTCCCCGAACTTAAAATTTTAGCGTCCCAAGCAAAGAAAGATTTGTTTGTCCTCGAACAAAGGACGACCTACATTACATTTTGCGGTTACTTGATTAATTGAAGACTAGAAATTGCATTCTTTTCTGTGTATTCAGCTTCAAGTCCAGATCGAGGTTAGTTTTTTTACTCTCTCTAGTATACAAAACCAAATTGTTGAAATTGTTTTACAAACAGTATAGTTAATTGATCCTGCTGAAATGTAAGTTGGTTTTCTTTCATTTCAGCAATGAGTCGATTAACCCATAGAGGGATGTTGCCAGTTTGATCTTTCCTGATTTTCAAATTCCATTATGCTTGTTGTTCATATTGATCTCCGCTAATGTAGGTAATTCCAACCTTCAAGATCAATCGGGGTCTTTTGGGCTTATAATGTTAGGCTTGGGTAATGGGTAGGATGGTCGGATTTTTAGGTTAAGATTACCAGTACTCTTTTTCCTTTCTTACTCTGTCTTGCCTACTTTTCTGTTGTAATTTCTTTAATAAACTCCCGAATTTCATGTTTGGGATACCACGTGATTTTCTTCTATTCAAAGCTGTATGTTCCCATTTCTCTTTGCGGTAATTCAAGGCGGGGGAATTTTCTTTCTTCGCCATTCGGGAATAGTCACGATGTCTGTCTTTTAGGCTTTGGCCTCTTCGCGAACTTTAGGTTAAGTGCTCCACTTTGAGATGGCATTAGAATTTACTAGGTGTTAAAACACCCTAAGAACAATTGTTTAAGAGAGTCGTACCCTGGAATAAACCCTATTCCATAAGCTTTCTTTTACATTTATTATTTTTAATTTGTAGATCTTTTCTCATCATCCTGGCTACTACCGTATTTCTCCTTAAGTTCCTCAAAAAATTTATACTCCCCCAAACTTTATTTCTTCCTCTCTTCTTGAATTCTTAGGTAATCATAGGTTCTTTGGAGGATTGATTCTTTAGGATGGGTTGGGGTCTCCATTGGCTTATTTTGAAAATAAGGCTTGTTTTGGCTCAATTTCTGGAACTAAAGTATATGCATTAGCATATAAATAGGGATGGCTAGAATGGCTCAAACTTTTCAAGGATGGCCTGCATCATTTCTTGTTAGTTGTATCACCTAGGATTTCGCCTTGATCACTAATCTAACAAGGTCTAAATTTAGGTTGATTAAGCTGTGAATATCCACACAGGGGATTTTCTTGACTCATATCGATTGATGAGGATTTGAATGATGTTATATTCAACGGGTTCCTTAACTCTTTGTTCCTTCCTAAACTTCAACCAAACATGTTTTGTTCCTTCAATTGTATAACCATCCTTATCCTGGACTCATCAGGTAAATTTTCCAGTCAATCATGCAGTTCATGTTTCAATTCCATTATGTGCCATTCAGCCCTTATTTTGCAAAAATTCTGTTTCTTGAGAAAGAACAAAATTAATTATTTAATTCCTAAACATAAAATAAAATAACGCTAGAAAGCAAATTGAATCCCACAATGAAACGACCCGATTTGTCGATCAACGAAGATTTTATTCAAAGATCAAATTACCGATATTGTACAATACGCTTTTCTTACAAATAAAAGCGCTAACTAAGTTGGAGAAAAACCCTTTATTTCTTGATCTAAATTCCTATTTCTTCTTTTTGAAGGTTGCGGCTTCTGCTTCAAAGTTTGGCTCACCGGACCTTGGAGCTCCTCGAGTGATTGACGGGTTAACAAGATTCGTTCAACAGGTGAGCCTTCTCTCCCTTTTTCTTTGAAGCTTCTCCCGGTTGATGGGTTCTAATTAGCCCTTGCAATTCCTTTCCCATCGACCACTCTCTTAATTACATCGTTTTATGGAATAAAGAATCGAGATAGGTTTGTTTTGGAGCTCCCTTCGTTTCCATAAACTCTGTGTTCATAATCTTGAAGCTCTTCTTTTCTCCTTTGCTCCATCTTCCTCATTTTCTTTGTTTATTCTTCCCTTATCTTCCCGTCCTTTTATAATGATTTTAGCCTCTCGGGAAGAACGAGGTTATTTATTCTTCTTTTTAAGTTTTCAATATATGCATTGAATGAGACTCCTCGAATTCTTGCTCTCTTGATGTTTCCGATGGAAATTTTTAGAATGAAGTAATGAATAGTGAAAGATTTTCTAAATCTCCTCGATTATTCTCTTCGAAAATGAGCTTATTCTAAACTAATCGGTTCCTTCCATGAATTGAATTGCATTTTACGCATTATCCTATCCCCAATTCCCAGGTTGTGCTGTCGAAATTTAAATTTAGGCAAAATTAAAAGTTGCTTTCGGTGGCAAACTTTCCTCTTATGTGCTGACACATTAGTGTTTAATCGCGACATAGTCGCTAATGGAGGAATTCAAAGTCATGCTCGAATTTGACATCGGGCATCTCATGACATTGTTAAAGTTGTCGCGACCTAAACTTTCTACTTACTCTTTGAAAGGAATTACTCTTGTCGCGGTGTCGTTAACATCACGACATAAATTTACGTAGCAACATAACCTTTGAGTCATGTCTTGCCCTTTTCTTCGCCAGTCTTGTGAGTCACGACTTGACGCATTTGCGACTTCGGTTTACGTGTGACATAAGTTTTTATTAGTGACCTGATATGATTGCCTTAATTTAATGAGCAGGTGACTTTTACTTTGATTAGTGCTTGATTCTCGTCATCAAGCAGGCCATTTCCACAGCCCAGTTGAGCATGTATTCTATTCAATTTTCAAGAATTTCTATAGGAAAGAATGCTCCCTTTTTCCTGTCGTTCTCTTACTTGAAGTTGCATGGAGTGTCACAGGTTGTCCTTTTCTCTCCTTCCCTTGCATTCACGCATGACACTCACAACATTACGAAGGATTTAATTAAACAAAATTAACTTCAGTACTAACTAATCATTATAAGGCTAGAAAAAACAAAATCAAGGTGAATTACAAAAAAATCAAAGTCGAAATCAAAAACTAAAGTCTCTGGGTTTACTCCCCATCATTTGCTTTCGATTTGAGTCCTTAAGTTGAACTTCTTTGTTTTGAAGATTCTTTCTCTCTCGATGAACCGGTGTAGCTCTTCCTTTCTTTCCTCCGTGGCACATTAATGCTTTAGTCTTTGTCCATTGACTTTAAATTCTTCCCCGATCGGTCTTTAATGTTCTTATTCGAATGTAATTGCTTGACACTCACTGTGCATAGTCCACTCCATTAGATTTTAACTTCCTGGAAATAAGCACAATTTGGAGTTAAGAAAAGACTGTTCTCTGCTCTCTAGCTCTTTTTCTCGAATCCTCTGATCATGCAATTTCTTTGTTTTGTCATATATATATTCTAGCATTGTCGTGGCTTCATTTCTCTCGAGTTCTTCGGTTCATTCCGTTGGAAGCCGGTCTCTCTTCCTTTGCGGTTTAAAATCAAAGTTCAACTTCTTGATGGCCCACATAGCTTTTTATTCAGAGTTCAAGAATTGGATGACATGGTTTGCCAAGGCAATTCTGTATCGGGACATTCTAATGGGAGTTTGAATGCGATCCACTGTAAGCCCAGTGCATGTCAAGTTTGGAAGACCCGATCCTTCTGCGAACTTACAGGTCTTTTCAAGATTCTTTTAATCTCCACATTGGAAATCTACACTTTTGTCCATTGGTTTGGGGATGATAAAGCTGGAGCTCATATATGCTTGATCCCACATTACACTTGCTCGCTGAGTTTTGCAAATATTTTGTTTGCACAAAATGGCTTCCCTCATCAATGATAGTTACGGGTGTTCCAAAGATCACGCACCGAAATATTCTTTTGTAAGAAACTCACAGCGTATTAGTATCATTCCCCCTTGGATAAACCTTGCTTCCACCATTTGAAGTATAATCCTTTGCCGGCGGTATATACGAGGTTTCAAATGATGGTGGGAATGGTCCTAATCTAATCCCCATACGTCAAGAATTTGCATCACCATTTATACCCTTTAAGGGGCATTTCATTCTATTCTTGATATTTCCAATCTTTTTTGGCATCCCCTATCACACACTTTATTGTATTACAATCTGAAGATAAGTGAGCGATAAATCAGATTGGAGTATCTTGTAGGCTGTTCTTTCTCCATAAAATGCCCCCGGCCTGGTGATGCATGGCATTCATTCGAATTTTACATTGTTCACTCTCACAGCACACATCTTACGATAATCATGTGAGGCGCCTCTTTTAAATAGTAGTGGGTCATCCATATGTAATACATTTGTCGATCCTGAGCTTTCTTTTTACGTTGGTATTTGAATTCTGAAGAACCTCCTGGCTTCGGTAATTCTATTATCGACATACCATAAGATTTTGAATGACACCTTAAGCGGTGTTCATCTGGGGAAGTTCTGCATTAGTCACGCCTCTTCCTTTTCTATTTCATTCTGTTCTACTCTGGACAAGTGATCAGCTATCACATTGTCACAACCCTTTTTATCTTTAATTTCCATATCAAACTCTTGCAGTATCAATACCCACCTTATAAGTCTTGGCTTAGCTTCCTTTTTTGACATCAGATATTTGATGGCTGCATGGTATGTGTGAACTATAACATGGGATCCCAAAATGTATGGCCTGAATTTCTCACAAGCAAACACTATGGCTAGCATCTCCTTTTCAGTTGTGGAATAGTTTTCTTGTGCTTCATTGAAGGTTCTGCTAGCATAGTATATGGCTCTGAATATTTTCTCTTTTCTTTGCCCCAATCATTTATTGCGGGAATCCATCACATTATTTCGAATCCCTGATCCCATTCTGGTGCAGCCATGATAGGTGCTTGAACCAATCTGGTTTTGATTTCTTCAAAGGAAGCCTTGCGGGGAATCATCAGGTAAACTTTGTGTCACTTTTCCCGTTAATAGCATAACAATTGGTTTGGCTATTTTTGAGAAGTCTTTGATGAATCTCTATAAAATCCGATGCCCGAAGACTCCTTATCCCTTCTTGTTGTGGGAGGTGCAAGGGTTTTGATAGTAAATCTTGGATGGTCCGCCTTCTAGCCCTGTAGCATAAATTTTATGACCGGGACAATACCTACAATACCATGAAATGGCATTTTCTAATTTAGTGCTAGTTGTTTGTCCTTGCATCTTTGGAATCTTGTTTCAGATTGTTCAAACATTGTTCAAAAGCGGACCCTCCCTACTTGTAAAGTCATCCATAAAATTTCCATAACCTCTACCAAATCGAGAGCATCGACATCATACATCATTTGGGGAAAGTAGCGAAATTGCATAAGCAAATGGCATCCTTACGAAAGCAAAGGTGCCATAGGGGCATGGAATGTGGTCTTTTCTTAGTCCTCTCGAAAATGCAATTGCAATCCCGGTTGTAGCTGAATACCGAATCGAGAAACAAAAATGAGAATTAATCTGCTAATCTGTCCGACATCGATCAATGAAGGGTAAAGGGAAATGATCTTTCTCTAGTTCTTGTGTTCGGCTTCACATGTCGGATGCGAGACTCTCGTCCCATCCTTTATTTCTTGTTAAGGAATTAATTCATTTCTTTCATTGCGGATTCTGATAAATCCACCCTTCTTAGAACCACATAATTTGGGCTAACCGAGGACTGTCCCAGAGTACATAGATAAAACCAGCATTTAACCGTTTGGCGCCTCCTTCACAACTACTTCTTTCATTCTTTAGATTCAATCTCCTTTGATGTTCATGATTAGCCTTGCATTTTCTTGTAGAAGTATTTGTGCATGCATATTGATGGTGATACCCTTTTAACTCTTCAATAGACCAAGCTATAGACTCATATGATTCCTTAAAATTTCCGGCAACTTACGTTCTCGGCATCTTAAGTGCAGCATAAATTATTCTTAGTTTACTCTTTGGCGACTCGGATAAGCATACTTTAATTGGCAACTCCTTTAAAACTAGCCCTTCTTCTTGGTTTCTTGATGAAATTCCTTTTCTTCATTTTTGTCTCTTTCCATCCATTTGTTTCAAGACTCATCACTTTTTCAATTAGAATGTAAAGCGATGTCACGAAGTCTGAATCAAAACCTTGAATCTTGGAAATTCATCTCTTTCATTGATTGAAAGTTGGGCATTACAATCATAGTAAAAATCGAGTTGACATCATTTCTATTTACTTGATATCTTCCCTCTCTGTCTCAATTCATAAACTTCTGATTAAGTGGAACTGATTGCCTCTTCTCCCGACTCACAAGGGTGAGAATTCCCATGCATATCTGTCGTACATCGGTTGCAAGGAAGAGGGCCTTCCAATGTGAGGGACTTATGAATCTTCCTCCATATCCGGTATGAGTAAAGTCAAGCTGGAAAAATAAATTTTCCACCTTTTTGGCTTGTGTCTTATGATTCTTGGCGAGGTTTTTCAGGAGTTCTGCTCTGTCATTTGGAGGGTAACGGTGGTGGGAATTAAGCTCCCCAGGCACAACTTCTTGGCATGAGAATAGAGACATTAAATTGATGCGCTTTTGAGTCACAGAGGAAGCTACGGAACTCAAACTCTCGATTGTGCGGGAATGGTGAGCTCACGGATCCTTCATCTTTTAAGTGAAGTCTCTCTTGATCACGGCCAACATAGGTTGCGGTCGAGAGTTCACAATTCACTTCTTGACAATCTTCCTCTTTTTGCTCGGTATGTCTTTGGAATTTTTGCATAAAATTGGCATCGAGTAACCACTTATGTAGAAGGCATGCGATCTCCGACCACGAAAGGTTTTGAGAACCTGTGGTCCTCCATCTTGATTTACTGCTGACCTCACATGGAAATGGGAGGCTCTTGACGATTGTGCAGGTTTTTCTTCTTGCTTGCCTTCTCTGGCAATTTGTTCCTTCTTTCTTTCCTTCTCGGTGTTGACATTATGCAGGCCTTCCTCTCCCTTGTTGCTTTCATCTTTTCTTTCTCCTCCAAGTCTTTCCCATACGGCGCACGCCATACAGTCTTTGATTCTTCTTAGTGTCAACGGGAAGCATCTCATGCAGTTTTTGAGTAGGGCCCAGTGCCACTATTTGTGTCTCAGGTTCTTGAGGGGGAGGCATTTAGTGGTCTTTGAAAAATTTGAGAATTGGTGGCTGAAGCTTCAGTGCAAACTTTGTTCGTGGAGGTTATGACTTCTTGTTGTCCCCATGAATTACGACATTTGATCTTCAAATGGTTGAGCTCTCGACTAAATTTTTCGTTTATTTTCACCTATGCGGTTGTTGCGGGAACCTTGGTAGTTCTTGATATCCTGTTGAGGATTACATCCCACCTTGGAGCCGTGAGACCCTCACATACATATGAAAATTTTCATGGTTCCTCAGTCTTTGGATGATGATAGTGTCTTTGGCGAGTTAGGATTTGGTTTGAGTAGTAACTTCTTAAGCTCCCCCAATGCTAACCTCTCAAGCAGCCATGGCTTGATTCTTTAGTGGAGTACATCAGCACTTCCTCTTAATAGTTCCTCTCGGCCTCCCTATTTCATGAGCGGTGTGCATCTTCCTCTTGCTTGTCCATTACATGCATGATGGCATCGACTTTGCCTCCATGGGCGTCATCTTGCTCGGCTCCCGCGGCTCCTCTTCCTCGCCCGATTACTCTTGAAAGCTTCGTGGAGCTTTCATATTGCATTCTTGGGTCCCCTCAATCAGATCTCTTGCCTCTTGGCACTCTTACGTTTAGATACTCAGCATGAGCTTGCTCGATAATGCCCTTAGATGTATCATTCAAGGCATGATACACTATGTCATCTGGGTCTTCAAGTATATTCATGCATCAGACTCTTTTCGACAACCTTTTGAATCTCTCCCATGCACATAAAGGCTCTGCATCTTCCCCCCTTCTTTGGAACACAATTATCTCCCTCCTTCTCTATGAAAGGGTGAGTGATGGGGAAAGAATCTACCCAAGTAGGCTTCTACAAGCTCCTCCCAAGTATCAGCGGAGACCATATGGTAGCGATTCATACCTTGTGGGCTGTATCTCTTAGAGAAAAGATAAGACAAATGCAATTTTATGACCTCTGGTCTCACCCGTTCAACTTCACGGTGTTTGCCATCTGAGAAACCCTCGGAGTGCTTTCATTTGGTCTTTTGTAGGATGACCGGAGTAGCTGTTCTTTGGTTTTCATTGTAATCAGTCTTAGGTTCAAAATTATTTACATCATTGTAGAATTTGTCTAATTGCGAGTATTCATCTAAATAATAGGTCTCCAAAAGTCTTCCATTGTATCGATGATTGGAGGCCTTACAATTTCGCCTCTTTGTCCTTCAATCTTTGGTCTTACCTTTCCTCTGCCATATTGATTTACGCCCTTTCGTTTTCTCCAAGCACGAGGTGTTCTTTCCCAATTCGGTATCTGCAGATTAGATCGTGTTCTATTTCTATCATTAAGTTTTCACGAAATCAAAAACACTCTTACATTAATAGGATTAGTCAGGACAACAAATATTTTCAATATGGCTTGTTAAAGGTTAGTGACTAAAAATAACCACTGCTTGAAAATCTATTTTTGCTCTTTTTCTTTAAATTGTCCAAATTAGCATTTCCTTCTTTCGTCTGAATATTGATCTACTAAATTCTTTCGATCCCCGGCAATGGCGCCATAAAACTTGTTGGGATTGGATCAAAGACATATACAAATTTATGACGTTATTACCAAAGGACTATTGTCTAATCTCCAGCAATAATGCCAACAACTTGTAGGTTATATTGCATGGTGTTGTATTCATTCGAACATTTTCATTAAAGTGAATCATTGTGTCTTTGGTTGTTTTGATCCCATGATCTTTATAAGTGCCTGGTCGAACAAGTAATAAATTATATTTAAGTCGGATGTGATCCACCTTAGAGATCTCGAGATTACAAACCAACTACCACGACTACTTTCAGTTTCTATCTTATTTGGACTCGATAGACAATTGGAATCAGCTTTGAGGCCTTAAATAGTGAAAACTAAAAGAATTGAATTAATAACAAATGAAATTATCTTTTAAAAATAATTAAATTACAAATTCGATGAAACCAGGTTATCTTTTAAAGTGAGCATTGAAAATCTGGTATGGTGAAACATCAATTCCTGCGAATTACCTTTGTACACTTGCTTAATGAACCACGATTTAAACTAGTCCAAGGAATATGATAGTGCGGTTGGATCTCCGAGCCCAGGATTTCATTATCTAATCTTCCTTTGTTTCTCTCGAGATAGAGTGTTAGATAGCGCACTTTTAATGCAGGTTGCCTTGATGAATTACTTTTTCTTTCTCAATACTTCATACCCACAACATGGACTGCAAACCTTAGCTCATAAGATTAAGTCATTGCATGGGTTTACACTATACTGGTTTCTCTTCCTCAAAATTAGAATAGCTTATTCTTTCCTTGATTAGATCCTTGCTAACACGAGATTGAATTTACTATTCGAATCGAGGCGAACTCTCTGCAAGCTTAAATTGATAAATAGCCACACCCATTTCGTCTCTCAGTGAGAAGGATTTATCAGTTTAATTTCTGAGACACCTTCAGATCGACAATATCGGGTTAGCATACCTTCGAGGGGTATTTCATCACTCTGGGAATGCCTTCTTGTGTCATCAGGAGGGCCTCCACAAAATCGAGTTTGAAACAATCCGGATTTACTAGGTATGAGACACTAATATTAAGGATCGATAACAAATACACAAGACCCTGACAAAGTAGTTACAAACTTAAAGTTTTAGCATTAATGAATAAGTCTACCGGGAAAGTAATTTCGTGATAACATCAATTCAATGGAAGATTTGGGGTTTCTAAATCCTTTGGATTACACCATACAATAGCTTAACGATCGAAAAGGAGCGTAAATAGGCAAGCTGGTAGTTCGATTCAAAATTTGTAAATTGAACAACCAGACGGTAATTTAAATAGAAATAGAATTTAATGCGTCGGCTAAAACTTTAGCGACTAGCGTTCAAATCAAATTTAGAAATAAAGAACAAACTAATCTAAGAAAAACGAATCAAAGAAAAGAAAAATAAAAATCTGAGGCCTTGGCTGTTTTTCGGATCTCTCTTTCCAATTGCCATTGCGTTCCTTGATGGCGGCTGCGTATTTATAGGGTTACGAGTTGGGCCCTAGCCCCCGATACACCTCTTTTTGGACAGGTTAAGCTGGCCCTGGTTGTTGATCGCATCGCGACATCGAGTCTTTGTCGCGACCTCTGTTGTCTCAGTCTTTGTCGCAGAAGCCCTTGTTTGGTCGCGACATGTCTTTGGTGGAATTGATGTCGCGGCGGCTGCGCGTGCGACCTTTATCTCTTTAGGTGATGCCATAGCGGGCAATGTGTTGTCGCGACCTTACGAGATAACTGCGGCGGATGTAGCGATATACGTTCCCTTTAGCCACATTATCGCTGTTGTTTAATGATCTGTGACCGCAAAGTCTTCTGGTGATATCGTGACAATAGGGTGTTATTCGTGACCTTCTTTTCTTTAAGTATTTATCGCGACAAATGAATGATGTCGCGACTTCCTTTTTGTGTAGTTGATGTCGCGACCATTTAAATGATGTTGCGACCTTCTCTCTTTAGCTGATGTTGTCGCGACCTTAGTTTCCTTGTTAGATGATGTCGTGAATGCTTAGATTCAGTCTTGATATCGCGCATCAGATCTTCGCGACATAAATGTTACGTCGGTGTTTATCTTGCAGCCATGACTTCTTTTTTGTGTCAGCGACCTCATTATCCCGCTGTCTGAGATTTAGTGCATCCGCGACCTGCGAATGATGTCGCGACATCATATCTTCTTCTTCATCAATTCCTAGTTTGCTTGACTTTAGTTTCTTTCACGCCCGAGCTCGTTTGTCTTGATGCAACCATTCTGTGGAGAACTTGTTGTGCAACTTTAATATGCTATTCGATTCTTTGTAAGGCACGACATCAAATTCTTTAATCCTTTTGCTGCCTCTCTCTTGCAGCACCATGACTAGTTATATCGAATTTTGCTTTCGGCCACATTATGCTCCTTTTACGCAATTTACGCTTTCTTTTGAATTCCACCTTGCCACGGCTATTTAATTGAAGTATTCCACATATTCTGCATATAAATCAGTCTTTTATATAAAAATCAATCGGAAAAATGGACTGAAAATAGATGACTTTAAGCTCATCAATCACAGAGCGCCCCAAATGTGATAGTCGAGTGAAAATTTACTATCTTAAGATACTAATAATGCATGCATTGATAGATCGAGGTCGACTCATTACGTACATGTCTTGACATACCTAGCTTGAGTAATTCTGGGGAAGAGAAACCATGTATGACATCTTGGTGACAAACCCACTTGGACATAGTGTTATTATGAATAAAGTATATAGAGATTGTCCTATCAGAATAAATGAATATGAATTTCTGGGAGACTTGATAGAGTTATCCTTCAGATAATTTGATGTGATATTGAGGATGGATTGGTTATCCAGAAAACAAGCGATAGTCGATTATAGAATGAAAAGAGTGACATAAGAACTAGAATGAGGATGAGTAACTTTCGCCGGTGAGAGGAATTCGAACCCTTACTCTAATGTGATATCCCACGTGCTACTTGAAAAAATGGTGCAGAAAGGATGTGAAACTACCAAGCATGATTGAAGCAGAAAAGGCAAGGCACAGTGTGTCACGATATCCCTAGATTAGTGACTTTCCGAGTGTGTTTCCGGAAGAGTTGCGAGTTGCCTCCAGGAGATTGAGTTCTTTGTCGACATTGTTCAGTTGCCACAGGCATCCATTACAAGTCTTAGAATGGCTCAGGTGGAGGCTAAAAATTGAAATTGTGGTGCAATGGCGTTAGAAAAGGGATTTATTCGTCTGAGTGTATCACCATGGGTAGCTCCCGCGCTCTTTGTTAAAAAGAAAGATGGTACGCTTAGGTTATGTATCCGTTATAGGCAACTGAACATGTTAACCTTAAAGAATAAGTATGCATTTTCAGATTGATGATTTATTCGACCCGATTGAAAGGTCTGATATCTTTTCAAAGATTGACTTGTGATCTGGGTATCATCGGTTAAGGATTAAGGATGCGGATGTGCACAAGAGCGATTATTCGGAAACGCTACATGGATTCATTATAAGGTTCCTTGTAATCTGGGTTGGTTTGTGATGCACCGGCGACTTTCTTGGTTGTGGTAGGTGACTTACCAGGCCCAGTATATGGATCAGTTTGTCGTAGTGTTCATAGATGATATACTTGTGTATTCAAAGGATTGAGAGGATCCTGATACACACCTTCGAATAGTGTTAAGAACTTTGAGAAAAGAAAGGTTATAAGCAAAATTGAGCAAGTGTGTAGTTTCCTGGGATTAGTAGGTTACTACAGAAGGTTCGTTAAGGGGTTTTCGATGACTGCAACCCCTATAACAAGTTGGCTCTAGAAAAATGTAAAGTTTGAATGGTAGAAAAGTGCCAAATAAATTTTGATAAGTTGAAACTTGTTGTTAACAATTTCAGGTTCTTACTGGCCAGGCACAACGGTAAGAATATGTGATCTTTGGTGATGTGTCACTAAATGGACTTGGATGTGTCCTAATGCAAGAGAGTAAAGTGGTAGCACATGCTTGAAGAGCAGTTGAATTTGTTGGGCATAGTGCCTAAGCATGTAATTTATCTTGCCTTCATGAAAACAATTTTCATATTTGATTCTTTATACATGTGTTTAGTATAAATTTAGTAAATATCATAAAATCGAGTTTATTAATGTAACTATAATCTTAGTATATACTTGATTTATATATGTAGGATGATGAGATTATAGATAATTGTTCGCGATAAATCAAAGTAGGGATCTTTGATCTATATACTGTGATGCAGTCCCTTTGCGAACATTAAGAATCACGATAATCTTGATCACGGATTACGATGCTTAGTATTAAAATGGAGGTGCTTTATGTAACCTGTTCTACATAGGGCCAGGACCGGACATGGATTAAATAAATAATACAACGTACAATTAAGAGTTTAAGCCAAGTGTCACTAGATGATCATATCTTGATTGATCTTAATCTGAGTAGCCCGTGGACTCCTGTACATTTCAATAAGGCCTTTTGATTCATGGGTTCTGGTCATCCTAAGGCAGGCCCAATACTTATGTCTTGGGGCCCATTGGGAATGGGTGGTACGGGAACATGTTATACGAGATATGGAATCGAAACCACTGCAAGTCGGATAGTGGTTCCCAGCCAAAGTGTTAATTACTGGAAGCGAAACGATTTGAGCGCTCTAATTTATAACGAGGTTTATAAACTAGCGTTCACTAGTGAATTAATCGAACTTAAGAGTAAAGAAATCACTAGAGGTAAAGCGGTAATTTCACCTAGCTCACAACAGTAAGACGATTTTGGAGAATCGAATTTCATGTAATGATCCTTATCAATGGGCCAGCAGTATCATACGTAAATTATTAATTACAAGAGTTCGGTTTAATGGATTTTGGTGAATATCATGGAATAATAATTGATTAATTGATTAAAGATTTGATGTTATCAGATTATTGGAGCTTGGAATTATAGGTCCATAGGTTACTGATTTGCCTACGTAAAACGTATGCAAGATTAAATTAACAAAATCCACTTGGGCTGACATAGTTAATAAAAGAAATTGTTTCATAGCAACTATGTAGTAATTATTAAGGAATTAAATGTTAATTATTAATTATTAGATGAGTAATTAATAGTAATTACTATATGGATGAAAGCGGTTAATTTGATAAATTAACGACCAATTAATTATTGAATTAGTAATTAATAGTAATTACTATAGATGAAGGTTGGTGAGGAAATTAATCCTATTTATTTTTGTCACTTCATTTGAATTAATTTTAATTCAATATTTAAATATGCCATGATCCGATGGTTGAGATAAATTCAAGGCATAATATAAATAGGAATGAATACAGCGTGAGGTGATAATAAATTAGAGAAGAAAAGGAGAGAAGAGTTTCACTTTTTGCCTCCATCTAAGCCCTGATCTCATGTTGAGAATATCAAAGGTTCTAAAAGAAACAAAACCTTTGTTAATGCGCGTAATGCCCACCGTGCCACTATAGTGATGAAGAGGAACGACTTGAATATCGTGGAAAACATGGAGAAAGAAAAAAGATTTTGAGTTGTCAACCCTGCTTGCCAGAAAAATCTCCTTAATTTGATTGAGGTAATTCTTCTTTATTGTTTGTTGATTAGTATGCATGTACCATAGGATTGTAAAAAGAATTTTTATTAATTTTTAAAATTTACTAGACCAAAATCTTCTGCTACAAACTTTGTTTTGAACTTTTAAAACCTTCATTTGGTATCAGAGAGCGGTCTGTGTATATGCATATTAATGTGTTTGTGGGCATTCTTGCATTATTTGATAATCTTGTGGATGTATAATTGTTATATATTGATGAATGTTTGAATGTATGGAATTTTTAAAGGGCCGTTAATTGTATGGTGTTTTGGGTTAAGATTTATTTGATCTTTTTTTTTAGATCTTGTAAGCCATAATAGGGCATAAGTTTTTTTAGTAATTTATTTTGTAAGAAATCGCACCTGAAGAAGATCGAGATCAAGATCTAAAAAGTGATATCTGAGATGGATTGTAGCTACACCGCCTCTTAGCTTTCTATACCTTCTAAGAATTGTCTTATATGGACATCGAGAGAAAGCTATGCCTAAAATATGGGAAGATGTTCGAGTTTGGGATGTGAGGAAAACTGACTTTGTTTCCTTTCTTTGGCTCTTCATTTCGCTATATTACGGGCCCTATAGCTTGTTGGACCACATTGGTATTTGTGACCCCGAGTCGAAAATGCCTAAAAGTGTTTTAAGTCTCTGGAGAAAAAGTGGGCTTGGGCATATCGATAAAGAGTTATTGAATTTTACTAAAGAAGTTTTTGGGTTATTGAATCAAGTTGGTGGATCGGGCTTGTACAAGGGGATTTAGGCATATAAGTGAGTTATGTAAGCTGCGAGAATCCCAACTTTGTAATTTATTTATTTATTTATTTTATTTACAAGGAGTTGTAATTTTAGAAATACCCAAGACACATTGTTTTTCTTTATTTATTTATTTATTCTTTATTATTATTGATATGATTGATAACATGTCCATGCATTCCCAACATACCATACATGAATGCCACTTTCAATGCTTTGCATACATATCATTTTCTTAGAACCATGATAACTAGAGATTGTCCATGTGCTTATCTTGTTCATCTTTGTTGGAGCAAATTAATTAAATAATGTGCTTGGTTAATTAGCTAAACTTGGTAAAATTCACATTAATTTAATTTAGGGTTTGCGTGTCGTCTTGAAAGCCAGTTTTCAACGCTAATAAAAGCAGATTTTATTGATTAATGGTAAAATTTGACTTGGGCCCGACTATTTTATATACTGAGTTTACCCTAATAGTTAGGCCCACTTAATTTATGGATTAGATTGTCTAATTAACTTAGTACCAATAGGATTGGACTCATAATTTGATTAGAGTTCACATCTTAGTAATTAATTATATAGGATATAATAATTGGCTAGGATTATAAGAGATATAATGTTTTATAAATAGAAAACACTTATTTCAAAATAGTGAGTGGGAGAGAAAGGTATATGATAATATACCTACGGTCTCAGTAATATTAGTCTGTCTAGTGAGATATATAGATAGGGCCTAGCGATGCTTAGATTTCGTCCTCCCCTACGGGAGGTTTCTATCTATATTAATATCAAGGGATTAACCAGCCAGAGATAGGATTTAGTGATGTATTTCAAGATTGTCCTACCTACGTGACAACTTTGAGTTCGAGTCATTAAATCGAAATAATGGAGTCACGCACTCCATAGAGGTATGGTTAAAGCTTGTTCATCATACCTTGACGAATTTTGTGGTAGTTAATAGAAGTAAAAGAAAATATGAGATATTTTGATTTGCTTTATTAATTTAGGATAGTCGCAAAGTTGATTTGGGGGTGGTATATGTGGACCCTACATTACATAATGGTGTTGAATCAATTTATCATGGATTAATTATAAGGCTTTATATGTTTTAATTGCTGCATTCATGCATCCGCGTTTACTTTTCAAAGCTTGTGTTATTTATTTTCATTTATATTAATTGTTTGAGTTATTTAATTTAAACCAATCATGTCATCAAACAAACCCATTAATAAAACTTACTCATTAATGAAAAAGCGAAACCGTTAAATGGAAGTGAAACATTAATATTGTACTTCAATTTTTGAGAACCCGAAGTTCGTTTTCAACGTGGGAGAATGTCCTCTAAAGGGCCCCACACTTCAATGCTTCGTCTTTGTACGAAGATGTAATCGTTAGTTCATTCCAAACAATAAAGGTCGTTTATTTACATGCTTGCTATGAGCGATGTTCTTAGGGAAAACATGAGGACATGGAAGCGCATATGAGATATGGGAATCTCACGAGCCGTATTTAGGCAACAATGCGACCAGTCTTGTCATGAAGCTACTCGTAGCTATGAGCAGCTAAGATGAAGAAAGGAGTTCGGTCGGGAGACATGTTTTGGAACATAATCAACTTGATGCACGAGGCGGAGATACAATGGCCACCATTGATGAGTATACTCGAAGTTAGTATTATCCTTGAGTCCCTCGCACTTGACTTTCTTGCGGTTCCACTTTACCAACCGTATTATGAACAAGGTACGGTATAACACTTCGACTCTTGGAATGAAGCTGCAGACTTTTAGGCCATAAGTAAGACTAGGCCCAAAGAGGGCGAAGCAAATGTTGATGAGCATAAGCCATCTTCCTCTTACAGTAGTGTAAAGAGCAGAAAATTCTAATTTTCTAAAAAGGGTAAATGGTAATTTCAATAGAAATCCAAAATTTTCTAGATCTTTGATGATGAAATAGACTTCAGTTGAATGTCGTGCCATGATCACATTTCTGCGTCTAATTCGAGACCCGGTATGAATTTCACGTTTTTAAGTGCAGGGTGTAAGGTCTGACCGAAACTGACTTGTGAAAGACATGTGATGTGACAAAGTCACCTACTACGTGTACCTATGTGACACGTATTGCATGATTAGTGGATGATTGAGGCAAATGGCAGATTAAATGTGTGTCAAAAATAAAAAACTTAAGGATACAAATGGAATTATTGAAAAGTTTAAGTGAATAAGACAAAAAGGAAATAGTCTTCTTCTCCAAATGGAAGAACAAATCGTGTAGTGAGGTGTGGATTCAGTTTTTAGAGAGAGTAAGAGTGACTTCTCTCTAGATTTCCCATCGTTCGATTTGTCGATTACGGGCGAGACAAGCTAAAAGTCGGTCTGCAGCGGCGAGATTTCAGCGTGGACAGATTTGGTGGGTTAAACGACTCGAGAGGTAGGGACCTTTCCTACTTGGTTTTATTCTTTTGGCTAGAGCCATTTATGGATAGAGATTTGTTGGGGCTGAAGGCGGGTATTCTCCGATCTCAAATCTTTCAGCAGATGGGAAAATCCCTAATTGTATGGTCGTGAGCAGTCTTGACGGGGTTTCTTTGTTCACGTGATTTGTTGTGTGATTTTGTGTGGTTTGGGTGATTCAAAATGAATTGCTTGATTGGTTAATTAGCCCATGTGAGCTAATTTTGGTGCTATTGTTGTAAATTGAATAACATGATTTATGTGAGTTAATTGTGTTAATATATGCATGTAAAATATATTCGCATGAATATTTTGGAATTGGCATAATGCATTCCATATGCACCGAGGCACCCTAGAACGATAGGTGTGAGTGCATGACACGAAAATGAAAGAAAGTAGAAAATGATTGTGAAGATTTCAGGAAGAAGATTTTCGAATTGCCTTAGAGTGGTCAACCCAGTTCATCTCGGAGGCGGACCCATGACTGTTTGGAAAAATGATCCAGCAATTTGCCTCGTAGGGTAGTCCAATATATTTACTGAATCTCGGTAGTAAGTTTTCGAGAATAAAAAGTTTTGTTTTGAAAACTGTATTTTTACTCGCATTTGGCTTAGGCATATATGAGGGAGTCGGTGAGGACTCGAGACATGGGATTGGCCATGTAAACATTCAAGTAGGATCATGTATTTTCTTGAGCGTGATTGTTTGCCATGACATGTGGACTTAGGTAAGGAGTAACCCATGTAGGAAATTATCACTAATGGACATTGCTCTCCCTGTCAAGGATCATTATTTCAGGTATAGGGAGTGTACAAGAGGATGGCACTCACTAGAGGCCGTGTTTTAGAAGAAAGCCGGAGTGTAGCTTTGATATGTAATTTGTATAACATGTATTTAAACTTTAAATTTTGATATATGTTTTGATTAAGTGTATTGTAATAACTCTTGAACTATGTTATATAGTTGATATATATAGTTTGTGAGTATTAATGCATGGGCCTAAGTGGCCATTTTTACTCGCACATGGACCCGGTGTGGTTGTTGTAAAATGTTGGGACAGGTTGTACTTTGGGTAGAGCTCCCGCAATGCGAAAGGAGACTCACCGATTTTGTAGTGGTGTCGGGTTACTGACATCCGCCCAAGTATTCCGCGGGTTGACGGGTTGTCAACGAGACACCACGGGATTGGGGCGTCGCAGCTTGGTATCAAAGCATAGGTATACGACTACCTAGGGCTCGATGGGAAACAAGTTAGATCATGCATCCATTGTGCATTTGATGAATGGTGTGTATAACATGGATTATTGTCTATGATGTGTATGTTATGTGATTTGTGTGCTTGGTGAATAGAACATAGGAAAAAAAAAAAACAACAAACAAACAAAATGTGTTGAGGAGAAATTTTTTCTGAGGTTTTACAATGTGTAAAACAGGAAAAAAAAATTTAAATAAAATAAATTTTAATGAATTTATTTGTTCTACTTGAATACATAGAAAATATATATATATATATATATATATATATATATATATATATATATATATATATATATATATATATATAACATATATATATATATTTATATTTGGTGGTCTTCTGATAAATTTTGGAACAAAGGAAAAAAGGGGTGGGGGGCTGGGATAATTTCTGCCCATTTGATGTTGGGTCGATACGAGGTGATTGTATCATGACCCTGAGGCACAGGAAGCGGCTGAGGGGCACGCAGTGGCATGCCACGACACAGCCGTGTGTGTGAGCTTCTTGTGGCTTTGGCTAGCGGAAGGTCGCGATACAAAATTTTGTATCATGGCTGAGAGGGGCAACCTTTGGGTCGCGATACGGTCTGTGAGCGTGATGCAGTGCAGCAGCGTGCAGCGACGCAGCGCGAGGCTACGACATGCGGAAAGCGTGGAAGCGCGCGCATCAAAACTACGTAGCCGCGATATAATTTTGTATCGCGGCGGGGGGAGGTGCGACATGGCGAGGCCCAGTGGCTGCGACCGCAGCGCCAACTAGCGATACCTGCGATGACACGGCGAGGCTACGACCGCGGCTGGCATAGCCCACGTCGGCGCCAATAGCGGCAGGCGCGATTCGCAACGCGATGTCTTACTTGACCGGTCGTTGGTGTTTTCCCAATGCACAAGCCCGATTTTGACTCGGGACATTTTTTTAGTCAACTGTTGGATCCTTGTTCATGGGAACCTTTGTTCACGAGGTTTTCAAAAAATAAAATAAATAAATAAATAAATAAATTTTTTTAAATAAAATAAAATAATTTTTTGTTGAATATATGATTTAATATATAGACTTATTGTCTTGCATTACCCTATGAATGTAGGGACATTGTGTATGAAATGTTTTTTTAGTAGGATGTAAATAGTGTCTCGAGAACATTGTTTACACCTTAGAATCTTACATTGTGAATATTAACGCCATTTGTTGTGTATGGAGCGGCTAGTCGAGGGAAAGCGGGGCGGTAGAGGGAGTGTGCCACAGTGCTAGCCAAGCACCACTAATATTTGACCAACACGCTTTTACTGAGTGATTCATGCCACATTAGGGTGATCCGAAATCAAAAAAATTTGTATCTTATTTTAGCCTACTACTTGGTAGTCGAAACTCTTGCAGTATGAGTAATTTTAGGGTCGATTTCTGGGGATGGGTTTTCATCTTACAAATGAATTGTATCATGGTTTGAAATGGTGAGAGGCTTTCATTTGGATTTGGTTCTGATAAAAGCATGGGTGTTATTGTCACTAGGCTAATAAAAGCAGTTTAAAATAAGGTGTGGAATGGAGCCTTGAGTCTTAGATTAGCTAACTTGATGAAATGAGGTTATATGGGGTGTCCTCGGGTTATTTCCTGCGTAGGGCAAATGACATATAGTCTGGAGCAAATGACATATAGTCGCGCCAGCAGCTGGTGTGTGTCATTTGTCGGATCACGATAGTACAGCCCGGTTAAGCGATCCTCGGGCGGCGATAGGCTGGGCGGCGAACTCGTCAATTTGGAGCGACGGCTCGGGCCTAGGCCTTGAGGAACTCACCAGAGGCACGATGTCGGGACCTGGAAGCGGGGCCCTCGGCGTGGTCTCGGTTCTGCTTGGGGAAGGGGCAGGGTCCCACTCGGGTCCCCATTCTCGGCAGGGATGGGGGGCTCGAAGCTGAGCCTCCTCGATGCCGAGCGGGGGGCCAATGTGAGGCGGTGTCTCTGCGGTGAGGATGGGAGAGTGAGCATCTGCGGCCCTGGAAGTGCCTGCATCGTCTCTCTCGAGGGTGCTTGGGTCCCAACCACTAGGCTGTGCCGATGGCCACCACAAGTCTGAACCATGGTTTTTGTGGTCAGTCGTGCAGTAGACGGAAGTAGAAAGTTTCAGTGATCTGGCTGAGCTAGCGTGACTGATGGACTACTATGCGCGGCGCGCGGACAAGAGCTCGGTAGCGAGGCTGAAGGGCTCAGCGCCACACCGGCGGTCGGCGGCTCGTGACTCTCAGCGGCGTGAGGCTTAAGGTATGGTCGCCTGGTGCTCTTTCGGCTCATTCTTGGGACTCGGGGCGTGCGCGGGGCTAGCTCAGGCTGGGAGCTCCGGCCCGAGGGGGCCGGCTCCCCAGGCTCGGCCTTGATGCGGGGCTGAGTGGCTCGGGTGGGGCGCGGGGCAAGCTCGGGAGCCTTTGGGGGGCTGCGGGGGCGACCCGGAGGAGATGTGAGGGAAGTGGGGTGGCCACCCTTTATAAAACCGTTTGGCAGTTGAAGTGTCCCAGGAGCGTAGAAGATTGCAGAATGATTTAAGCTATTGTTGCGAAATTCATCCTCATATTTCAACTGTAGAAAAACACAAATTAATTGAGATGGATTAAAATAAAAATAAAATAAAAAAAATAAAATAAAAATAAAAATAAGAAATAAAAATAATGTTAAATAAATAAAATTCACTAAAATGTCCAAAATTTCTATCTTAACTAAAATTAAGGAAAAATTATTAAAAAATAAAAATAAACTGAAAAATTACCAAATTAAACTAAAACCATTTTTGAGCTGAGTTGGTCACCGATTGGAACGAGCCGAGCTGATTACAGTTCCATTCATGGAGGATCTGGGAGAAGAGGCTCGTAACTGGTGATGTGATAGCTGCGTATGCCTCCATGCTCGGCTCCTTTGTGTTGAGCTTCTTTTCACTTGGTGATCTTTGGGCGAGATCATTGGCTGTAGTGATGAGTGCGATCCATTCTCCACCAATTGCTTCATTTTTGCACATTCCTCTGCAGTTTGAGCTTTGGTTTGCACTTGGACCAATTGAAGCGAGACTTCATCGAATCCTTGCATGTATCTTCTTCAGCTTGTGCTTGTTGCTTAGGTGAAAAATGTTTCAGAGCTCAGTGTCATGTTGCCAAATGTGGTATGACTCCCATTCGACAATTGATTATCGCATTGGAAGTGGCTAAAATGGTCACTTCCCGGGGATGATTGGCACATGATTTGTTAGTGATTGGTTCGGGTATCAAGCTTACTAAAATCACTGGTATTAGGTGTCACCTTTACCAACCATCTCCCTTTAATTCCATCCCAGATTTTCTTGATCGTGTGTGAGAGGAATTAGTATTTAATTCTTTGGCTTAAAGCTCACTAAACCCCATTGTATGGCAGATATGAGCGTGGGTTTGCAGCCCCTAAGTCCAACGATTCTTTGTCTATCACGAGTCCCTCGATGTTGACCCGATATTGTGAGGATCACGGATCCTCCATTTCCACAGAAGGTGCACTCTGAATGATGGCACTGACTTATTATAATTAGGAAGGCTTTTTCTTTTCAATGCCCTGACCCTCTCTATCTTTGTGCACGGTCTTAAAATTTGGCATATGTTAGGACACAGCAATCATGTCAACGATGGGATATTTACCTTCGCTTGCCTTAGCACCTCTAAATTTCGACTTGGTTTGTGATTTTCTTGCTGTGCTTAGGAAATGGAGGGCATATTTTTTCTTCGTTGAATCTTCTCACGATTATTATTCTCTCAAGCTCGACTTCCTTTCCTTTTGTTTCTTGACAATCTTAGGCTTGCGTTTGCAATTCATTCCACTCTCGAAGTGATGATAGCCTTTACTTCATCGTAGCGGGTTGCAGAACACATTTCATTGACTCCCTTTGGATTGGGCAGTGTTTGGGAAGGGAATCTTCCTTTCTCTTGTACCCTCCAGCAAATTAGTAATCCTTGTGATTGAATACTGCAGATTATCAATTTTGATTAAAAATTTGCTTCGAGCCATCTATTCTCTTGTTCGAGTGCACTTTCCGGTGTCAGTTCTTGACCAGAGTCGCATTGATTCCCTTTGCTCTTCCACAAAATTGCCCACCACCTTGCTCCGGATTTAAAATAAAACGTTCAATAGGGGGATGAGGATGTGATGGGCGTGGTGAAGATGAGGGAACCAAGCGTTGTTTGGCACCGGGAGGTATAAAGCGGGGTAGGCTTCAGAGAGATTAGAATTGGTTTTCTCGTTGGTTCTCCTGTACCACCCCACCTGGGTCATTGGGTTGTGGCTTGTATTGGCCCATGGCATTGGCATGCTCTGACATCAAATCTCTCACTGAAGGAGCATTTGGACAGTGTTCTTCTAGGTGGACAATGGATTAGCCCGAATTCGATGCTTGAAGATTCAGCCTGTCGGGATTTGAGTCCTTTGTATACCACCCTCGTCTTAGCCTTTTCTACAACTCTTCCACCTTCTAAGCTAAGGTTGATATCTTTGCTTTCATCATGTCCTCAGAAGTGCAAATTCTCTCCCTTTGGTGGGGTACGAAGGCTTCATTTCTCCCCTCGCAGGTTTATTCATCAATCCATAGAGAAGTTTTGACCACATAATTTAAAGTCCATAGCTTAAATACGGGTGCACAGCTCAAAAGTCCCTCCACACATTATTTCCAGTAATTGCTTCATGGCCAGAGACATACCACCATATAAATGATTCACAAGCATCCATGTGTCAAAACCATGATGTGGACAAGCAGTGATATCTTAGACCTCAGAGCATTGATAGAACCTTTCATTGTCGTGAGCGACAAGCGTGTAGATTTGCCTCTTTAGGTATTGGTCTTGTGAGCGAAGAATTTTTAAAACTTTGCACAGCATCTCTACGGCTAATGGTTCAGACCGCCGATGAATTAAGCCATATTTTGGCTTTGTCCTTGAGGGTTAATGGGAATGCCTTCAACTTCATCAAATCCATATTTGTTACACCCTCCTTAAAAGTTGTACAAACTTCCTCAAAATCCTGGATGTGGGTGTATGGATTTTCATTTTCCATACCATGAAATGTGGAGACGGGGCACGGATAGGGTCTTACAGCCACATCATCGAATTGGTATGATACACGGGAAGGTGCACTCACCTGGAGGATCTATCATCTGGGTCCTCATTGGCCCCTGTCTTTGTTGGATTCATAGGAGCTGCTGTTGGCTAGAATTTTGTTTCTCGGGTGGAGAGCGAGGAGGATGGGCTGTTCCCTTGTGTGCACTTGACTTCACAACCTTGATCAGTTGGTGTACAGACTCTCTGCAGTCTACCTGATATATCTCTATCCCGATGATGCATAAACATGTGACAAAAATGAGACAAGCGAAAAACGACAAAGGCTTGCCGGAGGATACGGGTGTTAAGCCAAAAACTATAAATATCATTTTAATAATAAACACGGTGCGTGTGGCTGCTAAGTAAAGACAACTTGAAATTCTAACAAACGAAATTCAAAAGGGTTAAAGGTCACCAATACCTTAATAGAGGATTACGTTATATCGCCTCATCATCATGTTTGGCACCATCCCCGACAGCGGCGCCATTTGATTCATGCCACGATGGGTGATCGAGATCAACAAAATTGTATCCTATTTTCCTCTCTTTGCGAGTATAGTGGTATAGGGTGGAAACACAGAGATGGGGTTTCATCACCCACAAATGAATTGTATCATGGTTGAAAATGGGTAGAGGCTTTCATTTGGATTTAGTTTGCATTAAAAAGCATGGGTGTTATTGTCACTAGGCTCTTGAAATAGTTTAAAATAAGGTGTGGAGTGGAGACCTTGAAGTCTTAGATTGTAACTGATAAATAAGTTTATATAGGTGTCCTGGTTATTTCATCGCATTGAGACAATGACCTTGATCATAGCCAAGCCGGATCTTTGTTCTTTAAAATATTACGCCAAAATCCCACTCCTATTTGAGCCAAAGCATTTGCAGGCAATTAATGTTCCCGGCCGGTTTGAAAAATACATCATTTAACCAAATTTCGATGGCTCATAAATGACATCTAATGAATAATCGGTGTATCTACCAAATAAAGAATACACTTAACCTAAGACATGCAGTATTGACCAAAGGAAATACATTAAATAGCATTAAACCCTAGTTTGGAAAGTTTGGAACACATAAATGCAGTACATGCTTCATTTAAAACAGAGGAACACATGCAAACCACCATTAACCAACCTAGCAACCACACCCTCATCTTAAAGTTTGAAACAGCCAAACATCCTTTTGTTATCAATCCTCAAAAGGGGTGTGGTTGGCAGCCGAGAAAATGAGAGAAGAAGAGAGAAGAAGAGAAAAAAGCTGGGACAAAAGGAAGGTAAATAAATGAAAGTTAGCAAAAGTTAGGGTTCAATTTGTCCATAAGGTGGCTTATATAGCCTTACAAAAGATGTGAAATACCAAAAATACCAAATAATATAAATTACATTCAAGAGACAAAATGAATTACACAAAAGTTCAGTTGGATCACAAGAGGGAAACAATTCAGCTATATAGTGATTGCAATCATAGCGGGGAAATTTCGCTATGATAAGCAGTGAGCATAATTTGAATTTTCAGCTATGATGCTGAAAATATGGCATAAGCGAGGAAATATTAACTCAGGCTGCAAATTGCTACCATTCTTGAAATTTCACAATCCTTACGAAGAAATTTTTAAGCTATGCCATCTTGAATCAACGTTACTCTGCATTTAGCTGCGCAAAATTAGCTTGCATTTCTTCCTTTTCATCTTGACATTTCTTCATCCGACGATAAATCACAGAATTCCTCTGAGCTGCATAAAACATCTACTTCGATGCAAAGCAGAATAAATCGTTGGAGGCTCTAAAACACCTGAAACTACTAAAAACCTCATTAAAAATCGATAAATCTTAATCGGACACGCACATATCAATCGGCATTAATATAATTAATGCACAAAAAAACACTCAAAACCTATCTTAAATAGGACTCAAAATAGCACTTTTGGAACAATCCACCCGACCGACCGTTGCTGGTCATAGCAATAAAATAATCAGGGTATCGCGGTATGCTTTTGCGAAAAGAGTATGCTACTACAAAAGTCGTACGTATTACAAGTGAGAACACCTTTATTATGAAAAACTTACTCTACTTCAAATACCATCATGAGAGAACAAATGCCATATAGGAACAAGTTTCAGGGCAACATCAATTCTAGATAAGTCAACCTAAACTTCCACTTAAATCTAAGTGTTTTAAGGTAACCAGTTTGAATCAATAAGTTGCAAAGCTATTCCCTCCCCCCAACCAAGCTACTTCCAGGACCTTAAACTGATGACCAACCTAAATGATTCGTTACACTCTTATTCCCTTCAGAATGTACTGTAGGATGCAATCTTGAAAGCTTCGACTTCACGAAATTAGGTGTAGCGGGACCACCAGATGACTCAGTGATTAAGGTTTGGGCATCAAGCCAAAAGTATCTATTGACCATATAAACTCTGGGGCTTCCTACGGACTTGAATGACTTCGAGAATCCAGCACCTACAACTCGCTAAACTTTACCCATCCACCCGTGTAACAAGCGAAAGTCGATGACTCAGTGGTGGCAGTTTGAACCGAGCTTCTGGAAACCGCCATATAACCCTTGGGCCAGGTGTTAGAGGTTTTCAAAGCCAGCGTCCACGGCTTTCAATTCTCTTTTTCTTCTTTCTTTTCTTTCTTTTTCTTTTCTTTTTCATTTTGGGCGACTTCATTGGTCTTCTTTTGTAGGTAACCTGAGCTTTGTCTGGTAAATCAGCAGTCTAGCCAGGTTTTGCAAAGTGAAAAGAGGTATATAGCTTCACAACCTATTGGTAAGAGTATGGTATATGCTATGTGATTAACTAAGGTGGATGTACAAGGCTGAATACTTTGGAACTTCAATCGACCAAAGACTTAATCATGCATGGAATTGTTCTAGCATTATGGTGGCATCTAAGGGCACAATTCTTGACTAAAGCTAGTAGAAACAAAATAGGCCTGAAAAATAGTTGCAAAGTGTAGAAAAAATGTAAATATTGCCTGTAAGCTTGAATATAACCAAAAGTCATTCAGCAGCACAAGCAACATAGCTAAACACAACAAAAGTATCACTGCCTACTATTGGCTAATACATGCATACTATACAATCCTATACAAAATAAGTAGGCAGTTGATAAAGCTAGAAACAAGACAAAATATGATAGAAGACACTCCCAACTCTAACTTTTCCCCCTAACCAAAGTATAAATATGTCTCCACTGGGTAAGGATCAGAAAGGTAGAGAAGGGAGTGCGACCACCTCACTCTCGTGGTGGTGTAGATCTGGAGTGGATACGATCTTTGTTTGTGTGGTGCAAGCATATCGGAGAATTTTGCGGCTGTTGATCTCGAGTGGGTTGTGTAGGCTACGTCACTTGTGGCCAGTGGGAGATGAGGTCTGGCTCATATCCAGAAGAAGCATGGCGTGATTCTGAGAGGTGGGCCTCGGCTCGGGCCATCCCGGTGGCTAACGACGGCTTGTGTAGTAGCAAGTGCGCGAGACCGGCATCCATAACAATGGAAGCTAGCTCCCTAGGCCGACATGGATATGCTCTGTTCTTTATAGGTATGGGAAGAGACGACAATATTAGTAGAAGTGCAGGGCGGTAGGAGGTGGAGGCGGAGGGAGATGAATGCGAAACTGGCTCTCCACTCCTCCGCTCTGGAACAGGATGCTCTCCCCTCGGTGGGTCCTCTGCCACATCATATGCTGCCTCCTCATACTGCTGGAGAATAATGGAGATCGGCATGTAAAGATATCGCTCGGTGGATAAGACTTGAGTGCAACTGATCCGCCGCTCTATATATGGCTCCTCAGGGAACCCCAGATGCTCTATGACCTGACTCAGCAACCTCGGCATCAACAATGAAGAATATACGCCCAGGAGCGGGTCCTTGCGGTGGACCTTCTCCTCGAAATGCAATGAGGTCATCACGAGGCTCGGGAGGGACTGAACCCGAATCCCTCGGTTATCTGTGCAGGCCTCTAGTATGTAAACCTACGCACGTAGTCTTTGAGACGGAAATATGGTGAGTCGAACACGTGAGTCAGAGGAGTATCTATCGAAGGCTATTTGTGGAATAGTATGGCGGCCCGACCGTGGTATCTTTTAGCGAGACGGTAGACCATCTCTTTACGTGATGGGTGGGGCCAGCACGTATCTGCCGGAATTTGCCAGGAACCTCTTGTGAACCTAATGCGGTTGTAATATCAGCATTTCGAATTACCTGGTAGTCGGTACAGATTTGATCTCCAATGGATTAGGCTCCCAGGGATGTCAAGTGTTTGGTAGAACTCAGCACAACCGAGGATGAAGAGGCACCTGAGTCTGTACAGCCAGGCGGGAGGAGTAGATCTTTGTCGGGATCAATGCATCGAGTCTCTGATCGCTGGTCGCGATCCCGACAACGGTATGTTATGTCTGGCTCATGATCTGGGCATAGCTCGCACATTAGTCAGCAAAATTTGTATCCTATTTTCCTCCCTCTTTGAGGTAGTCAAACTCTTTGCCCGATATAGTGGTCTAGGAGTCGAACTGAGGGATGGGTTTTTCATCTTAAATCATTGTTAATATCATGGTTGAAATGGTAGAGGCTTTCATTTTAGTTTTTCGGATTTACAATAAAAAGCATGGAGTGTTATTGTCCTCATTCTTAAACAGTTTAAAATAAGGTGTGGAGTGGAGACCTTGAAGTCTTGGGTCGCTAGCTTGATAAAATGAGATTATATAGGTGTCCTCGGGTTATTTCCTCACATTAGGGCAAATGAAATTTTCGCTACCGTGCGAAATTTTAAATGATCATACGAAAATTTTGCTAATATATAAGCGAATCAACACATTCTCGCATTGCTTCTGCGCCTAAATAGCTTGCATTTCTTCCTTTCATCTTGACATTTCTTCATCCGACTCGATGGAAATATCAAGGAAATTCATCTGAACTCTGCATAAAAACATCACAATTATGATGCCAAGCTTGAAATGATGGTGGAGGTTCACAAAACCTGCAAAACTACCAAAAGCGACCTGAAAGCTCTAATCATTAAGTACTAATGGATACCGCACATATCAATCGGCTTAATTAATATAGTTAGTGCTGCATAAAAGCTTTCAAAACCTATCTTAAATCAGGACTCAAAATGGCACTTTTTGGGTACTATGTCTTGTTCATGAGTTGTTTGCTACAATTTCTGAGGCTAGTGCATCGGTGGCAGGAGTCAGGAAGTAACCTCTAGAGTTGAGACATCATCCTCCGATACTCACAGGGGGTGGATATCCGATGGTGGTAGACCATTGGTTCATGCAGGTTGAGAAGGTGTTGTAGGCTATGGATATTACCTCTGATACGACAAAGATCAGACTAGCTGCATTCCAGCTAGAGGGTGAGGCCCAGGTATGGTGGAATTGGGCAAAGACCTCTAGAGATCTAGAGGCAATGACTTGGGAAGAGTTCCATGATCTTTTCATGGGAAAATATTTTTCGGACACTGCTCGTCATGTGAAGGATCAGGAGTTCCTATATTAGAAAAAGCCAGGGTGAATTAAAGTTACCAAAAAAGTCTTCATGAACCCTATTTTTAATAGGTTTTGAGCGCTTTTTGTGTGTACTAATTGTTGTATTAACCAATTTATATTAAGGTCCTATTATTCTAATGATCACATTTTGTGGCAAATTTTGCGGGTTTTGCGAGTAATCACGCCAACATTGTTAGATTCGTCAAATATGAAGAATTAAAGTCAAACTGACATCGTAGATCAGTGAAAGGAAAGAAGAAGAAAATAGAAAAATGAAGCGGGAAAATGGAAGAGAAAGCCGGCGAGCAGGCCAATGGAGCGATGGCAGCGGGAGAGCACGGACTTTTTCTTTAAATTTAAGCGAAAATTCCCTTTTATGGATAAGCGAAATTTCTCGTTTAAGTATCTCTTCAGTAATTCGCTGGCTAGCCAGTATCCTTATTCCTAAGCGAAAATTATACATTTTATTGCTCCACAAAACTAGCTAAGCTAGCGAAATTTCGCTAGCTAAGCGAAGTACCCCTTGCCTAGCGAAAATTCATAATTTCGCTATCTGTAGTGATTTAAGCTACCCTAGCGAAATTTTGAAACCTTAAGCGAAATCCCTTTGCTGTCATGCTTGTAATTAATGCCAACCACACTAAATTTACTGAGTGTCTCTCTTGTCCTTTAACCTTGAGTGTTAGGCTTTCTTGTATTTTCACATTTGGGTTGGCTATATAAAGCCACCTTATAAGTTTGTATTCTTTAATCTTTCGAGTAAATATCTCGCGCGACTTTCATTTCTTTTCGAGTTTTCTCTCTTCTCTCTCCTCTTTCTCTCCCTTTCTTGGTTGCCAAACACACTCCAAGGATGACAACTTGGAGGATGAGCGAATTCAAAACCACTTTCAGCCTAATAGCAAGTAAAAAGTTGCTTGGGGGTGAGATCTTTAGGTTCTTTGAGTGGTTCCCACACTTTTCATGCGCGAGTTTTGCGTCTTTACCCAGTTAAAATCCCAACTCTAGGTTTTTTAGCTTTTTGAGTTACACTTTCTTTTATTGTCTCTCTGCTTTGGGATCTGATCTTACAGGGTGAAGGAATGCCTTTATTTAATTCTTCAGATAGATCCCTGAGCCTACAGGAGCCTGATAATTTAATGTTAGGGTTTTAAAAGGGGCCATAGCTAGCGTACTACTGTATTGATAAATAGGAGTTGCTTCATGGGTGAGGTTTGCTGATTAAATATAGATCGGTTATGCCATAGTTGGTTCCATGTCATAGCAGCGAGGAAATTAACGGGGACCTCTCGGTTAACTAGGACCTTAAACTGTGTGTCCTTGAGGAGTTCTTTTTCTTATTTTCTTCATTTATTTTCAGTTACCAAACCAATCCACTTGTTTTTACTGGCCAATCAAATTTAATTCACAGTTTTGATTTCATTCAAATCATTTGTCTGAAAACCCATCCGCGTATTCGACCCTAGACCGCTATCTTTGCGGTAAAAAGCTTGACTACGGCGATGGGAGAACTCTGGACCTAATTTTGTGATTAACTCACTACGTAGTGAATCAAGCGGGGGAGCCATATTGGTGATAAGTATGTAACTAGATTCATGGAGCTAGCCTATTTTGCTGATGACTACGTGGCCACGGACATGGCTAAGGTAAGGAGATTCGAGAATGGGCTAAAGTTGTCCATTCGGGCGAGATTAATAGGACTCTGCTGGGACATGGACTCCGTGGTTGGGACGACCCGACACAGAGAATCGGATGCTCGGAGCACTCGGGATACGGGTGTTAGTAGCAGAGGAAAGGAGAGTCGAGTCTTCGATTCGGGAAAGAAAGCGGGCGCTTCTAGTTCACGTGGGTTTCTGGAGCCGACCATCAGGCCAGGGCGATCGGGGTTGTTGGTGTGGTGGGCGGATCAATTGTGCTACCATTACTTAACTGACGGGACATATGAGGAGGATTGCCCCAGGAGGCGGGATCAGGTTTGAGCTGAGCAATCCTATTCGTGATCAGGACAACATAGAGGATTAATATATTCCTCCACCAGTGATGAGCTGAAGGAGCAGTGTCGAGTTGTTTACAGCGGGCGCCATTACAGAGCGAGCCCAGGATAGATTATGGCTTGAGGCGAAGGAGCGAGTCCACGGAAGGACTGCCAGGAGTTGAGCGTGTCTCGCATCACCTACAGGCAGTGAGCAGATGACTGAGTTATCAGGAATCTGTTTTTATATCACTATGGGCAAGAGTGTTATTTGATTCCCAGTGCCATTCATCATTGTTGCATCAGGTTGTGATAGAGTTAGGCTTAGAGGTTGAGACCTTGGAGAAACCCTTGTATGTGAGTTCTCCTTAGGGGATTAGGGCGAGGATAGGATGATATGTCATGGTTGTGAGTTGGTTTGAAGTTCTACTCCACGGTGGACTCAGGGTCATGTGGATATGTCGAGTTGATGTCATTTCTAGGGATGGATTAGGTGTGACTTATAGAGAGTCATTATCGATTGTGAGCATAGAGGAGAGGTTTGCACAACCTACCGCGCGGGGGCGGTGCTGACCGTTGTATTCTGAGGGGAATGGCGTGACATTTTTCTGAACAGATGTCCAGTCTGGGCAACTCCATGGGCGGAGTTGGCGGGTTGGCTGGCAAGCCTTACCTGGAGGGACGAGGTGGGACCGAACTTAGATCTACCTCGGGTAGTTTGAGTATGAGGATGTTTCGGATAAAGACTCGGGATTTGCCTCCCATGAGAGGGTTGTAGACTTTGGTATGGTTACACCTGACGCCCGCCGTCTGTGACTCTCCACATAGGATGTTGCTTGGATTGAGTTGCGAGATTCCAGGTCGACTATAGGAGCTGCCCCGGACCAGGGGTTCGATATCTGAGCACTTCACCATGGTGCTCGGTCCTTTGAGAACAGACCCGCCGACGCTAGCCATTGACTGCAAACGGGTTCAGAAACGGGGTTCTACGATAAAAAATCGACACCTAATTCACGGATTGGCCGTTGCTGTGAATGAGAGGAGCGCTGATCTCGGATAGACCTTCCTTGGTTACCATAGTGAGGTTGAAGCGAATCTTCTAAGACAGCGTCGGGACACGTTATGTTGCTGGGACTGTGTGCCCTTTGGATTGTCGAATCGCCCGTGACATTAATGGACCTCTATGCGTAGGGTATTCCAGGCCCTAATCTCAGGGTGGTTATCAATAAGTCTGATGGAGACATAGATATCGCAAGATTATGTTCTTTGAGACCATCAGGTTATACGCTAAGTTCGATAAGTGTGAGTTTTGGCTTAATGGGGTGAGATTTTTTGTGACACGTGGTGTCAGCATCAGGCGTGTCGGTGGACTGAGAAGGAAGGTCGAGTAGTGATGAGTTGGGAGGCGAAGTCATTCAAAGCCGAGATATATAGATTTCTTGGGATTGGTTGGGTACTACGGGAGATTCATTAAGGATTTATCCATTAAGCACCTATGGCAGATTGGCCAGAAAGTGAGTTTGATTCGGATGACAATGAGGAGGAGGCATTCCAGGAGTTGAAGGAGGCTTACTACAACTCCTATCTTGATAGTCCCCAGACCGGAGACGAGGGTACAGTGTATTGTGATGCCTTGGCGGAATGGGATGTGTTTTGATCAGATCGGGAGGTTAATATATGGTTCCATCAGTTCGAAGAATCATGACCAGAATTACCTCACCTGCGACATGGAGTTGACGGTCGTAGTTTTAAGCCTTGAAGGTGACACTACTTATATGGTCGGACCGCAAAGTGCGAAGTATATTTTCTGCTTGTGGGACCTTAATATAAGGCAACGGGATGGATGGAGTTCCTAGAGGATTATGACACCCACTTTGCATTACCATCTGGTAAAGCGAATGTAATTATTGATACGCACTGTCGAGTGAGAGCATGGCTATGTGATCATCATTGCGGGGTAATGGATGCTTTCGAGATTATGGGACGATTTGAGCTCTGATTACCCTTGAGCAAGCTGGGTGCAGTTGATTAGGTGCCACGATGGGTGATCGAGGAATCAACAAAATTTATATCCTATATTCCTCCCTCTTTGTCGTGAAATCAAACTCTCTACTATGATACTAGTGGTCTAGAATTCGACTCTTGAGGATGGGTTTTCTTTGCACAAACGAAAAACACTATTAAGGCCAAACTGTGAATTTTGTCGATTTTTAAGGGTCATGTTTAAACAAGGATCATTGCTCAAGCCGTGCTGGAAATAAAATAAGAAAAAAATGTAAAATAGAACCCTCTTGAAGTTTCAACCGCTAAGGTTTATGCATCTAACATGTCCTGGTCTTTTTTCCTGATTGTGAAGTATGATGATATAGCCATTCTAACCCAACTTCATTTAAATTTTTAATACTCAGACCCTAAGGATTTTCCCTTTGAAACATAGCATTTAACGGCAAAATATTCCAACAGTTGATATCATATCTAAAACCCCACCCCCAAAGAACTATTAGGAAACAACTTAATCGATAACAGGATCTAGTGATAAGCATCCACATCAGAATCCAAAAATCTTGTTAGATGCATCGCTAATGAGCGTGTCTAGAAGATTTTAACCCCATGTGAGAAATAGAACATAAATACCCATAAATGTTGCGTTAAAATGTGAGGACCCATTAGTTTACCTTTAAATCCTAGCTAAAGAGCCTCCTCTCATAGAGTGAAGAGGTCTAGTTACATCCTCCGAGTCATTAACCTCAGGAGTGTTCGCAGCCAGAAAATGGAAAAGAAAGGGAAAGAAATGAAGCATGGAAACTGATATTTAAAGCTTCTCCAAAAATTTATTATGGAAGTGATTGATTATACAACCTTGACTTCCAGGCGAGAAAGACAAGGAACACAAAACAAAACCAAAACAAAGGCTATTACTAAGGGTAGAAAGAGAAAAACCAAATCCAGTCGTCGATAAAAACTGTGAGTACACTTTCGCATGCATGTTGATTTTCGCTTAATATATTAAAATCGCTATGATATGAAAATCGCTATCATAATAAAATTAAGTCATAGCGAAATTGAAATTTTCATATAAGAATTTTCGCTATGATAGCTAAAATTCCGCATCAGAGCTTAAATTTCCAAAGATCGTCTATCGCTAATGGCTCCATTTCTCCTCGCTTCATTTTTCTTCTATTTTCACTCTTCTTTCCTTGTCTCACCATGTTGAGTTTGACTCGAATTTCATGTCTGACTGACTCAACCATGTTGGCATGATTAGCTCGCAGAAACTGCAAAATTTGCCACAAAATGCGATCGTAGAATAGTAGGGACCTTTAATGTACCACATTTAGAATGATTAGTGCTACAAAAACACCAAACTCCATAATAAATAGTGGTCCAAAATAGTACTTAAATACTAATCACACTTCAACCCACACACATTGCTACTCTTTAGCAACTAAAGAAAGGAAAGAAAGAAAGAGCATACAACGATAACAAAATAATGTCTACACAAAAATTATATTTCAAAAAAGGTTGTAATGAGTAATGCCTCAACCCTAAGTAAGAATCATCAAAGCCGTGTCCACAACTATCATGAGAATGAATGCCATATAAAATTGAGTATTAAAGAGCGATTTCGTAACTCAAACTGAACTTCCACCAAAAATCTAAGTGTTTATTTGATCAATTTCTCTCAACAATAAACCTGGCTTCAACCGCGCCTCCCAACTAGCTACCGCTACAACCCAGTATGCTAATCCAACCTGAAATAGATCAAAGATCCAATTTCTATTCCACTACTCTTTTGTGTCGTAGGTGCAAATGAGGAATCGACCTCACCAAAGTCCATGGTAACGGGATCTACCGATGACTTCAACCACCATGCCGCAGGGCAATTCGTCATAAGGATCTTTCTAGACACAAACTCTTCAAAGCCACCCCGGACTCGAATGATTTCAAACTCCGGAAGACTCACAACTTGCTAAACTCCACCCATCCACCTGTGTAGCGAACACTAAGGTGGTGTTTGTTTTTTTTACTTAATGCTGAATAGAAATTTTTTTGAGCTTAATGTTGAATAGTACTAATATATTAAGTATTGTTTGTTTTTTAACATTGTAATGAGTAGATACAATGAGACGGATGGCTTAGGTTTCCATTCCGCCGCTTCTTAATAGCAATATGTTTAATTTAATTTTAATCGTTTTTAACGAAGTTCGGGTTTATTTTCTAAAATTCAGACGGGTTCAGTATTGTTATCAGAAAAACCGAGAAAAATTAGAAAATTTTCAAAAATGGCAAAATATTAATAAAATAATAAATTGTCATAAGGGTCAGTGGAAGCCTAGAAACATCTAGATCTTGATAATGGAAACAACCCGCCATAAATTCGCCTCGCTAGTCTAGTGACCCGTAAAAGTTCGCTGAATTCAACAAGCCGGAATTTTTCCGATTTTCCTCGGGTGATAAGTCATGCAAGAAGGATCTGCGACGCAATTTTTACGAAAAATCTCGAAAGCCGAGGCCAAGTTCATTTAAATAAAGTGAACTCGAAAAAGAAACAAATTGTCGGGAAAGAAACTGAATTTAATGAAGCAATATAACTTCATGTATCCAAAATAATACTTAATAAGCCCTTTACCATTATATTTTATAAATATTTTTATTATTTTATTTTATACTTTAATATAAATAATAATAATTATTATAATGTTTTTTAATAAATAATTTATAATTCATAATATTTTTTTATGAAAATATTAATTTTAACATAATAAAAATAAAAAAAATATAAAAAATTGAAAATTTAAAAATAAAAACAAAAATAAAATGCAAACGGGGCGAGTTTGAGAATTTTCTCATCTCTGCCCCCGTCCTATTTAATTTTTTAAATGAGATAAGTTTGAGAATTGAAAAATAAACGAAGCCTAGCCTTATTACACCACCCCGCCCCAAACCTCCCGTTGTCATACACCTGGGAGCGATATTACTAGTTTTTCTTCTTGTTACACAATGATTGAGTTTTTCTTATTTTTATGGAAAATGACTTTTTCTGAATAGAAAAAGCCAAATATTTTCACTTTTTCTATCTGCACTTTTTAAAAAATTTCAAAGAATAAGTTGTGTGAAAATTTAAAAAAAACAAACAACTTAATACTGAAAGCTATTTAGTTTTAGCATTAAGTCAAAAAACAAACGCCACTTAAGTCGGCGACTCCCAACCAGTGAAGGTTTAGGGCACCGGGCTTTAAAGGCTTTCGCCATATACCCTCGACCGTGCCTGGGTTTCAAGGCAAAGCGTTGCAATTTTATTCTTTTCTTTTCTTTTCTTTCTTTTCTTTTTCTTTTATTTTTAATTTTTTTTTCAAAGACATACTGGTCTTCTTTCCACAGTGGGTCCTTAACCCATTAAAGGTAGCTCAACGACACTAGGATAGGTCAGTAAAGCAAAGGAGGCTGCAGCTTTTCAAAATCTCTACTATCGAAACCTAATGCGCTTCCAAGCAAGGTACAATAAAGGTGAAGAAAAAGGGGTCGAAAGTAACAAGAGTTCAACTGATCATCCACTCAACTAGGCATGGAACCAATCTAACATCAATAGAATTGACAAAGTTTCAATTTTCCAACTTGTGTTAGGCAAACCATAAAGTGGGGTGCAATTTTTGAGGAAAAAAAAATGTCAGATAAGAGATAAATGTACTTTACAAAAAGGACAAACTAGAAATCCACCGAACATCAAGCAAAATGGGCTTGCCTAAAATAATAACAAAACATAATAGTGCCACTTCCTTCGCTTTAACTTCCCCAACCCAAACATCTCGTGTCCGAAATAAATGATTGGAAAAGTTAGGAAGGAAGTGTTACCTCCTTGATGAGATGTGATCATTTTGATAGGAGACTTTCGCAAGCTTTCCATCGACACCTTATCATCTGCTTAGCTTCAAAACAGTCAAGAGAGAAGAAGAGGAGGGAAAAAAAGTGATCAGCTTGACATTTTAAATACACCTCATACTAATTTCAAAAATGTTCTTCTTGGATATATTTAGATTCTAGACTCTAAGCTTTCCAACGGGTACTCAAAACGCTTAAAACGGAGTTCTGATGAAAAGTTATGAGTTTAAAACAAAATTGAGGCAAAACAATGGGGGCTACAGCGAAATTCTCTGGCATGGTAGAGAAAATTTGATATAAAGGAAAATTTCGCTAAGGCTCAAGGGAAATTTTCGTTGTCTAATAAAGCGAAATATTTTTGATATTTTTGTTTTTTTTTATTTTTTTTATTTTTATTTTTGAAAAATCAAATAAAAATAAAAATAAAATAAAACAAATTTTTTCGAGATAACACCCTTAAGACATTTTTTTTATAATAAAAATAAAGCAATAATAATAAAATAAAAATAAACATCAATTTTTTTATATAAAAATAAAAATAAAATAAAATAATAAATAAATAAATAAAACAAACGTTTTTTTTTTTTTTTATTTATCTCAAATACTTGGTTATTTCGTCTGCTTAGCGGGACTGCATATATTTTCGCTTAATATAGCGAAATTTCGCTATGATAGCGAAAAATTCATTTTCGCGATCATCAAGGAAAATTTCGCTATCATTATAAATTTTGCTATGCCATAAATAAATTGCCACCCCTTCCCGTCATGGATCCGCCCAAAATTTCACTCTAACTGCAAAAATTAACACAAGAAAAATTAAGAAAAATGGCAGAAAAGTGAAAAACAAGTTAAAAAAAAGATTAACTTAAAAATTAGTGAAAATCTAAAAATAAAAATTATAAACTAAATAAAATAATGATAAAATAAAATTAGCCAAGAAAACAAATGTGCTGAGATCGTTTCCCCAAAACCACTCTGTGCCTTTCGAGGTCACTGGAACTCAATGAGCTTAGAAATGCTCGGGTTCAGCGGCTCCAAACTGAACCACTAACCATCCACTGCGCCATGGCGAGCCGCCATTGTTTTTGATGCAGTGGCAAAATTTGCTACGTAGGCTACTAATCTCTTGAAGTTTTGCCATAGCAAAGGATGGGTCAGACTTAGCTTCGAGCAGTGTGTCAGTGTGTTTTTAGTTTGTCAGTAGTGTTGGCATTATATGACCGCAGCTGGTCATTTATTTTAGGGTTGTAGTGGTACTGATCCAAATTATATTATGAAGAGAAGCTGGGGTTCCTCCTTTCTTCCTTTCCACTCGCCTCCCTACAACAAGGCAAAGATTTCTTCTTCTTCTCCTGGGCTGACAAACAAGAAGATAAGAGAGCGAGGATCTTAAAACCCTGTCGCTGACATCAAGCCTCCGGTACTCCACTGCACGGGCCAAGCACCCTCCTTCCGATTTTCTTCAACAACAAGCCGATCATGAGCCTGAGATGGATTCCCGCAGTTGTCCACCGCTTCCATTTCACTTTGAAGTCCATCAATTCTCTTGTTTACATTGTTTTCCATAGTGTCAATTTTACTTAATTGAGCATTTACTGTCCTCCAGATCACAAAGTTACCGACTACTTGTGCGTCCAATGGTCTGCTTAATCGAGAAGCACTGGTGGCTGCGGGTGGTCGAGGAGTCGAGGTATAACTGGAGGCACCACATGTAGGAGGGTGCACTCATCCATCGGTTCTATAGTTCCTCATGCATCTAGGTGGCTCGATTCTCTTCCCAGGCTGGTAGATTCCCATGGAAGCTCTATAGTGCCTCATTGACACGTGATCCTAGAGTTTCCATAAAGGTAATCGACCGTATCGCTCCCAAGTGTTCCATTTGGTTCAATTCAAGTTCAATCCGTGTTCTCGAGGGAGATTGGCTTTTGAAAACATTTAGGTTTCTCGTAACTATCAATGGATTATTACGAAAATATTAGGGTAAACACAAAAAACAATAAATTTAAACGATCCCGCAATGACTGTTTTTTTTTTTTTTGAAACTAAAAGAAAATGACAGCGAAATATAAAGCACCACTCAAGATTTGTGATGAGGATCACAAGTGTCTCACACCATCAATGCACTTAGTACCATCCCCAAGAATCTTCATTTGATTCGCGCTACGTAGGTGATCCCGAATCAACAAAATTTATATCCTATATTCTCCCACTCACAGAATAAGCTACCGCAGATAGCTAGCCTAGGTCGAACACAGGATGGGTTTTCTTTCAGACAAATGACTTACTCGCGCGCCAAAATGTGGTGAACCCCCAAGTTTGGAATTTAAGGGGTCACTGCTAAAATGTGGATCAAGGTTCATGTCAAAATAAAATAAGAAAAATGTAAAATAACCCCTAAAGTTTCGAGCCACGTTTGTGGGTTTTAAGGCAATCAACATGTCCTCGAGTCTTTTCCTCACATCGGGGAGCATGACATATAGTCATTTTAACCGGATCTTCATTTAGCTTTAAAACCTAGACCCTATGATTTTCCCTTTCAAACATAGCATTAATTGGGCAAAATATTCTAATGTTGATATCATATCTCAAACCTACCCCGCAAAGAACTAATAGGAACAACTAACTAGATAACAAATCTAGTGATAAGTATCCATCGTGAACCAAAAAAGCTTGCTAGATACACGTTAAGAGGTGTGCTTAGGAAGATTTTAACCTAAGGTGAGAAATAGAAAACATAAATACCCATAAATGCGTGCGTTAAAAAATGTAGGACCATCACATTCTAAATCCTAGCTAAAGAAATTCCCTTCTAGGAGGGGAAGAGGTCTGAATTAAGCATCCTCCCCGAGTCATATCCCAGAGGAGTGTTTGTAGCTTCTAGAAAATGGAAAAGAAAGGAAAGAAAATGAAGTAAATTTAGGAAACTGAGAGTCGAGCCCAAAAATTTATTATGAAGTGATTGATTGTTACAAACCTTGACTCTAGCTAATATAGTGTGTAGAGCAAGGGAAATTACAAAAACAAACCAAAACAAAGGCTATTACAAGGGTAGAAAGGAGAGCCACCAAAACTAAATCGCTTGGATAAAAACAGAGGGCACAATTTTCGCTTATGCACAGCTGATTTCGCTATCATGCTTAAAATTCAGTCATAGCGAAAATTGAATTTTCGCTATGCACAGTAATTTTCGCTATGATATTAAAAATTCCACAGAGCGTAAATTCCATCACTGCTCCATTGGCTACTGCTCCATTTCTTCCGCTTCATTTTCTTCTATTTTGCTCTTTCTTCCTCTTGGTCTCTAGGGGATTCATGATGTCAGTTTGACTCAATTCTTCTGCGTTTGGATCGACTCAACAATGTTGGTACTGATTAGCTCGCAAAAACCTGCAAATTTGCCACAAAATGCGATCAAGAGAATAAGGGGGACCTTTAATGTGTAATTCAGCACTAGAATGATTAGTATACAAAAGCACTCCAAAACCTATAATAAATAGGGTTCAAATAGCACTGGGCACTAATCATACGCTGGGGAGTTTAGTATTACACCGCTCACAGTAGGAATGATTAAGTCCTGTGACAGATGCGGAGGTAGTGTCCATCAGTGGACCGGTACAACCATGTGTACACGTGACGAGGGTCGCCCACGCATGGTAGTCTCTCATATAGAGGATCGTAGTGGTCTCAACACCGATTTGAGAGATGAGATTTTAGGAGTTTCACCGCTTCTTGATTTGTCAATATGCATCCAGTGGCACAGACAAAATTCACAGGATCTTCGCCGCCAAGCACTATCGGAGCGACTTAAGCGATCGCAGAAGGACTCATCACGATGTCTCACGCGGTCAAGAGGTTGCTACTTCGAGCACCGTAAGACAGGCTACTTTACCATCGAGGTGGCTGAGTGGAAGTGGGAGCACGTCACGATGGGATTTTCAGGATCCACCTGCTACCATTAATCGCAAGGACATGATGCGGTATGGGTGATATGGGACTCCACCGTAAGCTCCAGACATTTTCAGTCGCGGTGCATAATCACATTGAGATTCATTTCATTACATTCGAGAGATAGTTTGGCTACATGGAGTACCAGTATCCATAGTGTTAGATAGAGATCCGAGGTTTACGGCGCAGTTTTGGAAGAGTTTCCAAAAGGCTATGGGCACAATGCTGACCATAAGTACAGCTTTCCACCCAAAGACAGATGGTCAGTCAGAGAGGACCATACATGTGTTAGAGGACATGCTGCAAGCATGCGTCTTGGATCATAAGGGTAGTTGAGATGAGCATTTTCCCTTAGTGGAATTCGCCTACAACAACAATTACCAGGCGAGTATACAAATGGCTCCATATGAGGCATTATATGGGAGGCTATGCAGATCACCGATATGTTGGACCGAGGTGGGAGAGAGCTCCATCACTGGTCCTGATCTGATTAGAGACACCTCCGAGAAGGTGAGCTTGATACAACAACGTCTTGTCACTTCACCAGAGCCTAAGAAGAGCTACGCTGATGTACAACGTAGACCCTTAGAGTTTGAGGCTGGAGATCACGCCTTCTCAAGGTGATGCCTAAGAGATGAGGGTTAAGTTCTAAGAAGCGGTGCTATCGAGAAGACTGGGCCCTTCGAGAAACCTCGAGAGTGGTAGGCATTGTAGCATACCGAAGGGTTTTACCGCCCAACATGTCGGGCGTGTCCACGAGGTATTTCTACGTCTCCATGCCCGAGGTACACTCCAAATCCAACTCCATGTATGGATTGTGAGAGAGATCGAGATTGACATTGCATAGGACCTCTGGCAAGCGACCAGTGCATTATGGATACCGGACGCTCTTATGCCGCAAGACCGTGAGGGCTAGCGAGGGAGCATGGCGGCACCAGGCGGAGCGGAGGAAATAACGTGGAAGCACGAGGACACGTATACGAGCCACCTATCCCTTCGCGAGGATTTAAGGTACGGGTTTAGTCGCTAATACTTAAATGACTAGTTTATACGCATGGTATAAAGGCACGTTGTATTATGCATGTGATTCGTAGTGATTGTATAGAATTTCGAGACAAAATACCTTTTAAGGAGGGGAGAATGTAAAACCCGAGAAAATTCTAATTTTCTGAAAAATGGTAATTTCGGCCAAAATCCGAAATTTTTCTAGATCCCTACGACTAAACAGACTTCACTGGTCAGAACTCGCCTCGCTAAATCTAAATTTACCACGTCGAATTTCAGCTTTCAATTCCGAGACAGCTTCAAAATTTTACGCCGAGGCACCAAGGTTTCCGTGTTGTAAAACAAATTTCGTGGAAAGACATGATGTGAAAGATTCCATTACATGTACCCATGTGACACATGTTGCATGATTAGGTGAGGATGACGGAGACGAATGGCTTAGATTAAGCCATGTGTCAAAAATCCAAAACTTAAGGACACAAATGGAATTATTGAAAAGTTTAAGTGAATAAGAAAAAAAGGAAATAGTCTTTCTCCAAATGGAAGAGCAAATCGTGCAGTGAAGTGTGGATCCAGTTTTTAGAGGGAGAAAGAGTGACTTCCCTCTAGATTTCTCGCCGTTCGGACCGTCGATTCTGGACGGAGCATGAAGCAAAGTCGATCTACGCGACTAGGGCTACGCATGGATACCAATTTGGTGGAGTTCCGACAACTCCAAGAGGTAGGGATCTTTTCCTACTTGGTTTATTCTTTGGCTAAGAGCCATTTTATGGATGGGGACTTGCCGAGGCCTCGGGAAGGCCGTGGTTATTTGGCCCCAAAATCTTGAATGTATGTGAGAAAATCCCTAATCAGATGGCTATGAACAAAGGCCGACCCGAGGGTTTAACCGTTTACTTGATTTGTCAGGGTGATTTTATGTGGCCTGGGGTGATTCAAATGAATTGTTTCAATGTTAATTGTACCCATGAGCTAATTTTGGTATTATTGTCAGAAATTGGAATAACATGATTTATGTGAGTTAATTGTGTTAATATATGCATGTAAAATATATTAGCATGAATATTTCGAATCAATGAACCATTCCATGCACTGTGGCACCCTAGAACGATAGGAGCGTGGATACCTAAAATGAAAGAAAAGTGAAAACAATTGTGAAGGGAATTTCAGAAGATTTTCCTCCGAAGAATTGCCTCGAGAGTGGTCCAACAACCATCCTGAGGTGGACCCATGACTATTCCGAAAATGATCCAAAGAATTCGCCTGGAGTAGTCCGATATATTTACCGATCTCAGAGTAAAGCCGAGAACAAAAAGCTTTTGTTTTGAAACTCGTAGTTTTACTCGCCTCGACTTAGGTATATGTGAGGAGCTTCAAGTGAGGACTCGAGACATGGATCGGGTACGTAGACATTCAAGAGGATCATGTATTTTCTTGAGTGTGTGATTGTTTTCCATGATATGTAATTTAGGTGTAGAGTAACCCATGTAGGAAATTATCACTAATGAAAGTGCATCGTCACCTCAATGAGGGATCATTATTTCAGGTACAGAGAGTGTACAGGAGGACGGCGCTCACTAGAGGCCGCGTTTTAGAAGAAAGCCGGAGTGTGGCTTTGATATGTAATTTTTATAACATGCATTAAAACTTTAAATTTTGATATATGTTTTGATTAAGAGTATTGTAATAACTCTTGAACTATGTTATATAGTTGATATATATATTTTGTGAGTATTGATGCATGGGCCCAAGTGGCCATTTTTACTCGCACATGGACTCGGTGTGGTCATTGTAAAATGTTAGGATAGGTTATACTTTGGGTAGAGCTCCCCCTGCAAAGGAGACTCTACCCGATTTTTGTGAGTGGTGTCGGGTTACCCGACATCAACGAGTATTCCGCGGTTGATTTGGTCACAACGACACCTCTGGATCGGGGCCAAGGTGCAGCAAGAATAAAAAGAGAAGAATACACAAGGTGGGTCCTGAGCACAACTCCAAGAACTGAACTAAAGGCAAGTGGAAAGGTAACAACCCTGGGCGGACAGAAGATTAAAGGAAAGTGTTTCCACGTAGTCAAGGTCACCGGAAGAGAAACTCGTAATAAGTATCTCTCCGAATTTAAGGACAAAAAAGAAAGGTAAATATGATTTATCAGTTTCAAAAGTTCTCGCTTAGTGGAAGATGATTTGTCACTCGATAGTTGATATACTTATCTTCATATCAAAATGCAAACAAATACCAAAGCCTAAAGACAAAGTCAAATGTCGCGGATGTTTCCACAACAGCCCAAGACACATAAGTAAGCTGCAATGTCGTGATATACACCAACTTTGTCATGACAAAGACATCAATCGAGCCTGCTATCAAATCCACAATTTCGGGCCAAACTACACCTACCATTTTAGGTGCCCCTAAGTACATGGAATGCATTATGCTATTTCCAACAATTCATGTTATATATAAAACATGCATATACTAACAAGAATTAACTCACAACATCATGTTATCTCAACTTATAAGAATAACACTAAAATTAATACATGGGCTAATAATCAATTCACCCATTTGAATCACCCGAGCAACAGACAAATCACACACAAATCACGTGAACAGAGAAACCCTAGGTCTCGGGAATACTGCCTACGCCACACTAGGGATTCTTCACTCCTGCATTCCAAAATATTTGGACTCCGAAACATGGCAATCCAGCCTTAATAAATTCACATCCATTAAATGGCTCTAAATTAAAAGAATAAATCACGCAGAGAAGACCCCACTGAGTTAAGGAAACTCCGCTGCACCGATGTCCAAGATAAAATTTCTAGCTGTAGGATCAACTTCTGCTATTTGCCCGACGTAGAACTGGACGTCCGAACGCCGAAATCTGAGAGAAGTTGAACTTTCCTAAACCCGTTTCTCCCCTTCACTGCACGCTACCAAATGCCCAAAAAAAGCGAGAAGATGTCTTTTCTTTCCTTTTATTCCTTCTCATTCCCATTCGACCTTAGTGGACCACTGGTTACACGGGGCTTAACAGAGACTAATTTATCTCTCATCCTCTCACTAATCATGCAACATGTGTCACATGAGTGCATGTAGTAGGTGACTTTTGTCACATCACATGTCTCTCACAAGCTGTCATACGACACCTAACACTAGGTGCCTCGAAAGACGTGAAATTCCGACTGTCTCGAAATTCGACGAAATTCGACGAAATTCGATGTGGTAGCTAGATTTCATGAGACGATTCCAACAGTGAAGTCCGTTTTGTAATCCGAGATCTAAAAAAATTCTGGATTTTGACTGAAATTACCATTTTACCATTTTTCAGAAAATTGGAATTTTCTCAGGTTTTACATGATTAGTTTTAAATCAGTTTTTACTTTAGTTAAATTGATTTTAATTCTCATCATATCTGGTCACCTAGATAGTTAAGAGCCCTTGTACTCCGAGTACTTAAATTCCAATTAGAGAAATCTCCAACTCGTGGTATACATTCGACTCTTAGAGTCCACATTTATTACTTGTACGCACCGTGTACTCGCTTAAAGGGGTCGAGAGTGTTGATTTTTCATTTAAGTTTTTTTTAGAATATTTACTTTTTAAAATCAGTTTTTGAGTATTTACCACATTCACTTCCTTTGGTCATATTTTCATTTATATACATCTTTGGTCACCAACCACTACAAAAAAAAACATATTCAATGACGCTTAAAAAGCGTCAATAATGACATTCCATGTCGCTTATCGAAAGTGTCATCCGCTAGCCTGTCATAATAAGTAGTTGCCTATAATGTCATTTTTTAGAAGTGTCGTTGAAGAGAACCTTGACGCTGAAAAAAAATGTCATTGTTTATTGTACCAATCTATGTTGACACCTTTTAATAAACGCTATTGTTAAGCAAAGTAGACCTTAACGCTTTCAATAAAGTGCCAAGTTTTGAAATTTATAATGGCGCTTTATAAAAGCTTACATCAAAGGAAGCCTTGACACTAGAGAATGTCATTATTTATTGTATCAATCTTAAATTATTTGAATACAATGACACTTAGTAAAAGTGTCAAGGAAGATAATGATTTAATTAAAATATCAATTTAATAATTGCTAAAATAAATTTTCACCTGTTATTGTAATAATGCATGCACATAAGAAAAATTATGTTCCAATCCATACTAAAGATTTTAGTATTTAATCACAATGGGGAACTCAGACTTTTAAATACATTTCATAAAACAAAACAAAAACTATCACAATTTCAACATCTATTTCTTTAATCCAATCTCAAATTTTCTTATATATGCAACCCAATTGTGCCTTATCTCCAAGAAACCGTCTATGCTAGCTTGGCTAAGTTGGAAAGATAATTTCCTAAAAGGCAACCTACATGCAAAAAGATGAAATATAATCAATTACACTTACGTAAAAAAAAATTTTATAGAGCACTTGGAAAAAATAAAAATGAAGGAATGATAACATTTCATGAAAATAATGTATATACATTTGACATTTGATAAAAAAAAATTAACAACAACAAAAACAGTTAGTAGTATTAGGTAAAATAAAGCAAGATTTATCAATTATGGCATAAAAGTTGATCAATTATGGTAAAATACAAAACAATAATAATCCATTAAAAACATATATGTGTGTAGTGAGTTGAAAGATCAATAGTCACAAACTACTTGAAGAAACAATACAAAAACCAATTAAATTTAATAAATGAAGGTTAAATTGATGCCAGCCTCCCAATACTCTTAAAAAACTTGATTAGATGCTATGTAATGTAATTTCAAGTTCTATTGATTACACATATATAGTAATCCATCAACTTGTAGTTTTAGATTCATTAATAAAATAAAAGGCTATGTAATAAAAAAAAATTGTGCCTTGAAAAAATCATTGTGTTTTATAAGGGGTGAAAATGTAACTACAAATGTTGTGGGTAAAGTATTAGCCAAAAGTCGAATCTCCATGTTTTCCATAGCTAATCAACAAAAATCTAGTTGATAAATAAACAAAAGATCATATGAGAACAATAAAGTTCCAATTGTATATTCCATTTTAAAATATTTAATAGAAAGAAAGAAGTGACAAACTTGATATCATTATGAAAATACCTTTATTATCATAATAGTTCATGAACCATTCCAAGTTGGAAGATCTTCTAACTTCACCAAAAAAGCCCTCTTTAGGGACACCTATGAATCATGCATACAATATACTAACTTAATTCAACTATTGGAAATTAGAGAAATATAATAATTATGGAAGAAAATACTATAAAGTTCTATGATTATGTCAAACAATTTACCTTTGGTCATAGTTTGGTTCAAAAGAGAGATAAAATATGAACCTCATCAAAAGTGATAGTTGGATATGCCAAAATTTGTTCATTCTTAACTACAAAAAGATGTCCCCAAAGCTTTTCAAACCAAGGAAAGTATTAATTGAGTAACCAACATCACCCATTCAGATCGTACTTCATTCAACTCATCTTTGTTGTATGATTTTTTCCCATGAAACTATTGAAAAGTAAAGTAATAGTTTCATCAATTACATTGGAAAATAAAATAAACATTGATATATTGAGAACCAACAAATCAACACATACCTTTGTTGTAAGACATCCTTGATCGAGAATGATATCTCCTATATATCTCATCACATAGTATCCATATCCAACACGCCCCGGTTGTATTTCCACCAAAGGGATAAAAAAATCATTATATATATATGGAGTTACTTTGCAAGTCATATTGTACTAAGTTTAAAATTAAGAAGAAGACACTAAATATTTTATTATTCAGGCTTTATATGAGTATTTACCCTAATACAACCCAATTAGCTCTCTTTGATGATTTATGTTTCAAGTGGGATGAATTCCTTAGAGCCCCGCATGAAGAAAATAATTTTTGTTACCAATTATGCTTCCATTCTATAATATTGAGGGAAATCCTAACATATTAACAATGTCTTCTTAAGATCATCCGGCGCTGATCATGCAATGAATCAAGGTAATAGGCAACAAGTCCTTGTGTCAAGTACCACCAAACCTAATGATAACTACAAAATTAACACGAGTGTATCTACATATCAATTACATAATTTGATAAATATGCATACTTATAAGCTTACTTATGTTTAATATCTCACTCGGGTTATATGGAATAAAAAACAAAATCAGCATTATTTGCATTCATCAACCGATTAGCTTATAACCCTTGACCTATTTTCTTGCTTGCTTCTCCCCATTCCAAATTTGGAAACCAAGGTCTGATTTACAAAAATAAATCGCTTCCGCTCTTTAAGATCAACCATCTTTTATGCAAGTGCCTAATTTAATTTCATACACAATATTTAAAAGTTTTAATATTTTAATGTAACTGAAATTAATTACCATTCTCATAATGAAAAAATTAAACCATAACAGATAGTTAAAATATATGAATAACATATTAAATGTTTCCTCTTACCATATATAGAACATGTACGCTTAGATGACACTCTCTCATGATGAAATTATGATATCCATATCTTCTTCATAAGGAAGGTCTTAAAAGACTCTCCAAAAACATCCTTTATGATTTCTGTACTTCATGTACCTTCATCCTTTAACAATGTACTCCAACAAATGTAGCAAAGTTCTTGATATCTCAAGTAGGTTCCCATCCTTAAAACTTAATGTTCTCTCTTTATTCTCTCGTTTCTTAAATTCTTGAATCCTATCAAACATAAATATATCATTGTATATATATAAGAATTGTCCTAATAAAATAGTTTTTTATTAGTAACAAGAAATTTTACTTAAAAAAAAAGCTCATACCTGATGAGGGATGAGTAGTAAGAATGACTAATCAAGGGTGCCATAAAACTTGACACCCAATAGCATTCCACAAGGGTAATTGCCTCGAATAGGCACAGAAGTAATGCATTCGATCATAAGAAGCATCCACAACAACAAGGAAGAATACCACATTCAAGCAATTCATTGTTCCAAACAAGAACTACATTTTCTTTATTCCTATGGCCACTTGACATTTTCTAACCTATGAAACTAAACAATATTGTTTAGTTATATGCAACCATCTAAAGTTGATAATTTCCAAGTAGGAAAGAATTAGTTAGACAAATTGAGTTATCATAACTTATTGAGCTTATTAATATAATTTATTATGCCAATCATCTATTAAAAATATCATTTAGTATAAGAATGATTCAACTAGGTAAGTTCATGAAGAAAATTTCAGAGTTTGTGTTATTACTCACATTCTTTGTTTATAGAATACACTACAATATGTCTACCTGCTTTTAGCATTGAGAGTGTGGTCATCTATTCGACGCTTTGGTTGCTCACATAAAACAATTTCGTGAATGACAATATGTTTTTTGGAACATGTTAGAGCCACTAACATCGACGAGGTGTGGTGGGTACCATCTCGGTAGAGCTTCGAATAAAAATGTTTGCCTCAAACTTTGATCGGGTCAGCTCTGAGATTCTTTCATAAATTCCTACAAAGCACGATCCGCCATAGAATGAAAATATTGTCGTGGTGTATAATGCTTTCCTTTAGCCTGCATCACCACTACATTCAGAGTTCCCAATGCTTCGGTAAGTATGTCATTTCCATTGAAACTCAGACTACTTTCTTGTGACTGTTGCAACATCTTATCCTAAGACACAATGATGTTATAAAATTTAATGTCATATTGGTTAATATAAATAAGTTATTAATGTAAATGAAATATATGTTACATAACTTATACTTACAATCTTCTCCACTACTGGAATGACCACTTCATCATAAGTGCCATCTTTTTCTCCATTGCTTTCTTCCATAATACACTTCTATCGACTTTCGTAGTGCCGGTTGCTACCAACTTTTAAAATATTGAAATGTAATATACGAGTCTCTAGTCAATTTCAACATAAAAAATTTAAATTAACAACATCTTTAACTCATCTCTTCCTCAAGACCAAATATATCCCTTTCTTCTACTAAGATGATGATTATAAATATGTTTTTCCTTTCTTTTGAACTTCTCTAAAGTCCTACAAATTTTATTTCATATTAAGTAAAAGAAAATATGAGATATGACATGAAAATAATTAGAAATTTACTCAAATCTTTTGAGACAATCTTTTCTTTTCACAAAACTCGTCCAATCTTCATCTTCTTCAATAAATCGTATTCAATTGGTGGTTTTTTAAGAAGCTCTAGTCGGGTCTTTGAAAGGAATGATATACTTGCAATAACATGTTTTTTGAATGATCTAGCACTCCGCTTCATTGATTTCATACAATTCCTTCTACTTTTACAATCCAATGTAGTCGCAAATTTTCAGGAAGTAATTTAAACATAGTTATTAGTTGTTAAAAATTTGCAAATAGAATAGAAAACGTTATAGATAGAAAAAATACTAGTTTACTCAATGGAGTCCTACAATTTATCTTCAATTCCTTAGGTGCCAAGTGTTATATCTAATTGGCACCATGGTATGTGCCAATACGCCTAAATAACTTGTGTGAGATGCACAAAAGAATTTTGTCCACATAAACACCACTAAGATATACTTTACTGAAGTTTTATTCCTCTCGTTCTATTCTGATAATCATAGTCTTCTTGTTATCCCTCTACATCTCTTTCAGAGCCGCTTATTCTCGTTGTTCAGATTCATACCATTATAAAAATAATTATAATGTTTAAATAGAAGTACTAAAATATCTATAAAAAATTTAAAGAATAAAAATTAACTAATTTAAGGCATTACCTAATCAGCTGCTTTGCATAAAAACATAACATCACACGTTTTGAATAATGCTCAACTCCAGATATTAATCAAAATGAAAGCATAACAACCATCTAATAAATAAAGATAAATAAAGTAACTAGTAAGCATACATTTACACTACAAAAAAATAAAGTAGCATATCAATTCACAATACCATAACAAAGCTACAATTTGGTTACATATATGATTTGTTCTCAACCTGCATTCCCTTCACACAATCATCTCAATACAAATTTGATCGTGAGTCATCCATTGCATCAAATAATTCAACTTCAGGGCAAAGAAGAGAGGATCGATTGTGTTCACAGAAATGTCCATAGGATCATCATCGCTGATCTTTCTTTGCGGAAGTCTTGTTGAGGAGTTGACAAAAAATTGACCATCTTGGATTAAGCCTTCATCTTACATAGGAAGACTTTCTTAGCTTGGGAGGCTAATATGAACGGATCCTAATTTATGAGCCACTTACAAAGTCAACTAAGGTTAACCCAAGATCATCAACTTTGATTCATTCTTTATTATCAACCTAATCACACTTGAAGACCGGAATTTTGAACATAGTATAATCATGTCCCAAATCTCGCATTAACCCATAGAAACAAAGCTCCCCGAAAATAGGATTTTTATCCTTAGCACTAGCAATTTGCATGGTCGTTGCTACAATACCAACTCCACTATTTTGGGTAAACAGAAATCATCACGCCCTGGCATTATATTGACACCCATTGATGACATAACCATGATACTTCATCACATAATGGCTTTGACCATCGCCTATCCATTTAAGGGTTTCTGGGACATGTCTATTATTTTAACAACTTCAACTCATAGAAATAAGTTCCAAGCATTTATATGTTTACCATTAATGTAAAAGATATGGAAAACTTAAGAAACTATCGTAGTACCTTTGTCGTGAACTAAAAGGTAAAAGTACGTGCATACTTCACTTTGTACACATGCTCTCTATGAAGTCATGTATAATAATTAAATAATTAGAGTCATATATTATATGTACAACAATAAAGAAACAAAAAGTTAGTGGCGCTTACCAATAAGGTCGACAATCGAGGTATTTTCCAACACATAATGATGTGCATGAAACCATAAATTGGAATCAACCTTCATAGTATGACCTCCAAATATTGGTGCCCCGACTTTTTGGTCAATGTTTGAACTACTAGGAATTCCAATTCCATCCACATTTGATAAGTACTTAGTACAAAAATCGATTCATTCTTCTGCAATATATAATTCAACAATACAACCTTCAGGTAGAGTACGATTTCGTACATAGCCTTTAACACTTTCAAACTCCTTTCTTTCAAATGGGTACATCCAATTCCAAAGTAAACCGGTCCACAGTCTCACTTTCTTTACAAGATGCATAGTAAGATGCACCATGATATCGGCGAATGAAGGTGGGAAGTACTTTTCAAACAAGCATAATGTCACCACTATCTCATTTTGTAACTCATCTAATGAAGGAACATCAACGACTTTACTACAGAGAGCATTAAAAAAGAAACTCAATCTACAAATGGCATTCCTCACATGCTTGGGCAAGATAGAACGTAACAAAACTGGCAAAAATTGTTGCATCAATGCATTATAACATGGGATTTTAATCCATAAAGCCAAGTCTTCCATTGACACGAGGTTTCGAAGGTTAGAACAATACCCATAAGGAACCTTCAATTGTGAAATTGTTTGGCAAAACACCTTCTTTTCCATTGTAGAAAGTGTATAACATGCAGAGGGAGATATTCTCTTCGATTCAAACCTTGGTGCCAATTCACTCCTTAAACCCATTTCTACAAGATCTAAGTGAGAATTGCCTCATCCTTCGTCATCCCGCAATGCTGAGTATAACAAATAATGCTTTCACAAACATTTTCTCACATGCATTACATCCAAATTATGACGAACATGAAGATATTTCCAATACTCAAGATCAAAGAATATGGACTTCTTTTTCCAACAATTTGTATTGTTGGATTTCAGATTTACCCCGATTAACCTTTTTTTTCCCCAAGAATTACAATTCCATTGATTTTTTTAATATTTCTCACCAATAATATTTGTGGAAGTGAGCGAAACTCTTGTTTTCCATCAAATGCTTTCTTTTTGCTTCTATGGATGGTTTCTGGAAGAAATCATTTCATGTCCATAGGAGTTCTTTTTTCCATGCTTTAACCTACAAGAATATGTTTTCTCCACATATCGACAACCATAATATCCTTTAATCGTGCACCCCGACAAGTTTCCATATGCAGAAAACCATTGATTGTCCATAAATAGAACTGGGCTTCAATGTGGAATTTTGCTGATGTGCATCGTAAACTTGAACTCCAACCTCCCACAATGTTATTTGGATCTTCTATTAGCTATGCTAAATAGACATCACAAGTCATTGCCAAAGTTGTCGTACCGTAAATTAATAAAGATAACATCATAAATTTTCTTTTCATGCACAAATCATGGTGGAAGGTTATAAATTATCATGAGAATGGGCCAACAACTATGTTTGCTATTAAATGAATCATGGAGGATTTTATGCCATCCGTTAAATGGTAAGTCTCAAGTTTCTAGGTTCGAGGAAAACTCGTGCCATCTATGATCAACTCCGCCTATGATGGTGAATCGATGGATGACGATTTTCCCATCAAAATTGCTTTCTTCAAGATGCCATAGCGAGCTCTTTGCAATTTTTTATGATTGAAACACTTTTCCAAATTCGGAAATACTTACATTACTTTCAAGTAGAACCTCTTTCCTCCTTTAGTTCTCGTGTTATCCGGCCTTCCACCTCGGTTCCACGTAGGACATAAGGATGCATCTTTCAACCCTTCCGATAAAGTACACAATCATTTAGGCATGCATGTATTTTTCATTCCATTCCCAAAGAATTTAATGTCTTTTTCGCTTCATACATGGACAAAGGCAATTCATTGTTTAAAGGCAACATATCTCCAAGTATTTGCAAAAGCTCTGAAAAGCTCTTATCAGACCACCCAAAGCGTGCTTTCAGGTTGTACAATTTGATTAAGGCAGACAATCTTGTAAAGTTTCTGCAACCAGGATATAATGGTTTTTTTGCATCTTATAGTAATCTTGCAAACAATTCAGGATCATTTTGAAAATCATCATGTGCAACTTGAACCATTTCTATCGTGACTATGTTGATCATCAAATTGAAGTCTATCATAATGTTATGCTCTTATGGTCAGGGCCACTTGGAGCTGCCTCTCTCCATGCCAATACCATGTATGGTAACTTGATCAATTCCAGAAAACAAAGTTTGGTCTCTTAATCTTGAGGAGTATGGAATATCATATTACCACATCAGAAGCATGGATATTTAATGGAGGTTTTATTTCATGGTAATTTTGTATTGCAATGCAACAAAACATTCTACTCCATCTTCATATTCCTTCGATCTTCTATCCTTTGAGATCCATGAATCCATCCATTTTTAAAGAACAAATTACTTCCAATAGTGATCAAACTTCAAATGGAAGAACACATATCAACATTGTCAATGTTATCTGCTTAGCAACTTTCATTTTCCGCTCAGTGAATAATCAATAATCAATTTGATAAAATATTTATAAGCATGTCGATTTAAGATAAAAGGGATGAGCATTATTATTCTAATCATTTTGACTTTGTTTTCATATAGATTTAGCCTTATAGAATAACATATTTATTAATATTTATAAATTTAAACAATCCAATCGTATACATATATATATATATATATATATATATATATATATATATATATTTTATTGCTTAGGAGTAGTAAATTCAAGGATGGTAATCACATTACATGAAGTGTATATCAATATACTATATATAATATCAAGTTATGTTACTTGTTTTATGCAACATTTCTAACATCATAACAGGGAGTGGTTCCTATCCCATATAGGAATACATAATTTCTTATGTGTCAACCACCAATGTAATTTTAGTTTTATTTTTTAAATTGATTACATATCGTATTAATTTTAGAAGATTAACTTTTTTCGAATCATTTACAAGATTAACTTACACTCATTCTATCGTATGCTTATTTCAAATATATAACTTTTATCAGGAAGGCCTAAGAATCAACTTTCAACTTAAAGCAACATCTAAGCAGTCAAAAAACTATGAAGGAAATTGAATGAAATTAATTAATTTTGATAATTTAAAGTGCACATAAGTAATTGTCCCACAAAATAAATAATAAGGCAACCAAAATTTTTATTATTACCTAATCAGATCACAAGTTTCCAAATGATGATGATGATTATTATTATTATTATTATTATAACATTTTTAATTTTATCTTTCACAAAAATGATTTTATATATATATATATGTATATATTCCAACCAAGGATAACTTTTTACTTATATATAATCTAACCAAGGATAACTTTTTTACTTTTTAAATAAAATGTTGTGTTTGAATTCAACCGAGAAGGATAATAAGTGGGTCATCCGATGACTATTAATTTTGATGTCTTTTTGTCTTTATATTTAAACAACAAATATAAGAATAATAATAATAATCATAATAATACTAATCCATAAATCAATAAAACAATTATTAATTTATTTCAAATTGCACATTTTCTGAAGGAAATCAAATATGAGAAATTATTTCTCTACAAAGTTAGCAATGATTCTTATAGGAAAATAAATATTTAAACAAAAAATTATCATTTAATTATTCTATATATAAAAGTCAAATATGAGACAATTCAATTCCTTAATATGTAAATATTTTATTCCTCCTAATCGGATCCTCATAACCCCATTATGTACTAGTGTATTATAGTTTATTCCTTTTTGTTATTTTTTAATGAAAATAATTTAAATCATATTTGAGGTAAAGCTAATTTCTAATTTATAAGAAAAGGACATGACATTAGGGAAAAGAAAAAATAAGACATTTTTTTTTATCAAACACATCTAAGAAAAAGAGAAAATAAAAAGTGTTTTGAGAAAAGGAAAAATTTTATTGGCCATGATTTTCCTTTTAGCATGTATTTTCCTTTTAACTATATTATTGTGACGCCCCAAACCCGGGGGTCCGTTGACTACCCGTCAACCTGCGGAATCCAAGTGGATGTCGGGTTACCCGAAGCCACTTTAGAAAATCGCGTAGTCTTCCTTTTATTTTATTTTATTTATTTTTATTTTATTTTTTTTTTAAAAAATTTTTCCTATTTATCAGTTCATAGTCGACCTACCAACATTTATCGCTCATGGTTGACCGTTATCGTCACACGACCGTTGATCGTTATCGCTCACGCTGACCCGCATGCCATCAAGTGGTCACAATACAAAAAATTGTATTGTAAATATGACTTCAACCCCAAATCCTTTCGCTCACAATACACAAAGGTGTATTGCAATGAAATTTCAACCTGTGTTATATTGGTAATACACTTCCTTAGCCACTCAACCTATGGTAATACACTTGGTAGTCTTGCAATACAATCCCTTTCCATTACATTTGCCAACTCTTTGCACGCAATTTCCCAGACAGTAAATACAACTCAACCTCGTTTCCTCTTCTCTCGTAATAGAATTTTAATGTATTGCAATACAATGCCACAACCTCACTCCTTCATGTCACAATATAATTTAGTGGTATTGCAATACAATTTCTATCCCTTCAAGCCCTTCAGTTTCCTACCATATTAAAATACACTTCTCCATCTATTGCAATACAATCACTAGCCCCTACACAACCAAGGTTGTACATAATTGAACTGTAATACAAAAATATATATCTTTTTTTCACAATATTGCTCAAGAAGACTCAAAAAACGCTTCACTCCAAAATTTTATTTTTTTCATTTATAATACTCAAATAAATTTCTAAAATTTATTTTCATTTTTTTTTTTCATTATAAATATTTTTTTTTTCCATTATTTCAAAGAATGAGGCCCATAAAAAAAAATATACACCTATTTTTTTCTGCACACTAAATAAATTTCTAAAAACTTATTTAACCCTTTTTCTTAAATTTTTATACCATATAAAACCTTAGAAAATTATTTTCTCATTCATAACTAAATAAATTTATAAAATTTATTTTCTTTTTCCAAGCCATCGAAAAATTTTTTTCTCCACTAAATAAATTTATAAAAATTTATTTTCTTCCATTTTCTTCTATTTTACTATTTAAAATCTGAGAAAATATTTTCTCCTCCTTATAACTAAATAAACTAAAAAATAAATTCATGATTTATTTGGTTTAGAGGGTGAAGAATGCACTTTAAGTTGGTGAAAGGAACCACCTCAAATGGGTATCTAAGCTCATGGTCCCAGGTGTTCGAGCCCACAGAGGCAAAGAACCCCCCGTGAGCTAGGGGATAGCTCAGATGGGACCACCCCTCATCTGAGGGCTGCAGGGGTGGGGCCCTTACATTGCAAGCGTTTTTTGTAAGGTCACTTGTTACTCTGGACGAGGTGGTCCAGTTGCAGGCAGGTCTGTTCTGGCCGAACTCCAAGATCAAAGGGACAGCATGAAGCCGGGGAGCACTTCACGCCCGAACCCGCAGCTCGCCTGAGGCGAGAGTCTCCTCACTTCCCCAATATGCGGTCCCCTGGGTTCCTGGGGTCTCGAGCCCTCAATGAGGCGAAAAATAGTGCGGGCAAAGGACATGCCTATAGGCTCAGAGTGACCACCTGCCAGGCCAGGGGTGGGGCCCTTACAATTATTTTATTTAATTCAGCTACTTAAAAATTTTATATTGCACATTTAACCCCTAAATCTATTTCCTTATTCATAGAAATATTTTAACAAATACTTTGCTTAATTTCTTATTTTCCATAATCACTATTCCACAAGTATGCTATATAACGTATATATTCTCTTTTGATAGTAATATCCTATTTGTGTAATATTTTATAAATACTTTATTTAATTTCTCATTTTCCATAATCAATATTCTCGATATATAAGGTAATATCTTTCCATTTGATAATATTCTTTCTTTTTTTCTTTTATGAAGATAGTATTATTTCATTCAAACTAAAAGAAAGTAAAATGATTTAATTAGGTGAACATGACTTACCTGAATTATAAAATATTCGAAGGAAAATTAAATAAAATGATTTTGAATATTTTGACTGGCTTAATATTTAAATGATGGTAAAATAAACAAAAACGTGAGCTAGACTAATTCTATAGATATGACAATACATGCCCCCAGTCCTTGAGCTAATTGATTTGAAATGGCATGACTATAGAGCACACATTTTTAGGGAATTATAGCCTTTTTCCGTATATTCACAAATTGAAATAGATATAGAGAAAATCTTTGCCCTCCACTTTGCCTTATTTCACGTCCTTTTCCTAACTCAGAATTGTTTTGGCTTTATTTCACCTCCTTTTCCTAACTTAAAAGAATATTTTCTTTTATTTTGTTGACATGTGAAAAGATTGGACATGACTCAATAAGTAGAAATTTGAATCCAATTTTTTTAAACGACAAGGTGATTCAGAAGTAGAGAATAACTGTAACTTAGCTCCCACTTTGCTCTTCTTCAACCCAACTAGCGAACTTACAAGCAACAAACTCAACTCCATTAACTAAAAATATAATCTACAAAGAGTAAACTCTTCAACCTTTTAAAGTAGAGCCTACCCTAGAACACTATAATCATCCATATTTGATAAACTTAAACCTTAAAAAAAAAATAGGGAAGATTTTCCCATTTTTTGATACGTAAATTATTGTGAACTCAGATAAGTGAACAAACCATCTTCCCGTAAAAAAAAAAATTATTGTTTTGAAGAAGTAAGAATCCATTCAATCAAAGGAATTTACAATTATCTATCTTCGTTGCTGCTGAGCATGCAAACTAACACTTCAAATGGAAACCACAAACATAATACGCCTTTCTATTATTAAATGGAGGGAAAAACCAAAGCTACTTTACAACCGAACTTTCAAACCGAATAGATTTTGGGGAAGAGCTTTAAAGCACCATGAATTATTTAAACCCCTAAATCGAATGTAACTCACCCTGATTGGGGAAGGACACAATAAAAGAGACATTAAAAATTAGACTCATTTATAAACCATCAAAGAAGTCTCAAGGTTCTCCACTCAACAAACGTAATGCTTAGTTCAACAGAACCACTACCGGGGACAGTGGAGGTGCCTGCGGTGAGAACATTGAAAAGTTGGATTCATCAGCTGCACAAGCCAATTCTAAAAGAAGACTCGATTGGCAATACCATAAATCATGATTGAACAGAACTTTTAACCATTCCAGAACTAAGAATGAAAAGAAGAGTACCATTTAGCCTTTAGTTGTTTGTGACTTTCGCTTTGTCGGGGTTGCAAGAGTTTTAGTCTAAAGAGTAAACAAATTTATTTATGGAAGGAAAGAGAATGACATTTTTAAAAGTGACAAGATTGGTCAATGCATAATTAAATCTATGACATTTTAAAAACGCTAACATCAATTTGTTAACAAATCCCTTTTAATCTTCTTTTTTTCTTTTGAATTTATTTATGGAAGGAAAGAGAATGATATTTTAAAAGTGACAAGATTGGTCAAATGCATAAATTAAATCTATGACATTTTCATAAAACGTCAACATCAATAAGTGCCATCAAATCCCTTTAATTCTCTTTTTTCTTTTGAATCTTGACACTTTCTAAAAGTGCCAAGGATTGAAGCGCCATTGAATCTATTTTTTGTTGTAGTGAACAAAAACAAAATGTGAAGAAAAAATATATTTTGTAAGTAACCCATTCACACCCTCTAAGTTAATCCATACTAGATATTTGGTTTTTCAAATATAAATGTAAATATATTAATATTTTAAATTTTCTCAAACAGAGCATGTATATTATTTAGGAAATCGCTTTTACACTTACATATTTGTAGAGCATTTCATTTTACAATACCAATACTTTTAACCAATCTCAAATCATTAAGTAAAGACACTGTTTATTGTATTTAAAAGATAGACTTAATTATGTAGAATACACTACTTCTATGTTATACATACCAAATTCAGATAATCCATAGTATGGCTTTAAAATCTTTGAAGATAAATTTCATTACAAAGGGCACCATAATATGACTTATACTACAAGTTGGGTCTGAACCTTATCTATTGAGTGGCCAATTTTATTTATTTATTTATTTTTAAAATTTAATGACTTCATCGTATGGAAGCTTGTTAATTTATCATCATCTTTCTGCCAAGACTACAAGAAAAAATAACAAAGGAGGTATTCTTGTTCTATAACTTTTTTATTTTACCATTAGTGCAACTGTGTTGACTCTTGCAAATAAAGATCTTAATTATAAAGAATACAATATCTAGACTTATATAATATACATACCAAATTTGAATAATCCACGACATAGCCTTAAAAACAATAAAGTCAATTTCATTTGACAAGGCCCGTAATGTGACTTAAACTACATGTTGAGTTTGAATTTTATCTCTTGAGTGGTCAAAACATTTTAAATTCATTCATGATATTGATAAGCCATGAACATCTTTTGTCAAGACTATAAGAAAAAACAACGATGTAGTTATTTTTGTTCTTTTTTTATTTTACCATTAGAGTGGAATCTTACAACCCAAGATTTGTAATATCCTCTCTTTCCATAAATTCATCCTCACCCTCATTTACATTGACATATAACAACCCACTATATAAATTAATGATTTTACCTACCACTAATTTTAGTTTATATGAGGATGAGTCATTGAGTATGATGAAAAAAAAACTTGCACATGCACAAAGTTACACATATAGAAAATAATTCCAAAAAAAAATGAAATGTGGAAAATTTTTATTGAATCTACTTGAAATACTTCTTTACAGTAGCTCTAAAAAATTCATTTTCAGAACGGTTAAAATTGTCATTGACGTAGGTCGTTAGATCAAATCAACCAAAATTCTTATTTTGGTTGTTTTGAGATATTATCTTTATTTTTTGGGATATTATTTATTTTTCCATTTATTGTTTTGGGGTATTATTTTATTTCCTATAATTGTTTTGAGATATTATTTTATTTCCTTTTATACCCAAATTATGTTTAGGGTATAAATAGATGTTTTAGAGTTTGTTGTAGGGACTTTTATCAATTTTATCCATTTATCAATAAACATCAAAGCATTTGCTTTAGTTTGTTCTTTGGATCGAGACATGTTATTTTTGTTGATCAACCGTGTGTTGATCAATCGCGCTACACGTTGCATCAAGTGGTATCAGAGTGGGTTTCTCCTAATCGATGGCTAATATTGGTGCTAGCGATGGCAACCAATCCCAAAACAACGATCAGAGATTGCAGGCTGTTTGGAGGTTTATTAAAGAGCAATAACAATCAATCCGAAATTTAACTCGGTAATTGGAAACAATACAAGCACAATTACAGACGTTATTGAGTATTAAAGACAAGAGTGTAGGAATGATAATGAAGAACAAGGTGGAGGAATAGGACCTGCTATAGAAACTTTTAATCCCATTCCAATTATACGAAATCAAAGAAGGTCAATCGCACGATTTGATGACACTTCAGATGAGGAGGCCAACTTGGATGAATATTGTTGACTGAGTTTTTTACATAGACCAAAAAACGATTGATTATTGACACTGCCACCATAAATCATTCAATCCCTAGTAGTTATGCCAAAAACTTATTGACTCAATATATAAGATCTATTTTTTGTTGTGTAAGTAATATTTTGCAATTAAAATTTGGTTTTGGTCTAAAACACTACGCTTATCGCGCCATATAAGAATAAATTAGACAAAAATAAGTCCGGATATCATTCCCATTTATGATTGATTTTGGAAAATCTAAAGATTAACTACCCTCACTACTCAAGATCATCAATTATTTAACTCTGCACTATAGAAATTTATCTTTCTAAAATAAATTGAATAAAAATATAAGAAATTTTTAAATACTTGTGATTATAGAGTTTACTATACTAAAGTAACACCGGGAATGAAATCAGTGTTGTGACCATCAATTTGCAAGTTTCCCAATAAAATATCAAGTATGGGACATGAACATTGGAATTGTCCAAGAGCAAGGTAGTGTAGCATTGGATTTCTCCTCACACCACACATTTCACTCTCCAGCTTACCACATTTCTATTTTTAGATAATGGGTCTGAAAAGCTACTTAGACTTGATCCTCTTAAGATCTCGACTATTTTTCCTTCATTTCCCCTCACCCATCTTCAGATTTGAAATTTCTTGTCTCCAGAGATAAGATAATGCAAGCCCTCTCCAATATAATTGGTACCTCAGCCATCAATTAGACACGAATTCCCTCTCTCATTGCTTAGAATGTCAACTAACACAGGATTGAGATTACTCTTCTCAATTGAGGTGAAACCTCTCAGAATTAAATTGCTAGATCAAGAAAGTGTGATCTTATTCTGGGAACACACTCTTGGTCATTGCCCACGTAGGAACCTTAAAATAAGAGGTTAGAACTTCACCAGTGATATACTAAAGTGAACCAAATAGTGCATTAGTTCAAATATTATCAGTGCAATTTACCCCCAAGCGACTGCTCCTTGCTCTCAAGTAGTCCATCTCTGTGTCACTTATAGGAGAATTTTGTGATGTGTATATAAAATTATGTAGGAAAATTTAAAAAGAGCGTCTATTCTACACAAGTATACACTTGTCATAACACAAAGGTATGAGATGTGCACAAAGATCTATCCATGGAAATGGGATGCTATAACAAAATTATAATTTCTTAATATTCAAACTATTAAAGATGGTTTAAATTACAGCTAAACTAAGGTACCAAATCTAAATCTAACTAATTAAACTGCAATTATGATGCCAGACGATAAACCTCTAGGTATTTGCAAGCGAACAATCCTCTTATCTCTAAGTCAAAATTTCATTCTATTGTCTCTTGAAAAAGCTTCTAAGGCGACTCTTGCCTAATTTAATTATAAGCCTCTCTCAAGGTCAGATAACCTACCAACTAACTGATGAGTCCTAAACTCATCTATTTTTAATCCATTTTTCTTGCATATTTTTGGCAGTTGATATATATTTTTAATTCTAAATTATGGAAAATTCACCAAATTTGTGTTTTGCGGGTTTTTATTGGAAAAGAGATAATTCCAGCAAGAAAAGAAGAAAAAAAGTGGCACATGTAGGATTCTCTGTTGCGACATAGTTTTGTGTGTCACGACATAATTTCAAGGAGAACAACAGAAATATGTCGCAGCCAGCAGCTTTATGTCGCAACAAAGTCCAGGCTGAAATCAAGGAGGAAATAGAACTTTTTCACGACAAAGAGTTTTTCTGTCGCTACATTGCTGAGGAAGAGTGTGAAGGAGTCTGTCGCGACAATCTTTACTTTGTCACGACACTGATCAAGGAAAATCGCAGAAGAATTTTTTCGCGATAATCCTTAATCTATCGTAACATAAAAGAATGAAGATTAGCAGATGAACTTTGTCCCAACAAAAGACAACTTTGTCGCGACAGAAAATGGCAGGGTATAAACACAAGTCAGCTGCGATAAGTGTTTTTATGTTGAGTCAAAGTTTTCAGCATGGGACCATCTCAAGGAAGGATTTCGACGCTGGACAAGAAAACTCACGCGACATAAAATCTCGGGAATTACAATAGCAACAAGACTTTGTAAAGACAAAGACGATTTATGTTGCGACAAACAAAACATGAGGTTGAGATGAACTCTGTCGCGACAAAGAAATCCCTGTCGCGACAAGAAGTTGAGAAGTAATATAAGAAGACTGTTGCTACAAAGAATTTTATGTTACGGCATAATGATTAATTGAAGGCAGAATTTTTGTCACAACAAAGAAGTTTTCTGTCGAGACAATAAAAGCTACAGAGTGATAGAATTCTGTCGCGACATAAATTGAAAGAGAACTTAGATTAGCCAAGTCAATTCTGTCGCAACAAGGATTTTATGTCGCAACAACAGTTCAACCAGAGTCAAGGACCGAAAAAAGAAAAGTCTGTCGTAACAAAAAGAAACCTCTATCACCACAAAGTTGCTGGAGAACCAAAGAAATCCTGTCACGACATAGAAAACTCTATCGCGACAAAGTAGAGGTGCTGAAGGTGAAAATGCTTATTCAACAGCAATCACGTTGTGACGCTTTTGCTGAACTTATCAGCACTCCTAAGACAACCCTATCACTGCGGTGAACAAGATCGTGATCAAAACTATGTCGCAACATTGTCAAGGTCTATCGCGACAAAATCCAAGAAAGCTTTAGAGAACCGACCACACGTAAACCTCGTGATGCTATGATAGACACTTCAATTTGTCGCGATAATTTTCTGGCAAACGACAAAGACTAAACACCTTTGTCGCCGACATAATTTTCATGTAACGATAGACACCAATTTGGGGCAAGAATATTTGGATCGCTAACGCACTTAAAGTGCAACTTAAATTATCGAAAGTATATAAACAGACGTGATCTAGGTGCTGCACAAATCTTCCAATTCCGGTGACTTCTAGGTAGCAAAGACTTTTATATTATTTTATTTTATTTTTATCTTAGTTCATTTTTTAGTAGATTTAGTTTGCTACAGTTTTTAGATAGTTTTCTTTTGATTTTCTGAGCTGAGTAATGAAACCCATGTGGTGTACTTTCCAAGCCAGAATTTGCACTTTAGAGTTCATTTTATTATTTCGGTCATTTATAATTTCAATGAATTTTCCCGACAAATAGTCAACGATATGAGTGAACCAGCTTTGAAATGTCAGCTCTCTCAGAATGGCCGATGATGATTGTTATTTTTATACAACAAAGTGAAGAACGCGCTAAAATTCTTGAATTTATTTGATTAGTATTATTTTGAAACTCACTTTCACCCAAGTACTATTACTGTGTACCTAAACAAAGTATCAGATCTGCTCTGATTTCTGCGCAGGGAGGTCTTCAGTGGCACGTAGATGGAGAATCCTTGCATACAGAGTGTTCTTGCAAGTATGGTCAACTATCATTTGAACTAATAAATCTTTTGATATCACTAACTTACTCATGGTTTGAGGATAGTTTGATGAAGTATTAGTTTAATCGCTCAAAGGTTTCTCCTATTTTTTTATGAAAGGATTCTGATCCCGTGTTAGCAAAGATCTAATAAAGGAGATGGAAATTTTCACTAGTATTGAAGGATGAGGTGCCATCTAAATTGGAGATGACTTGCAATATCCTGTCTATGGGGGCAAGAATTCTTCAGTCCTAAGATTTTGGTGTGAAGTAATGAAAAGGAAAAATACCCAAATCTTGTATTAAGATTATATCTACAGTAACCCAATTAGATCCATGAGCCTAAATGAATATGAATCTCTAATTAGTGAAATGTTTGGTTATGAAAACTAAACCATATTTCCACAAAATGCATCTTAATAAAATTTTAATCCTTCAATTTATTTCTTAGCTATGATTCAAAATGATGCAGAAATTGATACTGGTTCATTGGTCTATTTCCTGTTTGCCTTACCCAAGTGAACTCTCAATTCTACTCTTATTAATATTTTTATGTATATTAGTGTGAAACATTTTAGTATTATTTTATTTGTCCTCTAATCATCTTAATATCGAGTTCATATAGTAAAGCGATTTTCGAAAGAATGAGGCCGTTAGTCTCGTGGATTTATCATCAATCTCATGGGAACGATATCTCGATTCTTAAAAATTCCACCTTTATTACTTGTAATGACTGTAAGGTACTTTGCAAAGCATTTAGACCAAACGTAATTTTTAATGAATCCAGTTTTCAAAAAGGATAAACACATATATTTTAAGGAAAATTTATGCAAACAAGTTTTTAAGGCCATGTTTGGACTTTAGTTATCTTGGCATTTGTGCTGTAACTACTTGGAAAATTGGCCTTATTTAAAAAAATCAGGTAATCAAGTTTTTAGTGTCGTTGCGGACTTAGCTAGTCTTGGCATTTAGCACCACTTAAGTACTGGTCTGTTTTAAAAAACAAATCGGGCAATCACTTGTCATGGTTCTTTGCTTCTCGCCAACCCCAAGCATTAGAGATGCTTTTTACAACCCAAGAATTCCTCACACTTCTATTTACCTATGATTTCTACACCACCTAGCTACCAGTTGATTCACCTATGTCTAATTTTCATCATTTTCTCAGATTCCTATAGAGAACCACTCACCATATTGAGATTAGCTAGAAATCAATATGTAAATAATAATCAAACAAGAATTAATAGATAGACAAACACAGAGGAACAATAGAAAAAGGAAAATCAACTTTTAGATATAAATTCCATGTCTAAAATACAACCAAAACCCTAAATCTACGAATTTAAAACATGATAGAGGTTCGACAATCATAAAACTAGGGATAAAACATGCGAAAAGAGAAAGAAAAAACTCTAATTGATCAAAATGATGGTGAGTCTCTGATTTTCTTCAACAAATCTCATGATCTTCCCCAAATCTTCAATACTCCAAACTTCCCTCCCGTCCTAAAAGTGTAGACAAAGTCCCCTTCTCCGAGCCCTAGCTCATTTTTGTTTCCCTTAGCCTGTTTTTAAAACCCTCACTATGGGCTCAAATGGCTTGGGTACTTGATTCAAACTTAACCTCAACGCTTCGCTATTACTGTTTGGCAAACATCATGATCGCCGGATGTTTTTGTTTCACAACTCTCTTACAACGCAACGTTGCTTAGCTTTCTTACTGCAACTTCAAGTAGGCCATAACTTTGTCATCCGAATTTCATTTGGCAATTCTTCCACCTTGAATCTTAGAGAGTGTAGAATCTAGATATGTAAAGAAAGAGCACTTTAGAAATGATAATAAAGAAGTAAGTTACAAAATGCTCAAACTGGTAACTTTTTAGTTTTCTTATCTTCTTCCTTCACGTCAAGAGTTTCATAATCTGACTATTTAAAGTCCAAAATGTAGAATAAAGGTTCCCCTGGAAAGAATGAAGTCTCTTATCCATACATATAAATATTGTATCCATTTCAAGTTAATCTATAGCGGAAAACATTAAATCACGAATATGTCATGTGGTTTGGATGATTTTGGCCTTATCTTTGTTTTGCCCCATATTACTTATGGTCGACTCCAATCATAAATTTGAACATTTAGAGCATTAGATCACTTTATTTATAATATAAAAAATACTAAAAATATAAGCAAAAATATATTGACAAACAGTATAAATTATACTCATCAATTCATTTGGGAGGGATTCCGGAAATCTGGAAGCAATGATACAACCCTTTATGGGTACCAAACACTGATACTCAGAATAACTGTATGTAGGAGTAATACTAGTTAAATCACTCCAATTTTCATACCCAAAACAGCATTAAAATATTACAAACAATAATCCCAACAACAGATTCTTCCCAGAGGGAGGTTAGCCTTCCATTATTGGATTACAAATGAAATGACTAGTTGATCAAACAAATTCATTGAAATTGTAATCAAAACTGAAGAAAAACGAATTTTAGAAAAATTCCCATATTCCATTGTAGTTCAGACATAAATGAAGCTTCATTTACATTCATTCCAGCTTGAAATCTTAGTTTAGATCCACTACTCTAATCTAAAATAAAGAAAATTTGAATCTAGAAATGGAAATAAAATCAAAATAAAAAGATAAAAAAAAATAAGGAAAAATATATACAAAGGAGATTTCAGCTCCTCCCAAAAGTGCAAAAACTTCTAAGATAGGCCAAAGTTGTGCACTAGTTCCTTATGAGACTTACTTATAGGATCACATATTGGGTCTTAAAACGTGCTTAAAATCACAAGACTAAAAGCTCGTAAATTCTCGCCTCTAGTTGTCGGCGTCACGACATCGAGGTGTCAATGTCTTGGATCGAATCTGATGTTGCAGCATTAGAATTATGCTCGACAATTCTAAATTTTCAGTGATCAGTCAATGTCGTGGCTATGTCGTGATGATGTCAGGACATTTGTGATGTAGTATTGTAGATCAACTCTGATGTCACGACATTGCTTTGATGTCGCAACATTGCTTTGATGTTCCGACATTGATATTCTGGTGTTGCAACATTGAGTTGATGTCGTGACATTACTCTTCTAGTGTTGCGACATTGAGTTGATGTCGCGACATTTGTGACTCCCCAATTCCCGAGGGTCCCATTGACCACCGTCAACCGACGGAAAACCTGTGTATCTCATATCATGAGAGCCATACATCAATACTCATAAAAAAAATTTAACCAACTATATTACAAATAGTTCAAGAGTTATATCATACCTTTAATACACAAAACATATATTAAAAACCACTGCTCTGACATATGTAAAGAATGTAAATCAAGGCCACAACCGCCCACTTCATAATCCCTATTTCTAAGGAGCGCCGTCTCGCCTCGAAAACCTAAAAAGGTATCCCACTGAATGAGGTAAGCAATGCCGTATTGAATTCTCCTACGAGCTACTCCCAATCTTAAAATTCACATGCAATGGTACATCAAAATCCACATTCCGCTATGCACTTTAAAATGCATACATGGAATGACGAATCAGCATTTAAATGTTTCCATGCCCATATCCCGAGTCACCCACCGACCCCCTCACACATGCCTATGCTAAGTGTGAAAATCGTCACTGGCAATGCCAATGACACCCAACTACCTAGCCCTTGTTGTCTCACCAACACCCAATGCAATTTGCCAATGGGTAACCCATCTTGAGTCAACCCCGACTCCTATCACTCAACTCTAGGTCTAAGTGATGAACATTATCGTGTGTTCTCTCTTAGGCAACAAAATTCGATTCCACCACGGCCTCTGAACACCCACATGTAACTTTTCGTATAGCATCAAGGAGCCCTCAAAGCACCCATGCAAACCCTTTTCTGACATAGTACCGCTGTCTTACACCTTATTCTGGGTTCTCGACACCCATGCAGGACCTTTCAGATATTACCACGGGTCTCCTACACCCGTTCCAAGAACGCCCAACACACATTAATTATTTCTCATTTTATAATTTGAACTATGAGTCTTTATTGGACGTAGTCCCAAAGACAAATCAACCCACATTCACCAAGAATGGTGAATAACCATACCGTGCACCCACACCCAACTCGACGCGACGTCACCGTGCACATGAATGCAATGATGCCAATTCATATATCCAAATTCCTATGGCTCATACACAATTATATCTCATATAATTCAAACACTCATGTTAACACATCAATTAGCATACATTAACATCTCATTTTCCATACACATTTCAATCCATTCAATTCAAGCAATATCATTTTTACCTTTTATACCTCATTCATGCTCCTCATGTCAAGCAACAACATAAAAGCAATTTCACATGGAAGATTTTGGTCCAACTACAATCCGGACTGTTTTTAACAGTCCCAAACCGAGCAGTGGATTTTCCATGGGCAGCCCTCTCACCAAGCATCGATTCCACTTTGTGGAAACGAGAATCCATGGCCATTTCCGGCCTCACACACACCTAAAACCATTATCATGCCTTTTTAAACAAGGAATATCCAAGTAGGAGAAGACCTCACCTCCCCGGGAGTTGCTCGAAACTCCACAAACCGGTGCCCAATGCAGCCCCCAGGCCAGAGCAACTTTGTCTCTTGGCTCGCCGAGATCTGACGGTCCGATCACCGCAAAATCTAGACAAATGTTGGACTCTCTCTCTCTAAAATTTATCCTTCCCCTCCACTGCCGGATCCAGCCCCCAAAAAGAGAGAATATGTTCTTTTCTCTTTTCATTTATTCCTCTTTTGTCCTTCACTTGGCTGCCATGTCGGGTTTCATCATTGGCTGGCTTGGACTCATCCACTTCTCCCTCTACTTTGGGATTTTCCTCCAATGGCATCATGCCATGTGTCCACCCATGGCCCACACTTCAGTTCATGTTTGACTAACTCTGCACATGACACGTGGCACCTCTTGAGCTGGCACCTCTTGAGCCACTCAAAATGTGCCAAGTGTCCCACGCTGCCCCAGTTGCCTCGAAAAACATGAAATTCCGACTGTCTCGAAATTCGACGAAATTCGATGTGGTATCTAGATTTCACGAGACGATTCCAACGGTGAAGTCCATTTCTTCATCCAAGATCTAGAAAAATTCTGGATTTTGACCGAAATCACAATTTTACCCTTTTCAGAAAATTAGGATTTTCTTGGGGTTTCACAACATTGCTCTTTTGGTGTTACAACATTGAGTTGATGTCGCGACATTGATTTTGAATGTTGAGGTTACTTTTTGATTCCGTGGAAATGTTGTGACATTGCAATCTTTAATTCTATTCACTTCAATTGATGTTGCGACATTGCCTCATCGCTTCAACTTGATGCTCCAAAGATGCTGTCATGAGATCGCAATAATTTATTCGATGTCACGACGCTTGATGTCGCTGTATTACTGTCGATGTTTTTCTCTTATAGTCCTACCTTAATGTCGCGACATTCTTCAACCGATGTCTTCAACGTAGAGGCTTTATACCGATGTCGTGGAAATGACGCGACATTTTAGTCTTGAGTCCCTTTGTCTGATGTCTTGACATTGAATTTTAGTTCAGCAGTCTTGAGTGATGTCGCAACCTATGTCGTGAAGATGTCGCGATGTTGTAGATTTCTAGTCTATCTATTTCAAACGATGTTGCGACATTATTCTTCTCGTGTCGCGACATTGTTGCCTTTGCTTCCCTTTTTGATGTTTTGCCGTCATTTCTTCAAATTTCGCAAAACATAACCGCTGAAAATTCCATAATTTTACATTAAATTTGACTTTTAAGCCTGAAATATACTTGAAAAATAGGCTTAAAAATATGAGTTTTAGATTCATCAAACTCCCCCAAACTTAAATTTTTGCTTGTACTCAAGTAAAAAGGCTATTTTGTTTGTCTCACCAAAGAAAACTGATTTTTGTCCATTTAATTAACCATCTTTAGGCAAATCAAACATCACCACAGTATTCTCTTCGCTTATGACATCAATTCTAATTGCTTTCATTATCAAAATCCTAAAATTTTTCAATTTGCACTGTCTAATATACAACTCCACATAATAATGATATATTCTCACTCTATGAGTGTGTTTTGGTCTTCCTTATGACTAAGTTAGCGCATTAGGTAGCCTTATGAGAGTTGCTATGCGTAATGATATTCTTCGCAGTAATTTAGGGTCTCTCACAGGCCATTATCATATTATTATCCACTCGATGTAGGCATAACATGTAACCCTTAGAACTAAAGAGGCCTTTGAGCTGTAATGTATATTAGGTACTTAGGTAGATAACTGACATTTTAGGCCAAAAATTTTCCCCTTAATCGCATACATTTTCTTAGCATTTTGTCTTCTAACTGCTCCTTCTTTCATGTCTAATCAAAAAAAATTCAAGAGCACCCCCAAACTTGATTTGGTGCATCTCTATTCATGTTTCCCCCTGTGGATTTTTCTTTTTCCACTTTTTTGTATATATTTCAGTTTCTCAGTTCAAAAGCTATTTATTGTTTTAGGTCTGGAATGGTGCAACGTTTTTAAGCTTTGCACACCGCTAACAAGGCCGGGTCAACAACTCCCATACCACTGGCACTAGGTAGCGCCAGAGAACACTCCACTTAGTTTGCCACGTGAGAAGCAAGGAAAACTCATCATCCTTAAACTTACATATTCTTCAACACTTTCTATTGAAAACTTTTGTACAATCCTTCACTGTTTTCCTTTCACATCCTTAATTCTCTTCCTTCACTCAAATTGTACTCCCCTAAACTTATCCTCAGAATCATTACGTGACCGGTTTGCGCTAAAACTGTGTCTCAGATTGTAAGCACTCTATATGTTAAGGCTCTTCTTTGTGACTTTGATGATGAAAAATGGAATTTAGGCTCAATCAGTGTATGCTTAATAACATATCAACTAGTAGGCTTTTGAAAGCTCCAAACCTGCCTAAGGACGTCTGCACCATTACTAGTCAGATCAGATTTTGCCTCTTGAATAATAAATGACTAAGTTTGTGGACCTTTGAGATTTAATTGATAAAAGTCCAATAAGGTGCTCCTAACTCAAGCAATATTTTTAAAAATATAATTACTGTTATTATCATTTTCAACTCTCATTGCCTTCAATCGTATTATAATTAATAGCCTTATGAACCTTGCTCTCACTCTCGCTATTAGAATCCTAAAATTTTAGCTTATCTATCCTTGAGAATACAACTTTAAATCCTTATTTCAATTATTAGTTCACAAATCTAGTTTTAATTATATCTTTCATCTCTGGTCAGCTTATGCATTCAATGCAACTAAACCCAATTATTCTCAACCACAAACTTCATATTTATTATAGATCTCAAATATGTAAAATTAAAGGAAAATAAGAAGAATAAGAAAATTTGCACACAAAATTTATAAACTACTTTTTATTTACAAAGAACATAATTACAATGATGAGATTTCAAGATAGAGCAAAATAGAGAGAGAGAGAGAGAGAGTTCATTTCTTCTTTCTTTGGGATTTTGAGGGCTTGAGATTCACCGGTTCAAATTTATAGCTGGCTTGAAAGGGAGTGAATTCAAGGATGGAGGATTTACCAAAGATAACTAATTTCTCCTCATGAAGAGATGCACACTTTCGTTAGAAGATGTTGCATAATTAGCTCATTTCGCCTCTTCCCTATATAGTTCAGAGATCCTTCATAATCACCTTTAGGCAATGTGCATTCTAGATAGATGAGTAACTATGACTGGTTTTGTCCCTGAGTTTTCCCAGATTTCGTGGTCAACTCTGCCTCTTCATCTTTTCTCTGTGATATCACTTTGACCTCCTATTTATATTTTTTTGTGTAGCCAAAGGTTTCTACCTTCTGGAGCAGATTTTGTTCCCTCTCCTTTTCCCTTATCTCCATAAGGTTGATCAACTCCTGATCTCTCTTCAGTTGATCATTTACAAAATCCTTTCCTTCTCTCTTAGTTCTACCCTTAGTGCTCTATCCCTCTCCACTGACTCTTCTTTCCACTCCTCATCTCTTTACTAGAGGAGTGCTACTAAGTTCTCTTATCTTTTCTTGTTTTATGCGGCCTAATTGTTGTCTCTCCACTTCAACTCTTCCCTGAGCTGCTCATCCCTTCTTCTCATTTATTCTTTTATCTCCTTCCTCAAAGCTCTCTTCGGCTTTAACTCTCTGCTTACCCTTGTTTTCAGTTTTCACAGGTGGAGCTTATGTCTCTTCTATAGTGGTAGGGAAGAGCACTGGTTTCTATGTGTAATCTTCGAAAACCCTCCCTTTCTTCTTTTCCAAATTCTCCCTCAGCCTCTACTATATGGACTATTTCCCTTGGATATTCTTTCTCCATCATTTTCCTATTTTTGATTCTCTCTACCTCTTCATCCTTTAGTAGAGTTTTTAGGACTCCAGTGAGAGTAAGAAAAGAGGCTTTCGGGCTTTTCTCATCTATTTCACAGAATGTAACACCCACCTTGATACATAGGAGAGTGATCAAGGTAGGGTGGGGGATATTCCTTGAGTAGTTATTCTTATCATAGTCCAAAATGGATTGTTTTATTATTTTCCCCACATTCAGATTATACCCCTTTATCAGTGCATACAAGAGTAATGCAAGGTCTTGTCGCACAGTTGCAACATGTTTTGAGGGGGTGAAAACAGAGTTAATGAAATACAGCCATACCTTGTTCACCTCTGTTAAGTCACCCCTGTCAATGTAGGCATTCCTGATGGTTTTTCCTTTTCCTTTTCCACTGTTTGAGACCATTCGTCGGCTCCCTGGCAATCTCTTCGAATCTTAAGCTCTCCTATAACTGCTCATACTCCATGCAATCGCCCACTGTTCTTAGCCTCAAAAGTTATGAGATGTCCTTTTCCCTAAAAGGGATCCATCTCCCCCTCACATAACATGTAAGGCCTTTTCTCTCGCCCCGGTTTGCTTATAACTACTTGACTAACGCTGTAACACCCTGAAATGTACCCTAGTAGTTTTCGGACTTGTTTAAGGTATATTATAAGTTAAATGGAATTTTTCGGAAATAAAATAAGAGACCGAAAATGAATATTAGAGACAAGGGTAAAGTGGTCATTTATCACTTGAGGACATAAATGGCATAAATCAATAAGCTTATATGCCATCATGGAATTCCTGAGAAAAGATGGGATGCCAAAGTATAATATGTATAAATTAGATTTAGACAATAAAGAGAGAAAGGGCTAAATAGCAAAATGGGAAAATAAGCCAAAATGGGTTTTATTTGTCGCCCAAACATGGCCTTAAGTAAAAATTCGATAAGATAATTGGTCTCTCTATTTTGGAGAGACCAAAAAACGAGAGAAGAGGGAGAGTGAGAGAAGAAGAGGAAGAGGAAGAGAAGAAAAGAAGAGAAAAAGAGAGGAAGAGCAAAAAGGTATGGAAATTTAAAGTTTAGTATGGATACATGTTTTGGGGTTGTGTGGAACAACCTTTGATACAAGGATTTCTTGTTGGCATTTGATTTTTCTAGGTTTTGACAGGGATTTCATCCTAACCCAAAAATTATTGACAAGAAGGGTGTAAAACCACAATGGTACAAGAACATGGAACTTCCCTTTGAGGTTGGATTCATGGTTTAAAATTGCAAGTAATTGAGTTAGGTTTAGAACAAACCCTAACAAATATTTATGTTTGGTTTGTGTATAAGCAGACCATATTAGAGTTGTTTTGGGAGAAATTCATGAAAGATTTTTGAGGAAAGATATGTAATGAAAGATGAAGTGAGTAAAAATTGAGATTACAAGATGATTTTGAAGTGGTTTTGAAGTGTGTAATGATTATTGAGTTAGTTTGGGTGGAAAAATATGGAAAAAGGGAAGAAAAACACACATTCTAGGCAAATTTCGAGGGGCGGTACCGGTACCGAACATAGTCGGTACCGATTGCTCTATTTTGACCAGTTTTCGTATTTTGGAAATAAATTACTCATTGCTTATCAGATTTGAGTGATTCAAGTTGCTGGTTAAAATAGACTTCAAGGAGCACCAAACATCCAGAAATAGACACCCTCAAATTCGGAATCTATGTGTCCCAAAAATTCCGTCAAATAGGGGCTATGTTCAAGAAAAATTTCTGCTTCAGTTTTGATCATAGATTAGCCTGGGTTGTTTAGGACATAACTCGAGTTTCGATGCTCCGATTTTGGTGATTCCAGTTGGAAGAGAACCCTTAGCACCTTAGCTTTAAAGGAGTACAAAGAACCAGTGTCAAATATGGAGTCAAGACACTTGAAAATGGGTATTACAAACTGCCCCTAGTGTAAATCGGTAAATTGACTAGTTTGGCATGAAAATGCCATAACTTTAGTTTGGATGATTCAATTGGAATGATTCCAATTTCTAAGTAAAGTAGATACATAGAGGAAGAAGAATACATGAATGGTGTGAATACATAGGTGTCACACCATACAAGTATAGGAAATGATATATGTAATAGGCATGAAATATGAATATGATATGAAACATGAAAATAAACTAAAACATGAACATGAACATGAAAGGCAATATGTCATGAACACATAATGAGGCTAAGAATGCCTTAATTATTCTATATGAATAAAAATAGATTATATATGATTATTATCACATATAATTGTAGAACGGCCTAAGACCAGTTATTGAATGACATGGCACCTCTCAGCATGCGCACGCAGGTACTTCTTACTCTCTCGATCGCGACTTAATTTCTCGATCAGGTTTTCAAGACATTAGTACTTCTGCACTCTCCGATTAGTGTGACGACACTCGCCGCTGTTTCAAGACTCCTCGCCAGGATACTGCCCTCGCGATCGCATCAGACCTTCGGTACTTATTTGTGATGTGTCCTATTCATTCCGTGATATCGGGTCTAGGTAATCCAACGCTTATATATGATGTTACTTTGAATAAAGAATAAGAGTAAAGAAACGAATATAGAAGATCCGGAATGTACCTACGGGTATCTCTCAGATCTGCCGATAGTACCTAATGGTACCTCAGACTGCTTCAGAGGCAATTACGGGTACTTTGTACAAGTAAAATCTCCGCATCTACGCACTGCATCGGCAAAATGCAGGCCTCAGAATATAAGTATAAGTCCAAGAAGACTCCACGCACCCGTGATATGAATCAGTACGCATTTGCGCACTTTTGTACCGTATCAAGTCCGCTCTAAGATCCGAAATACAAGAATAAGCTCTGTAACACAAGTATAGGTTTCGTAAGACAAGTATAAGTTCTGTAATACATGTATAAGATCCGAAATACAAGAATAAGCTCTTTACTACAAGTATAAGTTCCGTAAGATAAGTATATGCTTCGTAATACAAGTATAAGATCCGAAATACATGATTAAGATTCGAAATACAAGAATAAGCTCTGTAATACAAGGATAAGTTCTGTAGTACCTATGGGTACCTCAGACTGACAAATTATGTTGTACCTAATGTGGGTACTCTCAGAGCAAGTATAAGTTCCTTGTGAGCACCTACTGTGTACCGCCGTGATAAGCTCCTGGGATAAGGATAAACTCGCAGTACCTACGAGTACTTTCGCATAAGGATAAGTCCCACTACCGCATAATGCCCAGCAGAATAACTCAGAGTACCTACGGGTACCTCCAAACAAGTGTTATCTTCGTAGTATAAGTATAAGCCCTATGGTATAAGTATAAGCTTTGTAGTACCTAAGGGTACCTCTGAATAAGCATAAGTTCTGTCAACTCCTACGGGAGATCTGAGATATATATAAGTACCAAAGACGGTATAAGTATCTCCGTGAGCAAGTATAAGCTCAGAATTCCTACGAGATCTCGAATCCCAGATATGATAGATAGAAGTATGAGTACGTGATAAGTAATTCCTCCGCCTAAGTATATATGTATAAGTTTATACCGTATATATGAATCCAATAAGATAAGTATGTGACCTACGGAGATCGAATGGGTGAATAAGTCTCCGCTTACACGGTAAGATCCGAGTAAGTATAAGTTGCCTAAGTATAAGTTCAAGATCAGAGAAGAGATCTCGACAAGCATAAGTTTGTTACATGATAATTATGTATGTAACCTGCGAGTGAATTCCTCAAGATTCGAGATATATTGTTATATGATTATTATGATTAAGTATAAGTGCATGTGTTTCTGTATAAGTCATATGTTTCCCACTGCTGCAGTTTAACACGGGGTTTTTAATCCGTGTAGGTACAGGAGAAGACGCCTGATTCCTTCCAAGATACAAACAAGGCTAGCACACTAGTAGGGCTTCATCACAGTATGTCCCGCGCTTTGATTTGTAAATGTAAAAGTACACTTTTGTATTTGTAAATGGGACTCGGTATATGTGTATAGATTTTGAGGGACACCACTCCGGTGGTAGTTCTTTCGATATGCATATAATATTTTGATTCTGTTATAAAAAATAAAAATAAAAAAAATAAAAAACAGGTAAAGAGTCCCAATATATAGTCTCGCGCCCCGAACTCGGTTTGGATCCACCATTCGAGTCAGACCGGGAATCAGGGTGTGACAAACGACCTCCTTCCTGGTTCCATGTGTTGGCTCACTGCCTCCCAACCTCTTCATTCCACTTCCTCCTTAAATGGCGATATGAGCTAATTAAAGTCTCTATCTTCCACATACCTCTTCTTGGCTAGCTGCTTCTTGAAAGCCTCTTCTTGCTTGTTCGAGTAGAAGGCCCTAGCCTCTCCTTCTTCCACCATAACCACTATTTCTTCAGGAACTACCTTGAGAGCAGTTTCTTGGTTCCCTTCCTCTGCCCTATCTCTTAGAACATCTTCTACCATGTTTCCTATCACTTCGTTACGGGTCGAAGAGTTAGAGTTCGGCATTGCTTAGTTTCAGGGAGATTTGGAGGAAGCTAGGGTTAGAAAGCTTGAGAGATTTGATTTTAATTTGAAAATCTCCACGAAGTGTATCCTTATATAGAAAGGTTGCCTTAACTGTGATGTCACGACATTAGAGTTGTGATGTCGCGACATTGGAGTTGTGATGTCGTAACATTGGAGTTATGATGTCGTGACATTAACTTGATGTTCTAAGCAACTCAGTGCAATGTCGCGACATTGGAGTTGTGATGTCGCGACATTGACTTGATGTCACGACATTGGAGATTTAATGATGCGACATTGGAGATTTAATGATGCGACATTGCGTATGCTTTCTTATTGACTTAGATTGATGTCGCGACAATGGAATTTTAATGTCACGACACTACCTTAATGTTGCGACATTAGCATTTCAATGTCGCGACACTGCCGGAATGTTAATCTTGATGTCACTCTTTTAAAACTGTGATGTCGCGACATTGGGGAAATTTCTAGAGTCGGTGTCGTGACATTGTTGTTGATGTTGCAACATAGGAAAGGAGTTTTCTTCTTTCAGAAATTTTTTTACTTGTTTACCCCATTTTATTTATGAAAATTCAATTCATGCTTGTGAATATAAGTCTATCAATATTGAGGAACCTCAATTCAAGCACAAACAATAACACTCAGATTTTCAATTTAGCATATATTCATTGTATTGCAGAATTTATCACACAACTATGCAACAAAAGAACAATGAAGCTATTATGTAATTTCTAACTCAGATAAATTACACTCTCCTAAACTTAGTATATGCATAACGCCACATTGGGTAATGGAAGTAGACTCCCCTTTGTAGTCAACTCTGCATAACTCAATTTGGTAGGAAGTGCTTCAAAAATGACTTTTGCATCTCCTAGCAGCTTCATTATCCTAAAATTTAACAAAATTTAATTACATAGGTTGAAAATAAATTCTAACAAAACTACTCTACCAAATAAACTATTAAAAGACATTGAATTAAACAAAATCACACTAAAAGAAAATGAAAATTGCTTGGGTTGCCTGCTAGCGCCGCCATTTTTATGTCTTTAGCTTCTGACTTTGCCGCACTGTTCTTTTCATCAATTTTTTGATCTTCACCTGGACTGCTTCTCTTCCTCCCAGGTAATGTTTCACCCTCTGACCATTCACCTTGAATTCTTCTCCATAATTGGTTTTTTGTGTTATTTCTCTAAAAGGGGTAACTGCTACTAATATATATGGACCACTCCACCTTGACTTGAGTTTTCCTATAAAAAGTTTGAGCCTGGAATTGTACAGTAGGACTATCTCTCCTACTTTGAACTCTTTCCTTAGAATGTTCTGATCATGCCACTTTTTAATCTTATCTTCAGACTTCACATTATTTCGTGAAGCTTCCATTCTCACTGCTCTTAATTCATTCATTTTAAGTAGTCTCTCTTCTTCTTAGCAAATTTGAAACTTCATAGTTCGCTTTCTTGATTTGGCCTTACATAGCTTTATATTTATACAAACAATTCATTTTCAATACTCATGCAATTTTTCATATGAAAAATCATTTCACAATCAATTAAAACAAATCAATATGTTTTTTCTTATAAATCATTTCAGAAATTCAAATCATTTTGTAATCATTCAAACACTTGGAATTGTGAGAGAGAGAAGTGGGAGAACAAAAACCAAAAAGCTTGTTGCACTTTGATTCCAACTCTAATCTCGATCAATTCGGATTTCCTCCTTGTCATCCCCTATTCCAATACAATTAACAATCATATTATTAGTCGGGTATTATAGGAATTCTATTTAGGTTTACTTTCTACCCAACTCCTCTTTTCCATGCATTCTTTCTTTCTTTTTCCCTAATTCCTCCTCCTTAGAAAATCCTTAACATTTGTTTTAGGCATTTTTATGCCTCGTTTTTAATCCTATTTGTGGGTTATGGGACACCCACACAGTTCACTTACACTTCTGGGGATTCGGGAAAAGAAAAACTCAACTTAAACATCAACACAACCAAGTAATTAGTACACTTGGTGCTACAGTCAATTTTTTAGAAAATATGTGAGAACCAAATGCCATTCAATGGCATATGGTTAGATTCTAGACTCAAAGATCTTTCTGTAGAGTCAAAGAACGCGGAAATCGGAGTTTAGACAAAAAAGTTATGGCCGATTGAAGTTTGGTATCAAATTCAAAAGCAAGGCTCTGCGAATTTTCGCAACCCCTGCGAAAATTTCGAAGCCTCTACGAAATTTCACAGGCCCTGCTAAATTTTGCTGCCCTTGAGATATTTTTTTCTCAAGGGTTGTGAAATTTCGCAACCCCCTGGTTTGCGAAAATTTCCTGCATCTCTATTTTTGTTTTCTTTTCATCTTTTTCATGTTTAATCCACTTGAAAACAGTTACCAAACACTCAAATCAATTCGATTTATGTTCAAAACAAAGCACATAAACATATTTCATCTCAACATTTTAGTTTTGACAAATCAAACACAAAATTGAAATAAGAAGAGACGTAGGAAGAACAAACGAGAAAATCAATCGGTCATTCTAGGGTTTCCAGTTAGGGTTGATTTCTACCAAAATACACTAGCTTTTCTATATATCTAGGCTGGATATACACTTACCTTACAAGAAGGAGCAAAAACCCTACTTTTCTTCTTGACCTAGCCGCAACTCCTCACCATGAATCGTCCTTCGATTTCTCAACTTAAGAGAGATCAATCTAGGGTTTAGACTGGAGACAAAATGGCTTGAAGAATGAGCGAAATCCAAGTGATTTTCGGTTTCTCAAAGTGGAAGGTGGGATCTGTGAGAGTTTGAGAGAGAGAGATTTGTGCGAGAGAGAGAGATGAGCAGATTGAGAGAATGAGGAAATGAGAGAAATGTCTCTCTAAGACCAATATTTGGCCTTTTAATCAAAATCCTCCATTAAGCCTTGTTTGGCTACACACTAATTCCCATTTTTCTCATTTTTCTCACTTTAAAGCTTCATTTCAATTTTATTTCCACTTCATTTCATTTCATTTATAGTTTGGCACTTACATTACTCATTTATGACCCTTAGGTCCTTATTTGACATTTTTACCAAATTTATTTAGCTCCTATAAAATTTTTGGGTTTTTTTATTTATCATTTTTCATGAATAATAAATCTTTATACCTTAATTAATTACACCTCTAATTGATGTTATAAAAAACTTCTTTAGGTATTTTTAGGCGTTACAGTCTTAATCACCATGCAAGGTGCCAAGTAATGCAAAGTGGATTGTCCAAGACACATCCCACGGTGATCGATGAAAATCTAGAGATCTATTACCCTATCTACTCAAGATCCTTACTATTTCAACTACAAGTTTGAATTGATTTGGTTTTAAACTAAATGAATTTTAAAAACTAATTAAAATTCTATAGCTACATATGAAGAATTAGAAATAATTGGTCTAGAAAGTTCACTGGGTAAGTAACACTAGGAAATAGTTCAATGTGAAATTATCAACTTAGCATCATTTATAAATACATGGTCTGTTGGTAAGCTGAAACTGAACTGTCAAAGATGCAAGGTGATATAGTTTGGATTTCTCCACACACTTTACATTTCGCTAATTAGATTTTCATGTTCCTTTTAGACACATGAGTCTAATCAGTTACTTGTAGAATATAACCCTCTTTCTAAGATCTGGGTATTTTTCCTTCTTAGTACTTCACATACAAATCTTAGGACTAAAGAATTATTGCCCCTATAGATAGGGTAATGCAAGCCTTTCTCAATCTAATTGGTATCTTATCCTTCTAATCTGATAAAATTCTCTATCTCCTTTATTAGATCTTTGCTAACACGGGATCAAGATCCTTTCATCAGAAAGAGGAGAAACCTCTGATCAAATAAATTGATATATCATCCAACTAGTCCTCACCCCAGCGAAAAACTAAGATTTATCGAAGCAGTCCTTTAGAGTTCCAATAGTTCCATAATATTAGTCTAACATACTCCTAAATAACTACTCCATACTCGTATTCTCTTGCCTTTGTTTCACTCGTAGGCCTGAAATCAAAGCAAGATGTAGTCATTTTCGGGTGCACCAATAGTTTATTCTAAACAAGCACCTAAAAAATAACACTAATCAAATAATTAAATATTTGTCCACTACGCTCTTTCATGCAAAATAATACTAACATTGATTCATTCCCGTGATGAAGCTCAGCCAAAGATGGGATTGTAACTTACAAGTGACTAACCCGACAGAAAAATTCATTGAGATTGCAAGCTTATTCAAAAATAAACAACCCAAAATTTCTCCAAATTTCCATTTAAATTAATGTTGATGAAAACCAAGATTTTTCAATAAACCCACTTTTGACACTTCGCACTGCATCACTATTCAACCCAACAATAAACAATCTAAAACAAAACTAAACCAACTTATACTGATTAAAGAAAGAATAAAATAAAAATTAATAGAAATATGTTGATTTCACACCTATACTGTTTTACTTTAAGTCGCGCACAAGGTCTCTAGATGTTGATTTATAGATTTTCAAATGATGGGCCACACTTGAAGGTTGAAATTGTGGGTCCCCAAAAATATGGCCTAGTAGGCATTTTTGTCGCGACATAGAAAATTATGTTGCGACATAGTTGTCATCTTTGTTCCCAGCTTTTGTCATGGCTTGCAGTTTTCTATCGCGACATTGTTTCATGTTTTCTTCTTGGATTATTGATTCGTGACACGGTAGGGTGAGCTTTAATCAACAAAATTTGTATCCGTATTCTTTACATCGCCGAGTCAAGCTATCGCAAAGATAGTGTCTAGTATTTAACACAGGACAAGTTTTTCTTCTGCATGTAAATGATTTGAGTGAAATCAAATCGGTGAATTAAATTTGGATTTTTGGCTTTAGGTCAAGGAAGTGGTTTGAAAACTAAATGATCAGAAAACCGAAAGTTAAGTGATGGTTTGCAACCGAAAAATAAGAATGAAGGAAAATAAGAATTAGTGCAACCTCATAAAGAGGGCCACTCGAGTCTAAGATCCTAGGCTAACCGAGAGCTCCCCAAGCAAAAACAACCCTATTTGAGTCAACACAGATGCGCTATGGCCCCTTTTAGTTAAAAACCCTAACATTCCATTATTATCATTTTTAAGGCAAGTAAAGACCATCTAGTTAATCACAATGCATCTCTCACCCGAGCACTCGAATCCTAAAGCATGAGAGTATTGGCCAAAACAATAAAAGTCACGTTATTTAACCTTAATTTGAAGAACCCTAACATGGAAATGCCACCGCAGGCAAGTATGACCATCTAAAAGAGCCACAAGACTCACTAAAGACTGGATCTAAAGCATGGAGAGATTACAAGACAATAACATCCCATGTTAAGTGCAACTGAGTTTAAACATATGGTCATAAATACACCTACTCCGTAGTATGAGTGCCAGTGGGAACCACCGCAACCTAAAGATCTCACCCCAAAGAAATTCCTTTTTACTTCAAGAAGGAGTGGTTTTAGTCGCCATCCTCCAAGTTGTCATCCTTGGAGTGCTCGGGCAACCAAGAAAGGAGAGAAAGAGGAGAGAGAAGAGAAAAGAAAAGCAAAAACTAAAATAAAAGACTTTATTTACAAAAATAAAACTACAAAAATTATTCTCCCCAACCGATGCTTGAAATTGTTGCTTAGGGTTACAAAACAAAGTAGGCTTATATAGGCCTCCTCAAGGTATGAAAATACCAAAAAGCCTAACAACTTGGCTAAGTTATAGGACAAGAGAGTAATACACCAAAAATTGAAGTCGGTTGCATTAATTACAAAAGCATGACGAGGCATCACCGCTATATCGCGACTGGCAGTAGCGAAATCAACAAGCTCCTCACACATCGCTCCATCAGTCATCCAGCCCCGCTTCGCTTCCTGTCCCCCAGCCTTCAACCATTCCATCTCCTTCCTTCTCACATTTCTGTCTCCAATCGACTTCAAAAGTTTGTTGAGCACAGCCACGTCCCTCCCAAACGGTGCCCGAACCTCATGACGATTCATTAGATTATGAAGCTTCATGTAACATCTTACAACCAAAAACATGCTCGGAAATGGCATAAATTGTTACTAAGATGACTTGAACACTTCGAATTAGTTTATGACATGATTAATGCACAAAAGCACTCAGTCTATCTAATATAGGGTTCAAAATTGTACTTTTGGACACTAATCACACCCCAACCCAGCGTTGCTAGTCATAGCAATGCAAAATAAATTGAGATGCATATGGTGATTTTCAAAGGTTGTGATTCAAAAGGTTGTGAAGAAGTAATGCTAACCTAAGTATTAAGAATCATCAATGCCGTGCTCAATAACTATCATGAGAGAATGAATACCATACAAAATTGAGTATCAAAGAGTCTCCATCTCGGTGAATCAGCAAAAAAACTACCAAAACCTAAGTGCTTGTTGATTAGCTCTCATGATAAGCTTCTTGGCTTTGCCTCTCCCCCCCGAGCACAGTTTACTACCACGACCTAGAATGCTATAACCAGCCTAAATAGATCCAGGACCCACCTCTTATTCCACAATTCTTTTTTGCGTTGTAGGGTGCAATCACCAAAACTTCGACTTCATCAAAGTCCGTGTGCTTGAGGTCCATAGATGACTCCCAACCAATTAGGTTTAGGGCATCAAGCGAAGGATCAGCCCGACCACAAACTCTCGAGGCTTCACCCAGGACTTGAATGACTTGAAATTAAGCACCACACAACGCTAAACTCCACCTATCCACCCGTGTAGCGAACCTGAAATTCGACTCCCAACCTGATGAAGGTTTAGAACATGCAGGCTTTAAAGGCTTCGCCGCTATACCTCGGACCGTGCTCGGGTTTCAAGGCAAAGCATTGCAATTTTTATTCTTTTTCTTTTCTTTTTCTTTTTTTCTTTTTCTTTTTTTTTTTTCTTTTTCTTCATGGGTCCTTAACCTATTAAAGGCGGTCAATGAAACTAGGGTAGGTTATGCAAATTAAAGGAGGTTGCACAGTTTTTCAGCCTATCATTGAAATCTAATGTGTTTTGTGTGTAGTTAGAAATTTAAGGTGGAAAGAAAAGGTCGAAATCAATAAATTCAGCTAATCATTCACTCAACTAAGCATGGAATCAATCTAACATCAATAGAATTGGACAAAGCTTCAATTTTTCAAACCATAGGTTAGGCAAAACCACAAAAAGTTTTTGTTGCAAAAACGGGCCCAAATTTTGAAAAAGTAAGCTGTATGGTATAACAGCTTTATAAAAAGGGGACCCAGCAAGCCACTGAACATCAAAAAATGGGCTTGCACAAAATACTAACAAAGCATAAATACAAAATCCACTTCCTTTACTAACTCTCCCCCCAACCCAAGCATCTCGGTGTCCGAAATGGGGTTCGGAATGGAAAATTAGATAAGGAAGTGTTACCTCTATGATAAGATGTGATCATTTCTGGATAGGAGACCTCACAAGCTTTCCATCGACGCCTTATGCACTCCGTTCGGGCTTCAAATAAACAAATTAGGACAAGAAAAGAGAGGAAAAAGGTGACCAGTTGGACCATTTTTAAAATTACACTTTCATAATAATCCCAAAAATGTTCTTTCTGGACATATTTAGATTCTACACTCTCTAAGCTTTCCAACGGTACCAAGAACGCCTAAAACGGAGTTCGGATGTAAAAGTTATGAGCGAAACAAAATCGGAGGTCAAAACAGTGGGGCTTAGCGAAAACATTTCGCTAACTAGCGAAATTGGCAAGTGTAGCGAAATTGGCAAGTGTCTAGCGAATTTGGCAAGTGTTTAGCGAAATTGGCAAGGGTCTAGCGAAATTGGCAAGGTTGTAGCGAATTTGGCAAGGTTGTAGCGAATTTGGCAAGGTTGCGAATTTCGCTAGCTAGCGAAATTTCGCTAAGCTAGCGAAATTTTCAGTGAGAAGCGAATTCCTTCATTTTCGCTAATGAATAGTGCAATGTGGCTAGCGAATTTCGCAATGGTTGCTAAGATTAACATTTGTTTGCGAGCGATTTGCGAGTCGCTAGGATTACGGGTGGTTGCCAGCAGTTGCGAAATTACTTTGTTTTCTTTACATTACGCATTCCTCACGATTTGCACAATTCATGCTCCAAAATTTTGCAAAAAAAAACTACTAAAATTAATGCAAGAATATTTCTGAGTAAAAATTAATCTAAAAACAATTAACTAAAAATCAAAGAAAATTTATAAGAAAAATTAACAAAATCAAAATAAACTATGATAATATAATATAAAACCAGAAAAATTAAAACAAAAAATTAGAGATTGTACTCCCCCATATCACTTCCTTAGGCCTTTGGAGGCTGCCGGAACTAGTGGAGCTCAGAAATGCCGGGGTTCGGATGCTCCAAATCCGAACCGGCACCAGAACCAACCACTATGCCATGCCGTATAGGCAGCTGCATGTGCCTTTGATGTAGTGGCAAGGCGTATCTGAGAGCCACTAGTCTTCTAATGTTTTGCATATTGGTGACGATTGGGTTGAGAAACACCCAGCTGGGAGGCGAGTCTTTATTTGGTTTTGAAAAGGTTTTACGCGGGCAATGTACAGAGGCGGAGTGGGTTATAGGTGCTTTGAGCATTGGCGATGGGTGTTTTGGGTTGGGATTGTGAGTGCGGTGTGTGAGTGGGGCGAATCGACAGGGCGGGGGAAAATGTTCTCTTTGTTTTCTTCACTTTGCTTCCTCGATCAACAACCGAGTTCATCCTCCTTATCCAGCGAGACAACAACACCAATTTCTAAGGATTCAGAATTTTCTACCGGGCAGCAGATTGTGGGCTGCGTAGACACGACTCCTCAGTATGGTGTCATTTAGGCACTCTTCCTTTGGACTATCTTCCTCTTAACTGAGCAGTGATTAGTGAGCTTTAAGATGGATTCTCTTTGGATGTCAATTTTGATCAATTCACTTTGGAGTCCATCAGTCCTCTTGTTCGGGGGAGCTCTTCTTTATCTCAATTTCCCTAATAACTTTGAACTTTCACCTATTATCTTCTATGAAATTGTCCACTTTTTGCTCAAATTTAGGATGGCTTGTTCAACAGGGATATTAAAGAAGGTGGTGGTTGTTGATCTTTCGATTAGGTCTCGATGGAATCTTGCGAGGTTGTCCATTTTATGCTCAAAGTCATCTTTCGATCCATCTATTTTCTTGTTCAAATTGTCTTCCACATTGACAATGAATGGTATATCTTCTGTTCTCTTCCACAAAGTCATCCACTATAAGGGTAAGGTTCAAAATGGCTTGTTCTAATGGATGGATTATTTGTAGTGAGTGAAGGTGGTAGTGTGAGGGGTTGAGGCATAAAATGGAGGGTTCCCGGGATAATCATATTGTGGAGGAGGTGGATAAGTTGAGGAACACCACTTGACGGTCATCTCATCCAAATAGTCTCTGTATTCCCTCATTGGACCTAGGTGGGTTTGGATTTCTCCCTACAGTGGTGTGCCCTTTGGTATGGAAGGTTCCTATAGTCTCTCATTGTCATGTAAGCTCTAGGAGGTTACCCTCCATTTGTATTGCTCTCCATATGGGTGTTCCATTTTCTCTCGAATTCAAACCTTTGAAAACAATCACACGGTTGAAATAGGGCCACATAGAAACAACCACGAAACGATCACGCAACCTTGTTTTTTTTTTTTTAAGCAGTCGATAAAACTAAGGAAAAATGAGCGTAAAATGATGAAATTCACCAAGACTTGTATTGAGGATCCTGGTGATTCCTGACTCTTCACTTGCACTAAGGCACCATCCCCGCTTAACGGCGCCATTTGGTCGTGCCACGGTAGGGGTGGCGGAATCAACAAAATTTGTATCAGTAGTTCCTCCTCTTTGCACGTGGTCAAACTCTTTGCGGCATAGTGAATAGGGTCGAACACAGGGATGGGTTTTCTTCGTACAAATGATTTGAGTGAAATCAAAACTGGTGAATTAAATTTGGATTTTTGGGTTTTGTGAAAACAGTGAAGTGGTTTGAAAACTAAATGACTGTAAAAACTGAAAGTTAAGTGGATGGTTTGCAACTGAAAATAAGAATGAAGGAAAATAAGAACAAAAGAACTTCTTGAAGCGTTGGGCCGCTGAGTCTAAGATCCTAGGCTAACTGAGAGCTCCCTGGGTTGAAAAACAACTCCTATTTGAGTCAACACAGGATGCAGTTATGGCCCCTTTTAGTTAAAAACCCTAACATTCCATTATCATTTTTTAAGGCAAGTAAAGACCATCTAAGAATCAGTGCATCTCTCACCCAGAACCTTTGATCTAAAGCTTATGGAGAGTATTGGCCAAAACAATAAAAGTCAATGTTGTTAACCACAATTTGAAGAACCCTAACATGGAAATGCTACCTCGGGAGGCAAGTGAGGACCATCTAAAGAGCCGCAGTGCCTCTGTCACTAAGCCTTTGGATCTAAAGCATGGAGAGTATTGGCAGAGACAATAACATCCATGTTATACAAGTGAGATTTTTGAATATAAAGGGTCATAAATACACTACCGTGCATGAAAGACGGAGGAACCACCAGCAACCTGAGATCTCACCCCGAGTGCTTTTACTTCAAGAAGGAAGTGGTTTTGTACGCTCATCCTCCAAGTTGTCATCCCCTTGGGAGGGTGTTTGGCATGGCTCCAAGAAAGGAGAGAAAGAGGAGAGAGAGAAGAGAGAAAAGAAAAGCAAAACTAAAAATAAGACTTTATTTACAAAATAAAAACACAAAATTATTCTCCCCAAACTGATGCTTGAAATTGTTGCTTAGGTTACAAAACAAGAGGGGCTTATATAGGCCTCCTCAAGGTATGAAAATACCAAAAAGCCTAACAACTTGGCTAAGTTATAGGACAAAAGAGTAATACACCAAAAATTGAAGTCGGTTGCATTAATTACAAAAGCATGACGAGGCATCAAATTTCGCTAAGGCTGCGAATTTCGCTAGGTAGCGAAATCAACAGGTTTCTCCTGCGGCTACTGTTCCATTGGCCACTGTTCCTGCTGCTTCTCATCCTGTCTTCAACTGCATCTCATTTTCTTCACTTTTCCTTTGTTTTTCCATTGATTTTTGGGCTTGTTGATGGCTGAGACTAAAATTCCAACCTCATGATTGATCATTTGCATTGAGGTTGAAGCCTAGAAGTGCATAAATACCTACAAAACAACCAAAAACATGCTCCAAATGGCATAAGTGTTACTAAGATGACTTGAACACTTCAATTGGTTTATATGACATGATTAATGCACAAAAAGCACTCAAAACCTATCTAATATAGGGTTCAAAATTGTACTTTTGGACACTAATCAATTATGTCGCGAGATAGTTTTCAAATGTCACGACAAATTTCAGCTGAAGCTGTCTAGTAATTGTCGCAACATGAGTTTCTTGTGTCGCGACATAAAAACTTTGTTGCGAACAACTCTTCGTTCCATTCTGCTCTTGCAAAATGTCGGAACATAAAATTTCTTTGTCGGGACAAAGCTTCTTGCCTTTCCGCTTTGTTTTATGTCATGACATAATAGTGAAATGTCGTAACATAAAATACTCTTTTGCTTACTCTATGTCGCGATAGTTTTATGTTATCTTCTCTTCATCTTTTGTCGCAACAATATTTTATTTTGTCGAGATAGAGTTTATCACAGTTGCATGTTGTTGTTGTCGCGACATATATTTTCTGTGTTGTGACCTAGTCTTGTTATCTTGTACTACTGAATTTGAACTCTATGTCACGACATATTTCCTTCCTTAATATTTGTCTTTAGCTGAACTGTTTGTTACAACATTGAAATCTTTGTCACGAAAAACTTGTCTTAACTTGTCTCATTGCTCTTCCATATTCTATTGCGACATAACTTTCCTTTATCGCGACAGAAATTTTTCACTCTATAACTTTTTATGTCGCAACATGAATTTGATTGTTGAGACAAAACTCTGTTAACCTTAGCTTGATCATTGTCATGACAAAGTAGATAATATTGCGATAGTCTTCTTCAATAACTTTTCAATCATTGTCACAACAAAGTTTTGTCTTCTGATTATCATTATGTTGCAACATTTATCGTTCAATCTTTCTCATGTTGTGTTGCAACAAAGTTGTGAAATGTCACGATAGAGCTCACCTCTAGCTTGAGTTCAACTTCCCTTTTTTGTTACAACACAGAATTGCTTATTCTATTGAGATTATGTCGCGACATTCTAAAATTATGTCGCGACAATTCTGCCTTAGCCAATTTTATGTTTTTTTTTTGCTAGAAATGTCTCTTTTCCATTAAAAACCTACAAAACAAAGAGTTGGTGAATATTCCATAGTTTGGCATTCAAATCAATCATAAACTTGTAAAAATATGCGAGAAAAATGGATTAAAAATAGATGAGTTTAAGACTCATGAAATTCCCCCAAACTTAAGGTTTTGCTTGTCCCCAAGCAAAGAAAATAAAATTTTGTTTGTCCTCAAACAATTTAGCCCTTAATTTTTTTTGTTTTGCCCTATGCCCTTTTTCTCTTGAATCCACAATTTGGTAGGAAAATTAAGTTAGTTGTAAAATTATTTTGAAACATGTTTCCAATCTAGAACAAAGAAGACTTTCAATTGAGTTCACTAAAAAGTCAAATAATTTATATGGTGTAATTCAATTATTCAACCCTGATTTGTGAGTGTGTGATGGTTTTCTCTCTTCTTCCTTAGCATATTAGTTAATCTTCTAGGATAATACTTAGATAACATACTTCTCCTTCATTCGTTAAAATCCCATATGCTTGTTTCTCATATTTATCTCCACTAATGTAAGCATATACCATCTTCGGGATCAATTAGGACTTTTAGGCTTATTATCTGTGGCTTGGGTAATTGGGTAGATAATTTGACAATTTAGGCTTATTTTTACCCAGATTTCACTTACAACTTAACATACTTGCCTTCATTATGCATCATTGAATTTTTCCATAGGTGTCAACTCTCAAACATCCCCATTTGGTTTGGTGCATCTTTTTGCATGCTCTCTGTTTTGGTATTTTTCTTGACCACCTTCTGACTATAAATTATTTTCCTTATATTAGAAGCTTTTTCACTTTTCATCTTCTATAAAGGTTTATGGAATAGTGCAATGTTTTGCCTTTTTAAGCTTTCTACCACCCTTAACGAACTTTGGGTTAGCAACTCCCATACCAGTTGGCATTAGGGTACTAGGTGTTGAAACACCCTTAGGAACTTAATTGTTCTAGGGAGGAAGGCTACAAGACCAAACTCATTCCACCTTGATACTTTTCTTTTCACAACTTCTTTTCTTCATTATTTTCATATTCTCTCTTCTCAAATGATTGTCCTTTCTTGATTCGTGCCACGGTAGGGTGAGCGGAATCAACAATATTTGTTTCCTATGTTCCTCCTACTGCCGTAGTCAAGCTACTGCAGTATAGCGATCTAGGGTCGAACACGGGGATGGGTTTTCATCCCACGAATGATTTACATCAGTGTTTGAAAATGGTGAGGCTTTTGTTTGGATTTGTGGATTTGGTTAAAAGCAGGGGAGGTTGGTTGTTCCTTTGGTTAGCGTAATAAGCTTAAATGAAGTGAAATGTTGCTTTATGAAGAGCTTGGGTCACTAGCTTGATAACACAGGGGAGTAATGCGGTGTCCTCGGGTTATTTCCTCGCATTGGGAGCAAATGAAATATAGTCAAAGCCAAAACCGGATCATTTTGTTTAGCTATAGAGCCTAACCTAAAAGCACTCTATTTGGAGTCAACCCCAGTACTAAACATTCAAGTCCATTCAGTTTGAAACCCTAACATTTAACCTCGTTCCGTGGCTCGTAAATGACATCTAAAGAATGTCGGTGCATGCCGTGGGAATATAGCTGAACCACTAAACATGACAATTATTGACCAAAGAAAGACATTAAATGGCATTAAACCCTAGTTTGGAAAGTTGGGACCATAAATGCGATTACACCTTAACATTCCAAGCATGAGGACAACTGCGGCCCCGAAGCTAAGCTAGCGACCCTCATAGCGCAAGGCTATGAGGAAGCCTTGAAACGCATCCCTTGAGTTGTCATCCTCAAGGGGGTGTTTGGGAAGCCCCGAGAAAAATGAAGAAAAGAAGGAGAGAGAAGGAAACAAAGTAAAGCCCTCAAAATGAAAAGTGCGAACTATTGTCTTAAAATGAAAAGTTGCTTAGGGTTACAAAGTTGTGGGGGCTTATATAGTCAACCCCAAAGTGTGAAAATACAAAAATGCCTAAAATATGAAATTACATAAGGGACAAAATGGTAATTTATCAAAACGTGGTCGTTTGGAATCAAATACATCAAAAACACAGGGGCAGCAATTTCGCTATGCAGCAAATTTCGCTAGCATAGCGAAAATTTTGCTATGCTAGAGAAATTTCGCTAGCCTAGCGAAATTTTTGTGAGATAAGTGATTGAAATTTCGCTAAGGCAGTGAATTTAAGCCTAGCTATGACCCCCAGCTAGCCTAGAGAAATTTTCACATAGCGAAAATTTCGCTAGGATTGCGAAATTTTCGCTATGATTGCGAAATTTTCGCAATCCCAGTGAAATTTTCGCAATCATAGCGAAAATCTCGACTTTGTTTTACGCTTCACCTTTGTCATCCTCCTTTCTTCAAAGTCCATTTCACATTCCTTCAATTTTTTGATGGTTGAAAACAGTGTGGACCCTCAGCACTCAGCATATATCTCGACATCAAACTTGGACTAATTAGGTGAGACCTTGTGAAACCTGTAATTACAAGCAATCTAAACAAATCAAAATACTAAGTGGACATGCACATGACAATTGGCTTAATTCATATGATTAGTGCGCAAAAAGCACTCAAAACCTATCTTGAATAGGGCTCAAAATAGCACTTTTTGGGCACTAATCACACCCCCCAATCGACACGTTGCTAGTCCCTTAGCAATGCTAAAAACAATAAGGGGATGCATGTCGTGCATTTACAAAAAAATGTATGTGGTTCAAAAAGTGCATGTGCAGATTAGCTTTACCTTTAGGATGAACAATTTACATCCTGTATGAAAACCGACATGAAAGAACAAAAACCATATAAGAACAAGTTTTAGGGCAACATCGGTTCCAAGAATGTCAACCTGAATTTCCACCAAAATCTAATTGTTCCTAAGGTAACGGCAGACGATAAAATGAAAAGCTATTCCACCACTGACCTAGCTATTGCCATGGCCTTAAGCGTGACCAACCTAAATGGGGACTAGCTACACTCTTGTGCTTCATGATTGCAATGTAGGGTCTTGATGCTAAAGCTTCGACTTCATCAAAGTCGCGTGTAAGGGAGTCCGCAGGTGACTCCAAACGATTAAGGTTTAGGGCATCAAGCGAAAGGATCGCCCTGACCACAAACTGCGGAGCTTCACGGACTCGAATGACCGAGGTAAGCACCACAACATGCTAAATACCCGTCCACCCGATGGCGAACACTATATCGATGACTCCTAACGATTAAGGTTTAGGGCATAATCGGGCTTTAAAAACTTCGCCATATACCCCTCGGGCCGTGTTCGGGTTTCAAGGCAAAGCGTCACGGCTTTTATTTTTCTTTTTCTTCTTTTCTTTTTCTTTTTGCTTTTTCTTTTTCTTTTCATTTGGAAGACTACATTGGTCTTCATACATGGGTAACATAAACCTATTATGGGTCGTCAACAAATTTAAGGCCGGCTTTGCGAAGTGGAATGAGGTATATAGCTTCCCCAGCCCACATTAGCTGTCGGTGTCTTGATTGATTAGCTAAGGGAATATTTAAGGTTGAATATCTTTGAAATCTCAATTGTTGAAAACTAAATCATGCATGGACTTGTTCTAACATTAAGGTAACATCTGAGGGTTTGATTCTCGATTAAAGGCAAGTAAAATTTATCTGAAAATGAAGACACAAAAGTGATTTTCGAAAGTGTAGTAAACTGGAAATAATGCTATAAAGCTTTTGATATAACCAAAATGGCTAATACATGCTTAATACTTAATAAATATGACAAAAATATCCTTTTACTTTACTATTGGCTAATACATGAATCACATGCAAAACATGATGAAGACCTCCCCAACTCTCTAACTTTTCCTCCCGACCAAAGTAGAGAAACTTATGTCATAGAAATTTAGGAAAGTTAGAGGCAGGAAATGTGACCACCTGATCTATTGGTGATGGGTGGATCTGAAGGCCTCTAGCTAGCGTATCTGCCCGACGCATGTCCCAGGAAAACTCTTCTTGTGGGCTCATCCACGCGATGTGCGGGGCTTCAGGCGAGAGACCGAGGTGACTCATGATCTGACGGAGCATGGTATGACAATGCTCCAAAGGGGTCTCGGCTCGGGCTAATCTCTGATCCATCGATGCCTGTGTAGTGGCCAATGAACAGACAACATCTATAACACCTGCTAGCTCCCTCGAAGTGACATGAACGTGCTCTGGAGAATGATGCGCTGAATATGAGGGGCCAGGAGTATCAGTTGAAGCTGGGGCCAAAGGATGTGGAGGAGGAGATGGAGGGGATAAATCTAGCACTGGACTCCTCTCCACCTCAACCTCTTGGGTAGGATCATCTCCCCTCGGGGGATCCTTTGGTACCTCCTCCTGGTCCTGCTGCTGGAGGAGAAAATAAATCGGCATCACCATAGCTCGCTCCATAGACAGGACCTGAGGGCATCTGATCCTCCTCTCAATACGGGGCTCCTCCGGAAATCCCAAATGCTCTAGGACCTGGCTCAGTAGTCGTGGCATCAACAATGGTAGACTCTCAGCTTGAGCCAGGCCCTTGCGGTGGACCTTATCTTCGAAGTGCGAGTGTCATGAGGTCGACTCGGAAGGCGAACAGGGGAATCCCTCGAGATCCGGTATCTAAAGGCCCCCTCAGTATGGCTCCCCGCATGTTTGGGCGTAGTCTTTGTAAGCGGGAGCAATTTGGTCGGGCTTGGTGATCCACGAGAAGCATCGAGGCGGGAGGCGCCTCCGGAGAAAATCCCGAATCTGCCGGCATCTACAGCTAGGCGGCGGACCATCTCATTTGTGTCTCATTTGGGAGCTTGATCCCGATATCCTCCGGCGCATTGGCTGCTCTGGCCGGCGAAGGCCAATCTGTTGAAATGTCATTTGCTTTCGGTACTCTGGTCCGATCATCGATAGCAAATCGGAGCTCCGGCGGTTCGGCGCTCCAGGAAGTCATGGGTAGGTGACCCAAAGAACACGGGGATAAGTAGAAGCTACCCCGGCGATCGCAAGGCAGACGGGAGTATCGTATCCAGTCTCATGAAGTCCACACAGGCAGGAAATTCGCCCGATTTAGTGTCGGCCTGGCTCAAAGCCAAAATGGCTCTCCGTAGAAAATCTCGGGCGTGGAGGCCTCGTTCCCGGGGTGGGAGTCCCAGAGCCGAATAATGGTCGCTGATCCTTGGGGCGAGGGCGATAAATGAAGGCGATGGCTCTCCTCTGTTCTTTGTGGAAGCGATGGCTCAAGTCTAGATGTGAGGACTCCCACTGGGCTGTCTCCCAGGGCCGGCAGGTCGGGCCCTCACGGATCGTCTACGTGGTGCGGGAAGGGCTGGGGTCCCATCCTCGTCCTAATGCCTCCTGAACCCCTGAGGCTCCTGGGGCTGGCGGCTAGGGCACCTCCTCACGCTGCAGGTGCTAGACGACTCGGGGCTGAAGCGGGACCCACCTGCGCGCATTACCATATCTGTAGTCGCGAGAGGGAAGGTACCGGGGCTCGTGGTGGAGGGTGTGCGGGTGGTGTGCTCACTCTCAGACTGGACCAGGGCTCACGGCTGAACCAAGGTAAGGCACGGCTGGGCCAGGGCACGGCTATGGACGGAGCGGCGATGGTAGGTGGACGGGCACGCACGCGGCAAAGCCCGGCCCAGACGGGGGCACAGATTTGCGATGCGGCAACGATGCGGAGCTCGAACACCTTGTGTAGTCTTGTGTTTGGTCTAGTGCGCGGCTAGAAGTGGAGAGGCGGGGGCGACCCGGGAGGCTACTGCTAGGACTCCGCGGCTGGTGGTTAGGGGGCTTTGAATGTGATTGCAAGCTGAGGCCCCCCTTCGCATTAAGTCGTGAGGTAAGCCAGAAAAACCTGCCCAGCCTATTTAGCTATAATAGCGAAATCACATACATGGGCTTACACATAAATAAAAGCAATTAAAGGAAAATAAAATTTAATTTAGGCAAATAATAATAAAAAAACAAAAATAAAAAATTATTATTATTTTACTTGAAATCTAAAATTAAATTAAATTTAGAGAATTTACTTTAAAGAAAAATTGCTAAAAGCGAGGGAAGTTACTAAAAATAGAAAATTGACCCGATTTAAAGGAAAAACCAAACTTGGCGCAATTGGTTTCATTTGACACGACCGACTTAGTTTTACCCGACTTCATTCATGGAAGTCGGAAGCCGCCTTGCGAGTGGCATGCCTGCCTTAATGCTTGATCCCTCTTTGTTGATTCTCTTCTCATTGGGTGATTTTGGGCTGACTAATTGCTCTGCAGCGATGACTGATGACAACTCCCAAACAACTGCTTCACCTTAGTTAGCCAATTCTTGTAGTTTATGGACATTTGGCTTCCTAAGTCTAACCAATTGAAGCGAACTTCGCCAGCACCTTCCTTATCACCTTCCACTGGTTTGTGCTTGTGACTCAAGTGAAATATGTTGAGCTCGATGTCATGTTGCCAAATGTGTGAGTTTGCATGACTCCATTTCGGCAATTGATGGTGCATTAGCGGTGGCAAAATGGTCTTCCAGGGATGGTGGCGCATGATTGGGCCCGCGCACAATTATTTCGGTATCAACCGTATAAAGTCTACTGGGTAGTAGAATTTGTCTGCCTTCACCAACACATCCTTAACTATTCCCTTAGGAATCTTCATTGATCTATCAGCCAATGACAAAGTGATTGTAGTGAGTTTGAGCTCCCACAAACCCTAGCGCTTATACCTTTGAGTATGGCGGTGGGTTGTGGCCCTAAGTCCCAGCGGTGCTTTGTCTATACAATTCCTCAATGTTGGTAGAAATTGTGGGGAGCACGGATCCTTGTATTTGGCGGGGTCTTTCACGGATTATGACGTTGACTTGCTCGGTTAGGAAGGCTTTCTTTTTCCAATGCCAGCCACTTTCTTGGCGTGCACGAGTCCTTTAAGAACTTAGCATAAGTTGGGACTGTTTAATGTATCAACGGTGAATCATTCACCTTCACTTGCCTTAGCACCTCCCAAATTCGACTTGGTTTGGGATTTTTCTTACTCGGTGCTTGGGGAAAGGGAGGGGCATTGTTTTCTTAACGGGTCTTCACGTGATTACCCTCTCGGGCTCGACTTCCTTTCCTTGCATGTTTCTTGGCTGATCCCATGGGCGATTGCTCTTCTCTTCCACTCCTCAGAGTGATTATGGCTTTCACTTCATCCATCCCTGAATTGCTGGATGAACCTACCTCATGGACCCCTTTTGGATTTGGCAATGTTTGAGAAGGGAACCTTACTCCCTCCAGTGTCTCCAGCAATTTGTTGATCTTTGTGATTGAATCTTGCGAGGTTGTCAATTCGATTAAGATTGCTCAAGCCCATCTATTCTTTTGTTCGGTGTACTTTCTACGATTATCAATTCTACGTGCCAATTGTACATTGATCCTTTTCATCCTCCACAAAATTGCCTACCACCTTGCTCAATTTAATATAGCTTGTTCCCGGCCCCGGGAGAAGTGGATGATGGTGGAATTGTGGTTGAGATGAAGACAAAGCTGGCACACGAGGCACATAGAGCGGGGGGATTAGGTTTCCGGGGAGGGTGGGGTGATTCTTGATTGGAATTATGCGTATTACCGTATGGGGCATTAGGTTGTGGCTTGTATTATTTGACATTAGCATCTTTCGACATCAAATCCTTCAGCGATGAGGAGCGTGGGATGATTGTTGAAATTAGACCAAAACACATATAGAGAGTAGTATTTAAATTCAGTTTTGACCCAAATATCACGCAAGTGCTGCAATTCGACAAGTAATAAATTGGATTTAAGTCCCGGATATCGATCCCACGAGATCTCGAGAATTCTAGATCAACTACTGACTACTCGAAGCTCCATACTATTTGAACTATGACATGATATGGTGTTTCAGCTAAAAAGCTGTAAAATATTCTAATATATATAAAAAAATTGAACAATTAAATAAACTGAAATCTAAAGAATAATGAATAAAGAAAAATAAATGGAAACTGAATAGTCATCGTTAGAGTACACATTAAGATCAATGCTATTAGCAAGTATCAATTCACATTTGTTAACTCTGTTAATTTTACTTGTGTATTTCGGATTTTTAGAATACATCCAGGCGTTTAGTAGCACAGTTGGATCTCTCCCACACTCCATTTCATTATCTAATTTTTCTTTGATTCTCTAGAATCACGGGGAATGAATAACTACGCAAAAAGGGTTTTCCTAAATAAGGTATTTTTCTTTGCAATACTTCATACCCCATTTTGTAATTTATGAAGCCTTAGCTCCCAAGTTATCGGTCAAGCAAGGATATACAACTTCGGGTTACTCTTCCTCGAGTAGAATAGATCACCTCTCCTTGATTAGATCTCGGCTAGCCACGGGATTGGCCTCACTATCCGAATTGAGGTGAACTCTCACTAGCATTTAAATTGATAACTCATTCAACCATTGATTTCAAGTGAAGAGGATTTATCAAGTAAACTCACAAAGCTCATTAGGTCTCTAATAGCGGGGTGTAATATACCTTCAAAAATATTCACTAACTCGGGATTGTCATCTACATGTCACTCAGGGAGGACCTCCTTGGAAATCGGGCTTGATGAAACGATTCTTAACGGGTATAAGAAAGCCGATATTCAGATCGCAAACATTAAACTCATAACGAAGAAATTCATAAAAATTGAAATTCGCCATTTTAAAACAACCACGGGAAAGATAATTTCGACAATAGCATTAGCAATGGAAGTGGGTTTCTCGATTCTTGGGAATTATAACTCTTGACATTCCTCACGATCCTTCAAGAATAAGCGCAAATTGGCTGGAAGAATTCGAATTCGAAATTTAATGCGAACCTCAAACATTCTAGGTAGTAATTTGGAAATAAATGAATTCTGCACTCAACTTCTGCTTAAAACGATTACCTCCAATTCCAGAAAAGAAAACGAAAATCAAAACGATAAATCTAATCTAATCTCTAATTATCTACATTGAAGAAAAGAAAAGAAAAGAAAAGAAAAGAAAACTAAAAGAAAAATAAAAGAAAATGAGCGAGCTGCCGGACCTCTAGATACGTATGCGCCGTAAGCTACCTTACTGTGCAGGTAGCGGCGTATTATAGGAGTTTTTCGGTTGAATACAATCCCGATGTAACTGTTGTGGATTTCAAAGTAGCCGAGGCGAGATTCGCATTTCAAGTCGCGACCTCAACTTCCTTGTCGCGTCAGCATCCATGTCGCGACATCGATCTCGTAATGACATCAACTGCGTCTATGTAGCCTTGGGCGGTCATTTCATGATGCTCGACATCAATATCTTGTCGCGACCTCATTTCGAGACATTGTAAATTTTAAGCGAGTTTTCTTATGTCCGACAACAATCCTGCCAAGTGACATCAGCGATCCTTTGCTTGCTTGATCTTGACGCCACTTGTATCTTTCAGCGGTTGCTCTTGCATCGCGACATCAATTTCTTGTCGACCTTCGACATGAAAGCCTGCGGTTTTTCACTTGATGGTTCCTGTTGTCGCGACATCAATATCTTGTCGCGACATCACTCTTAAGGAACTGCAACCTTAAACTGAGCAAGTCTCATGTCGCGACCTCGATCTCTTGTCGCGACATCACTTCATCTCTCTGAAGGCTTAAACTAGTTGCTCTTGATGTCGCGACATCAGTCCTCTGTCGCGACAACAGCTCAACTCACAACAACTTCATCTTTTCAAGCTTGTCATAGCGTCAGGGCGCTTCTCTTGTCGCGACCTCCATCCCTTGTCGCGACCTCAGCTTCTATCGCGACATCTCGATGTTGTCGCGACGTCATTTCTTAAGTTTCTGCTCAATCCTCAGCTGCCTATCTTGTGATCCCTGTCGCGACCTGCATCAAATTTCCTTCAATTTTCTTGGTGTTGCGACCTCGAGAGTCATTTGTGCAAACCCCAGCTGCATCGATGAATCGATGGTGTTCGTTTACGCTCGCCATTGTTTGCCTTTTCCTCACTTATTCTTTGTATTTTTCTACTTTCTTTCTCTCTTCCTGCTAATAACAATTTGGTGAGTTTCTTCATATTTCTGTATATTAATTATTCATTTCTAGATGAAAATCGAACAGAAAAATGGACTAAAAATAGATGACTTTTAAGCTCATCAATGATGTTCTCCTGGATGGACAGTGGGTTGACAATTGATGAATGGGTTGCTTTGTGCGGTGTTGTCGATCCTTGCACACTTCATGGAGCCTCTTTCCTTCTAGCTCCTCCACCTTCCTAGCTAGGGTTGAGATTTTTGCTTTCATTTCCATATCCTCTGAAAGTGTAAAAATTCCTCCCCTTTGGTGAGTCGAAGGCTTCAATCTTTCAACTTCCCTTGGATTCGGTTCATCCCAAGCCTTGGAAGTTTCAGCCACATAATTCAAGAAGTCCATGGCCTCATCTGGATTTTTGCTCAAAAAATCACCTCCACACATGGTTTCTAATAGTTGCTTCATGGCAGGGGTAATACCATTATAGAAATGATTCACTAACATCCAGGTGTCGAAACCATGATGTGAATGACAGATGGTCTCATGATCTCTCCCAACATTGAGTAGAATTTTTCGTTGTCTTAGGCGAGTAAGTGTAGATCTGCCTCTTCAAGCGTTGGTCTTGGTTGCACGCGAAGTATTTCTTCAAAAATTCAGTTTGAAGATACATTGATTCCTAATCGTTCTCGGCCTCGAGTGAATTGAGCCGTATTTTGGCTTTACGTGTGAGGGTCAGCGGGAATGCCTTGACTTGGAAGTAACTCCAATATGCGGTTATACCCTCCTTAAAGTTGTGCATACTTCCTCAAAATCCCGTATATGTAGTCACAGTTTTCATTCTCCACATACCATGAAATGTGGGAAGCCGGGGGGCACTAGGTAGGGTCTCCCTTTGCCACATCCTCGGTGGAGGTATGATGCACGAGAGAAGGCTTCGCTCCCAGGAGGTGTATGTGTTACTCGACTGTCTGTTTGTTGGATTCATGGGGGGTGTTTGTTGACTCTGCTGTTCCTCGAATTAGAGGATCCATTTGGCCACTGCACATGTTCATAGCCTTGCTCAATGATGCACTCACTCTTTCTTGATCTACGATATCCTGCGTCTAAAGTCTTTATAAACACATGTTACCTGAGAGTAAGAGACATAACAAAGAACCGACAAAGCTTGCCACTAAAGTCGAGTGTTAGGTTAAACAAAAGTAGTAGTAGAAACAAAAACGGTCACGATGCTTGCCGTGAAGAAAACTTGCGAGTTCACGCGCCAATTCAAAAGGGCGAAGGTCACCAACACTTGTAATGTGGATTACAGAGTACACATCAACTCATCATCGTAGTTTGGCACCATCCCGACAACGGCGCCGACGATTCGTGCCATGGTAAGGTGGCGGAATCAGTAATATTGTGACCTGTCGTTCTTACGCTCGTGATGAAACCTGCTGCGGTGTAGCGGATCTGGTGAACCGGATGGGTTTTCATCCCACCGAGAATGATTTAAATCGGTGTTTGAAAATGGTGAGGCTTTGTTTGGATTTGTGGATTTGGTTAAAAACGGGGAGGTTGGTTGTTCCTTTGGTTAGCGTATTAGCTTAAATGAAAGTGTGATAGTAACCTTGAAGGCTTGGGTCACTAGCTTGATAACATGGGGTAATGCGGTGTCCTCGGGTTATTTCTCGCATTGGGAGCAAATGACATATAGTCAAAGCAATGGATCTTTGTTTAGCTAACAGAACCTAACCCTAAAAAGCACTCCTATTTGAGTCAACCCAGAATTACTAAGCATTCAAAGTCCCATTCGAGTTTGAAACCCTAGCATTAACCTCATTCCATGGCTCGTAAATGACATCTAAAGATGTCAGTGCATCTACCATTAAAGATGCCTTGAACCACAAAAGCATAATGATATTGACCCGAAGAAAGACATTAAATGGCATTAAACCTAGTTTGGAAAGTTGGGACCATAAATGCGATTACTGTAACATTCAAAGCATGAGGACAACACACGGCGACCCCAAAACCAAGCTAGCAACCCTCTCTTCAAGGCTGAGGCTTAGCCAAGCATCCCATGAGTTGTCATCCTTAAGGGGTGTTTGCGTAGAAAATGAGAGAGAAGAGGAGAGAAGAAGGCAAAGTAAACCCTAAAATGAAAAAGCTGTAGACATGTCTTAAAATGAAAAAAGTTGTTTAGGGTTACAAAGAGTTGTGGGGCTTATAGTCAACCCAAAGTGTGAAAATAAAAATTCTAAAATATGAAATTACATAAGGGACCAATGGTAATTTATCAAAGCGTGGTCGTTGGAATCAAATACATCAAAAACACGAGGCGTGATTTCGCTATCTGGCAAATTTAGCTAGCATAGCGAAAATTTCGCTATGCTAAATTTCTCTATGCGAAATTTTTTGTGAGATAGCGAAATTAGAAATTTTGCTAGGAGCAGTAATTTAAGCTAGCTAGCAACCCCATTAACTGAAAGAAATTTTCACATAGCGAAAATTTAAGCTAGGATTACTTAATTTTGCTATGATTCTTGAAAATTTTCACAATCCCAACTAAATTTTCGCAATCATAGCGAAAATCTCAGCTTTGTTCCTGCTTCCTGCTTTTGTTACTGCATCCTCCTTTCTTCAAAGTCCATTTCACATTCCTTCAATTTTTTGATGGTTGAAAACATTGTGGACCCTCAGCACTCAGCATATATCTCGACATCAAACTTGGACTAATTGGCTAAGGCATGAAAAAACCTGCAAAATTACCAAAAACAATCTCGAAAACAAATCAAAAATACTAAGTGGACATGCACATGACAATTGGCTTAATTCATTTGATTAGTGCGCAAAAAGCACTCAAAACCTATCTTGAATAGGGCTCAAAATAGCACTTTTTGGGCACTAATCATTTCTCAACCCTTCTTATCCTTTTGCACAATTTGAAATATTATTCCCCCAAACTTGTCCTCGTCTATCATTGATGTACTTATCATGCAATCTAGATAAGGGTTCTTTAATTGTAGGATTAGATTTAAGGGAGGGTCTAGGCTTTTCATTTACTAGTTGATGATGAAATTGGCTATTGGCTCAAATAAGGAACTAATGTATATGCTTAAGCATATTATAAGGGTAGTCTTTGAAAGGCTCAAACTTCCAAGGATGGCCTATATCATTTCCTGTTAGTGGTATTTCCTAGGATTTCTCCTTGACTAAAAATCCAACAAGTTCTAGGACATTGGGGAGATTAAGCTATGTTGTGTCCTAGAAGATGTCCCTAATATTAGCACAATTTGTTTCAGAGTTACTTTTTACCATGTGCAATGTTTATCAGGATTCATAATAACTAAAATGTTTACAAAAATAGAATTATAGGTCTTATTTGTCCCATCATTTGTTGAAATCTTCCTTATTCTTGAAATTCAACACATTCATTGATAATGCAACAACTTCTCTTTTTCAATGAACTTCCTCCTGCCCCAATTTCATCTATCAAATTTTTGTTTGGTTGCTGGACATGTTGTTATGCTATTTTAAAAGTCAAAAGCTTATTTAAATCAAACCATTCAATTCAGAGAAATTTAACACAACAACAATTCAATTCCATCTTCATTCAAATTCTACCAAACAATTCACAGCTATTCAGAACATCATTCCAAGAAAGCTGGTTTCTCCATTATTCAGCAAAGTTATACACTAGAAGTCATCAAAATTTATTTATTTTAAATGAAGGAATGAAAAAGAAGATAAACATAAGAGAAATGCCATATGAGAATGGACACAAATTCTTGTAAAAGATTTTCATTTATGTTTTCTTGTACAGGAGATTTTGTCACAAAGCATGAGGAATAAGGAGGAAAAACAATGTTCATTTTCTTCTTCTATCATTTTTAGTAGGACGGATCAGATTCATTGATTGAGCTTATATTGACGAATGAATGAGAGAATTCAGGGAATTGGACTTGTGGTCTTTTAGCCTTGCTACCTTCCTGTTTGTTGAATACAAACCACTCCATAGAAAGAGCCATTTGCTTAATAAGATCATCTTGTCTCACGCCACCATACGGTCGGGGTTCCCTCAATTTACCCAGGTAGAAAATTTTGATCAAATTATTGTGTTATGTCCCCAGCTTTTAAGATTCACAATTTCTCTCTATAGTTTAGGGTTGCTTCCATTTCTTTGTCCCTTTGTTCTATAGGGAGCCATATTTTCCTTATGATGTTCTTTATCTACAATCTTGAAAGGCATCACGCCTTTTGAGCATCTACGCTCTAGAGCATCCTCTCTACTCCTTCATGATCTTGACAGCTCCTTTGCCACTTCTTTTAGTGATCGAAAATGAAAGCTCTTTCCCTAGCCTTGAGTTATTCACTCAATTCTTTTTCTCTATGTTCCAGTTTATTCTACCATTTTTCATCCCTCTGTTTGAGTTCATCCTCCAAATTTTGATATCTTATTCTCAGCTCTGTATCCATGTACTCATCCCTCAATTGGAGTTAGACCTTCAACTGTTTGTCCCTCTCCTGCATCTCTTGTCTCATAGCTTTTAGCATCTCCATCGATTATGTATTGTTACTATGATGCCTTGAGCTCTCAGTTGGCTCCTGATGGATTTGTCTTAAGTTTAGGGATACTGTCAAAATGGGGCTCGAACTTCTCTGCCTCTGTTGATGCTCTTGAGCTACGCTCTCAAACTGTATATGATCGGTTTCTATGTTATCTCCTCCATCTCTTTTAGCTTCTACTTCTTTTGCCTTGCCTTTGTTCTTTATCCCCTTAATTATTCCTGTCGATGTCAAAGGGGAAGTGTTAGGACATATATCTTCTTCTTCCTAGTCTCATTCCACATTGCCACAAAAGTAGCCTTGTGATTAGTCTTGGATGAGATCGCAGTCCCCTAGCTGATTTGCCGCCTTTGTAATAACTTCGAAATAGGTTTTCTATTATTTTCCCGACACTTTGAATTTGTATCCTTTCAAAAGCAGCGGCATACAAGCAACTTCTTTCTCACGGCCGTACTCGAATGTTTAGAAGGTAAAATGATGATGAATGAGGCAAGGCAGGATCTTGGCTGTTCGATCAAACAATCCTCTTCTGATGACTCATAAGGAGGATTCTTATTTGGTGGTATTCCATTTCCCTTTCCCATCAGACATCAAATCAACAATCTTTTGGAAATCTTGTTCTTTTACTAGTTTCTTGAACTTCAAACCATTCTTTCTCTCGTTCAGATTGAAAGTTTGGTCGATTTTCTCCCCGCTGAACGATATCCATACCTTTAACATAAATAGTCTTTTCCTTCATCCCTACCTTGTTCGAGTAGAATTCCTTTAGCACATCTACAAATCCAGGAGCCTTGTACTGATAGAAGAGGTGCCATCCTTTCTTCTTAATTATTTTTTGGAAGGGTGAGATCAACCTGTGACCTCTTTCTGATGAGATTTTATCTTTTAACTTATCCCTCGAAAATAAGCGTAACTCCGAAACCATATATTTCTCCCTCCTTACCTTTGTTCGACTAAGTTTCTTGAACTGCTTCTTCCTCGACTTCTACGTACTCTTCCATCATTTCAGTCAGGTTAGGAACAAGGTGTGACGACTCAAACATGGTCAGAATATGGTTTTGCGAATCTAGGGTTTTCGAACGGAGATGAGAGAGATTTGGTGAAGGAAGATTAGTGGGTTGATGGGTTATGAGGAAGGTGGCCTCTCATATTTCAAAATTATCTATTTATGGGCCAACTGTTTTGTTGTGTGCCTTCTTTAAATGTCGCTACAAATGTTAGCCTAGGGTTTATTTCCTTTTTAATCCTATGTCACGACATAAAAATAATCTTGTGACATGTTTTGTTTGATCGATTAAAGGCTGCAGAATTCGATCTTTTGTTGTGTGAGGAGCAAAAATGTCGCGACATAAAAATATGTTGTTCACGTGTACTTATGTTGCGACATAAAGCAATATTGTCGCGACATACACTTTCTTGCAAAATCAGAGTTTAGAGCCAACCTTGTCACGACAAAGAAAGATGATGTCGCGACCTAATTCATTAATCTCAATTTAAATAATGTCGTGACATACTTTCCTACGACTTAAAAGACTGATCCCATTACGTCGCGACCTGAAAGAACCAATTTATATGAGTCGAAATAATGTTGGAACAAAGATTGTTTGTAACAACAATTTTATCAAACTCTCAAAATTGCAGTGTACACATAGCAGTGTGCAACCTGTTCATTCAACTCAAATCATACTTGTGAAGACACATCCAACATCAAAGAGCCTCAATTCAAGTATGAACTAAACATCTTTTTTTTTTTACTCAATATAATTCAATAACATAATCATCAAGGTAGTCAAAGAATGAGCACAACAAAGTTGTTTCACAATTTCTGCCTCATAAAAAAAATTTAGATTCCTTAAGCTTGACTAATGCATTCGTGGAATAGTTCAGAAATAAAGAAACTCCTTGTAGCAATTTACGCTAACAAGTTTGAGTAGGAATGATTAGAAGAAAATCCATCTCTATCTGACTTCATTGTGCAAAGGTGTAAATTTACAAAAAGAAAATAAAATTTCGAGCAAGGTAAACTAAAACTAGCTCAAAAATTTGGCAAAGCACATTCCTTATGAAAATTATAATTTACTTTGCAGATTTGCCTCATAAATAAAATTTGTAATTTAATGTGTTAGCTAGACATTTTCTTTGCAAAATGTTTCCTTTTAGAAAATTCTCCTCTCTCTTCTTAAAATGCGGGACTAATCTTCATTTATGTTCTCTAAAGAATCAAAAAAATACTTTACTCTCACGACCATTACTTTAAAATCATCTCCAGTGGGTTTCGAGATTGTGCTCAAATGATGAGTGCGCACTACGTAGCAGGACCACTCCATCTTGACTTCAGTTTTCCTGGAAACATCTTAAGCTTGGAATTGTATAATAGGACTTGTTCTCCTGCTTTGAATTCCCTCCATAGAATCTTCCGATCATGCCATTTCTTCATCTTATCTTACAGTGAATTTTGGCATTATATCTTAGCTTCCATCCTCTTCTTCAAATTCATTCATTTAGAGTAATATCTTTTCTTTACATTTGCCAGAAAATCCTGATTCGGGGTTCTTAATAGCCCATAGCGAATTAAATTAAGTTCTATAGGAGACAATAAGGTCTTTCAAAATACAATTGCATGGGGGCATCCCGATGGGAGTTTCTGCGATTTATAAGCCGAAATGCATCGTCTGGCTTATAGACTAATCTTAACTATGTTCATTGTTTTCTCTATAATTTTCTTTATCTCTGTATTTGAAATCTACCTTGTTTCACCAAGGGTGATAAGTCAATCCGATACATGTCTGACTAAGTATACGCTCATGAGTTGCAAAAACCTTGTTTGCAAAAATGACTTCCCTCAAATAAAAGCTAATGAGTTGTTACATTGTGCTCGAATCGCCTTCCAAGGAAATATGTCTTTGAATAAACCCAACCACTCTGCTGGCATTACTTATGGGACAGGCTATTGCTTCCACCCATTTTGATACATAATCCACAGCTAAGAGAATGTAAAGATTTCCAAATAAGGATGGGAAAGGTCCCACGAAGTCTATCCCCCATGCATAAAAAAATCCGCACCACCAGGATTCCTTGTAGTGGCATCTCATTTCTTCTACTTATGTTTCCCATTCTCTGACATTTATCACAATGTTTTACCCATCCAAAACAGTCTTTGAGTAGGCCAATAAAAGCCTGATTGAAGAATTTTATGGGTTGTTCTATCTCCTACAAAGTGTCCTCCATATGGTGATGCATGACATTTATTAAAATTTCACTTTGTTCTGTTTCTGGTACACATCTCCTAATAATCATATCTGCTCCTCTTTTGAAAAGTAATGGGTCATCCCAAATAAAAAATCTACCATAAGTTCTCAATTTTCTTCTCTACTGGTGGCTAAACGTAGGTGTCATAATTCCATAAGCTAAGCAATTCACAATATCATCATACTAGGGTACTTGAACTGATAACAAAAACAGCTTCTCATCAGGAAAGTTCTCTGCTTTTTCAATTTCCTTTTCTTCTTCAATAGCCTTTTCCAATATGAACAAGTGATCAACTATCACATTGTCACTACTCTTGTCTTTGATTTCTAAATCAAACTCTTGCAGCAATAATACCTATCTTATCAGTCTTGGTTTGGCATCTTTCTTTGCCATCAGATATTTAATAGCATAATGATCAGTGTGTGTGTGCAACACTTTGGTTTCGCCTTAATATGTAAGGCCTGAATTTTTCATAAAAGCAAGCTTACCATTTGCTAGCATATCTTATTCTATGGTAAGTAATTCTTTTGTGTGCTTATTGAAGGTTTCTTTACGGCATAAATTATATGAACAGAATATCTTCTCAGTTTGTTGTCTAATCTTTGTATAAGATTCTGTAGTCATTTGGCATCAGCAGCGTTATTTTGAGCTCTTTGTTCTGATCGGTGTCACCATGATGGTAACAAATAAGTTAATTTCTTCAAATGTAGCTTTTCATGATTAATCGAAATCATACTTTATATTTTCCATGATGCATAATGGTCTAGAGATTTTTGAGAAGTCCTTTATAAATCTTCTGTAAAATCTACATGTCCTAAGAAGCTTCTTTTACCTTAACTATTTTTTTGTTGCAGGAGAGTCTTTATAATAGCAACTTTTGCTTGGTCTACTTCTAACTCAGCTGCATACATCTTGTGCCCCAAAACAATGCTCTTTGTTACCAAGAAATGACATTTTTCCATATTCAGAGCTAGATTTTTATCTTAGCACCTCTAAAGTACCGTTTCCCAAATTTTCTAAATATTTCTCAAAACTGGATCCATATACTGAAAAGTCATCCATGAATATTTCCATAGCCTCTTCCACCAAGTCTGAAAACATAAACATCATACACCTTTGAAAAGTGGCAAGAGCATTACATAATCAAAATGGCATCCTTCTAAAAGCAAAGGTTCCATAAGGACATGTAAATGTAGTCTTCTCCTGATCCTCGGGCTATGACAATTTGGTTATATCTAGAATATCTATCAAGAAAACATTAATAGGGGTGTCCTGCTAAGATGTATAGCATTTGGTCAATGAAAGGTAGATGACAATGATTCTTTCTTATAGTAGTATTCAGTTTTCTGTAGTCTATACACACCCTCCATCTGTCCACCGATTCTTGTAGAGATGAATTCATTATTCTCATTTCTATTCACGGTAAATCCACCACTTCTTGGGAACCACATGGTAGGCTCACGAGGAACGTATGAATTATATAAAGCCTGCATTTAGCCATTTCAGTACTTCTTTTCTGATAACTTCTTTCATTACTAAATTCAGCCTTCTTTGATGTTCAATGGAAGTTTTTGTATTTTCTTCCAAAAGGATCTTGTGCATGCAAAGTTTCAAGCAGTGTTTGTTTTTCATACTCATTTAATGTAGCTGATATAATAACATGTCTAGCTTTTCTGGTTCTAAGAAAGCATACTTCAAATGACTGGGCAATTCCTTTAAGGTTAACCCTTCTGAACTTGTTTTTGTTTCTTTTGCCTTCTCCTCATTACAACATTTTTCTGTATTGTTTTCATCAATACTGAGTACTACCTCTTTTGATTCAAAATTGGAGTTCAAAAATTCAACATGAAGAACATTAAGATATTGGAAATTGATCTCATTTTCATTCATTGAACTCTGAATCTTACAATCATTTATCAGAATTACTTCAGGAACTTTTTGTTTCTCTGATCTTACGATCAATATTATCAAATTACGGTTGTTTAACGGTGATTGAGATTGAAGTGCGCAACGCCTCGTCTCGACCCTTAAAGTAGCTCTCCTTTCTTCCACATCTATCCAAAACTCTATAGCGAGAAGGCCCCTTCCCCTAGCGGCGGTGGGACTTGTTGTCTTCTTGATATCAATAACCACAAAGTCCACTGGAAAAATGAACTTTCCAACTTTGATAAGCACATCCTCAAGAATGCCCTTAGGTTGAGCTAAGGTTATGTCTGCCATCTGTTGGGTCATGGCTGTGGGAGTAAGCTCTCCCAAACTTAGTATATTGGCTACAAATAAGGGCATCAGGTTGATGCTGGCTCTAGAACCACGGTCTTTCCCATTTAGAATTCATGTATCACGAGGAATGATAAACACCCTTTGAATCCTGCATTTTCAACGATAAAGATCTCTGCGGATAATTACTACGAGGGTATTTATTAAACTCTTATTCCTTCTTGACAATTTTTATTTTTCTACTCAATATATCCTTCATATATTTAGCATAGTGAGGCATTTGAGTCAATGCCTCTGAAAAAGGGATATTATCCTCTATTTTCTTGAACATGTTCAAGAATCTATAGAATTGCTCTTCCAGCTTAGCTTTCAGTAGCCACTGTAGGAATGGAACTTGAGGCTTGTAAGCTTGAACTTCTTCCTTCTTTCTTAGATCTCCCTCTTCAACTTGTTGCTTTTGCTGCATTTTTTATGTTCTCTCTTCTTTAGCAACCTTTGAATTGTTCTACTTCAATTCTCCTCCAATTTCTATATGTTTCTATTCCTTAGTTTTCTTCTCTTTTTCTTTTCTACTTTCTATATCTCTTCCACTTCTCAGAGTCACCACTTTGCAATCCTTAGGATTCTTCTTTTTATCGTTGAGGAAGAGCAATCCCTTGGTGATTTTGGGTATTTGGGCCGGGTACCACTAATTGTGTCTCAGTTTTTTCGAGAGAGGCATTTGTGTTGGCTGAAACCTGATTATGTTTGCTTGAATCTTTGCTAACTCGGCAAACTTAACACGCTTATGTATATTCGAACAATCTTTGTTGTTTTCTCCCGTAAACATCATCCTAATCTTTAAAAGACTAGGACCTTCTCTAACCCTTATTCTCAACCCTCTAGCTATTCTATTGTTGTCCTTGGAAACCATGTTGACCATGTTATTGCTGATAACTCTACATTGGTCTCTATCCTTGCAGTGCTGCAGGTCCATATGAAAAATTCTCATGGTTCTCAAGGCTAGTGTGTAATTGATGAGTCCTAAACTCATCTATTTTTTAAATCCACGGCATATTTATAAGTTTATGATTCGTTTTAATCTTGGGTATGGAATTTTCACCAACTTTGTGTTTTGCAGGTTTTAAATGAAAAAGATATAAATCCAATAAGAAAAACATAAAATTAGCCAAGGTAGAAATCTTTCTTTTATTGTCGTGACGTAGTTTTCAAAAATGTCACTATAATCTCAATAGAACCCGATTAGAATCTATGCCATGACAAGCGGCGCGTAATCCTGACGGAAGATGAAATTTGGCCAAAGCTAGAAGCAGAGATTATCATGACATTTCCACGAGCTACGTGGGACATAATATGGGAGAAATGCAGCGATAAATGTTGCGACGAAAGAGTGAGTGTTGAGACATAAAGGAAGGCAGGCAATGAGAAACTTTGTCGCGACGAAGGCACTAACGACATTGATCAAGGCAAATGGCAATGGAACTTTGTCGCGACATTTCACAACTCTGTCTTAACATAAAGAGCTAATGATGGAAGAAAAGCTTTGTCACGACCAAAGACAACTCTATCGCAACACAAAATTCAGAGTCAGCATTAAAAGGCAAGAAGCCTTTGTTGCGATAGAGAAATTTTATGTTACGACAAATGCAACATAAGGTTGAGGAGAATTTTGTCGCGACAAAGACATCTATTGTCACGACAAAAGTTGAGAAGAATGTCAAGACAAATGTTGCGATGCACAAAAGTATGTCACGACACAACGAAGAACTGAAGGTAGAAATATCTGTCGCGACAATGATCAAGAAATGGAAATAGAATTTTGTCTCAATAATCAAAACTCAATCGTTACAAAAAAAAATTATGTCGCGACAGAAAATTGAAGAGAAATGAGACAAGCCAAGACAAGTATGTCGCAACCAAGATTTCAATGTTGCAACAAATAGCTCAGCCAGTGACAAAGATCAAAGAAGAATGATTGTTACATCTTCAAAGTCTATCGCGACATAGAGTTCAGTCTCAGCAGTGCAAGAAACAAGACTATGTCGTGACAAAGAAAAAGTCTTTCGTGACAACAGACCCAAGAAACTGTGAGAAACTCTGTCGCGACAAAAGAAATTATTGTCGTGAAAAAGTTTGAGAAGAACCACAAAAAGAATGTCATAACATAGAAAAGAGTGTTGCAGCGAAGTTGAAGAGCTGGAGGCATAAATTTCTGTTGCGACAAGAGAGAACTATGTCGTGACAAAAGATGAAAAAGAGAGAATAGAAGATTATCGTGACACAGTTTATTTTATATCGTGACATTTCTAACTTATGTCGCAACCTAAAGCAAGGCTTAAAGACAATAAGTTCTATCGCGATAGAGAAATTTATGTCGTGGCATGTTTCAGTAGCAGCAAAGAATGACAAGTTGGTTGCAAAAAAAATTTTATGTTGCGACACAAGATACTCATGTCGCGATAATGAGTCCTAAACTCATCCATTTGAATCCATTTTTATGGCATATTTTCGAAGTTTATGATTCTTTTTTTATGTTGAATTATGGAATATTCACTTCACCCGACTTGTGTTTGCGGGTTTAAGAAAAAGAGACAATTCAGCTGAAAAGCGGAAAATTGACGGGTAGAATTCTCTGTCTCGACATAGTTTCAAAATGTCGCGATATAATCCCAATAGAACAGCGGGGTATGTCGCCTTAGAGGGAGGATAAGACTGAACTCAAGAAAAAAATAAAGACTATTGCGACATAGTTTTAGATAGACCAACTGATTTATGTCACGACAAAGCTGGAGAAGTTCATGAAGAAGAATGTAGAAACATTCGTTACTTTGTCGCGACATTGATCTAGCAAATGGAAGTGGAATTTTGTTGCGACAAAAGACAACTCTACCGCGACGGATAATGAAAAAAAAAAAAAGATAAGTCAAGACAATGTGCCTGCGACAAAGTTTTCTATGTTGCGACGGACATTTCAGCTTATGACAAGACCAAGGCAGATTATATGTCGCAACAGAAGAAAACTATGTCGCGACACAACATTTAGAGTCAGCAATGAAAGATAAGAAGACTTTGTCGCGACAGAGAAGTTTTATGTCGTGACAAACACAACTTGAGGTTGAGGTGAACTCTATTGTGACAAAGACGACTATTGTCGCGACAAAAGTTGAGAATAATTACAAGAAGAATGTTGTGACAGAGAAACTTATGTTGCGAAATAATAAAGAACTGAAGGCAGACATCTCTATCGCGACAAAACAAAGTTTGTCGCGATAATAAACGCTGCAGAGTAAGAAACTTCTATTGCTACAAAAAAAAACTATGTCACGACAGAAAATGGAACCAACCAAGACAAGGATTTCACTATTGCAATAAACAGTCCAGCCCAGTGACAAGGATCAAAGAATAAAATATTGTTGCGATAAAAAAAAAGTCTGTCACGACACGAAGTTCAGCCTCATCAGTGCAAGACAACAAACTCTGTCGCGGCAATGTTTTTCTTTGTCATGACAAAGGTTGAAAAAAACCACAAGAAGAATTCTTTGTCACAACATTCCTTACTATGTCATGACAATGAATGAAGAACTCAAGGCAGAATCCTTTGTCACAACAATTGGAAGCTAGGTCACGACATAAATTGAAGAGAAACGCTTTGAAGTGAACAGAAGAGTGTCGTGACATAATTGGAACAAGAAAGAGTTAAATTATGTCGCAACATAAAACAAGTAGAAGACTGAGAAACTCTATCGTGACACAAAAATTCTATGTCGCGACACAAAGTAGCGCATTAGAAGGAGACTTAGTCATGACATACTATTTAAGTATTCAAGTTGTAAGGCACCCAAGAATTATCACGACACAAGACACCCCTGTTGTGACAAGAACAAGAGTGCTTTAGTAGAACTCTATCGTGTTGGGTTACGGGTAGAATATCCAATCTGATTGGAACATAAACAAAAACAGAATTCGCAAAAATTTTTGTATCCCTTAACTCCACCAAGGATCACATGCTTTCATAAAAACCGAAGGAAGGGTAAACGAAACTTACCTCAGAGATCAATTCGCTGCCTTTAAAGTCCTGGTCTGCTTATTTGGATCTTCAAAGACGCCGCCTTCGAAAAGCGACCACCCTCTACAAGTATCCACACACGAACAAATAATGAACGAACTTGTTGAATGCTAGTTCAGGTTCGTCTTCTCAAAACGAAATTAAGGTTTTTCATTTCTTTCTCTTTGTTTTGGTTTGTTCTTAGAGTAAAAGATGACTACTACAAAATATATATGTCTCACATATATATATCTGTATAAGTCTGCTAGGGTTTTAGTCAAAAACGAATTTTATATTATTATATATTTAAAACTCTTTTTAAATAATAACAATTTAAATTCAAATCCTTATCAAATAAGGAAACGAATTTATATTATTATATATTTAAAATTATTTTAAATAATAACAATTTAAATTCACATCCAAAAAAAAAAAAAAAACTTTTACAAATTATTTCCTTATCCAATAAGAAAATATAATAAATAAATTATTTGTTATAATTTAAATCACGAATTTAAACTTTCAAAATTAAATTAATTTTAAATAATAACTAATTGTTATTTGTAATTTAAAATAATCTCATCATTTTAAAATTACTACAGAGAGTGAAAACCATAACCGTTATTATTCGCTCTAATGTGCTTAATTTTATAGGTTCAATTAACATTGACAAGTAGTTTCAAATCACATTTTGATCCTACAAGTCATAAGTGCTTCTAGCAAGACATTACGACTACCTAAGCAAATGAAAGCCATGATCCGAAACAACCTTAATATAGCTAATGACATAATCCTTTTGTCTCATGATATCTTGATAGAATATAAGGCAAGGACAAAGTCAACCTTATATCGTTCTATCTTTGATTACTCAAAACCCAATTAGACTGACTAAACATATGACATTGACTCCATCAATTCATTTGAGTACTCCACATGCATTTCTCGGGCCTCAATTGTCGAGGGACCCAGAGATATCTCTCTTAGAATAAGAGGGACAAATTTATCTTATCAAGCCATATCTCACTACATAATTCTTATTATGTTCAAGTATAACCTTTATAGTCATCCGATTATAGACAACGATTGATTATATCAAAACACAATATTCCTTATGTTGAGAACTATAGAGATCTCAGGTCAAAGGATTTAATGACACAACTATTATAGATTAACTTATGACTTTGATCCATGTATTAATCTCAAGATGGGTATGTCCAATATTTGTTCTCAACAAATAGATATAAATTTGATTTGTATCTCATACACATATTCATCCCATGAATATCAATCAAACTTTATACTAATCTTAATTCATTGTAATTCCCATAACAATAACCGACAGGGACATTTGTAGAATAATTAATAATATTATTCAAGGACATTATATATAATAAACATGCAAATCATCATAATAATTAATTCTCATAAATAGTCAAAATACCATTTCCATACAATAGGCCTAGAGCACTATTACTAACATATCGCGACATAAAAAATTATGTCATGACAGAGTTCAAAGAAAAGGCACAACATTATGTCACTACAGAAACTGCGGCCCAAGACAAGAGCTGGGGAATAAAGATGCACACTATGTCGCGACACAATATTCTTTGTCGCAACAAAGCGACCATTTGGGCCAGAATTTTAGGGATCCACAATTTCAGCCTAAAAGTGTGGCCTATCATTTGAAAATCTATAAATAGATGCATTTAGGGCACTATGCCCAGCTTCTACCAAACCAACAACTTCTAGGTAGCTGGAACTCCTTTGTATATTAATTTTCTTTTATTTTTCTTTTCTTTCAGGTATTTTTAGATTAGCATTTAAGCTAGTTCTTTTTAGGATTGAATAGTGATCTGGTGTGAAGTTTTGAGCTAGGTTCACTATCAAAATTTCACTTCATTACCGGTCGACTTGAATGAATTTGGAATTTCTGCAGTTCTATTTAATTCGGGCCATTGCACTCTTCAATGAATTTTCCTGATCAACTAGTCATCGTTAGTTGTAATCCAAGCCAAAGACTCGAGCTTCCTCCGATTGATCGATGTCTATTATTGTTTTTGCTCAACTTAAAAGAATGTCACAAATAAATCTTGAATTTATTTAATTGGTAATGATCTGAATTTACCCTCTGCTCATAATATATTAGTAGCGTGTACCCATAGTGATCAGAGATATTGCTCGATTTCAAGGAAGCCCTTTTCGAGGACATGCAGACCCGAGATTCCTGAGAGTATGGAGCAATTAATTGGGGGTATGTTAGACTAATATTATGGAACTAATGAACTCTTAAAGATTACTTTAATGGATCACTAACTTACTCATGTTGTGAGGATAGTTGGATGATGTATCAATTTAATTACGATTTCTCCAACTGACGGAAGAATCTGATCCCGTGTTAGTAGAGATCTAATCAAGGAGAGATAAGAGGAATTTTATCGGGACCATGGATGAGTTACCAAATGTATTGGAATAGGCTCTCAATATCCTGTCTATAGGGGCAAGAATTCTTCAGTCCTAAGATTTGGGTGTGAAGTACTGAAAATGAAAAATACCCAGATTTTAGAAAAAGATTTCTATTATACAAGTAACTGATTAGACTCATGTATCTGAAAGGAATATGGATATCTAATTAGTGAAATGTATGGTTAATGGAGAAATCCAAAATATACTATCTTACATCTTTGACAAGTTCAGATTTCAAACTAATGGCTAAGCTTTGTTATAAAAAATGATGCAAAAATTGATAATTGTACAATGATCTAATTTCCAGTGTTCACTTACCCAATGAACTTTATTTAGTTTTTACTTTTTTGTTAGTTAGAACAAAACCTAACTTTGGAGTTCAAATAGCATGGATCTTGAGTAGATGGGGTAATTGATGTTTAGATTTCTCATCAATCCTCGTGGGAATGATAATTGGACTTAAATCCACTTTTATTACTTAAATGACTTGTGCACTTGCAGTGATCTAGAGCCAAAACACATTTTTCAATGGAAGTCTTCTCATCCAAGGAAAACAACGTATTTTATAATTTTTGTCAGTAGTAAACAAGTTTTTGGCATTGTTGATACAAGAACTAATTAGTTCTTAGTGGTGGTACCAGAAGTTTGGCACCAACGGACTTCACCATATTTAGTTTATTTGGTTTTCAACTATTAGTCTGTTTTTGGTCTATGTAAATAAATCAATCAAACAAGTTTTTGGTGGCATTGCCGGGAATTGAAAATGATGAATTTAAATATCAATATTCTAACCAAAGAGAGAATTTATAATTCGAACAATTTTTCTTTATTTTATCATAAATTTCAGAAAATCACAAAAATAGTTTTTAACTACAGTAGCTGAGTACGCTATTGAAAATATTTTATGAGCTTAAATTGACATAGCTGTTTTCCACATATTTAATGTGATCTCAGTATGTTTTTACTTCAGGAAGATTTACATGCATAGAAAACCATAAGCGTGAGTTGCCGCTTTGATACGTAACTGAAAGAACACCGAGAAACTGAAAGCGTTAAATCGTGGCCGAATCAACAATCATGGCATATCAAAGAAAGAATGCAATCTATTCCAAGAGTGTGTGGCAGAGAGAACTTAGAGGCGGTGTAAACATGACTATGGAGGACTTTGAGCCATTTATTCAAGATGAACACCGCTGTGAGACAACGTGATATAGAAGTCAACAATTTTGAACTGAAGCCAGGTTTGATCACAATGGTGCAACAACACCAATTTACTGGACATCCTAGTGAAGACCCCAATGAGCATATGGGAAGATTTAAGAGGATGACTAATATAGTCAAGTTTAATGGGTTAGATTCGAAGTGACTGGGTTTCGCAATTGTTTCCCCATTTTCACCGAGATGTAAGAATTTGATTTCAGCCACCGCCCTCATTGGATCGTTGAACATCCTGAAGAGTCGTGGTGAGGGCTTACATGAGCAGACATTCTTCCCTCTTGCCCCTACTTCGAGCGAGGAAAAATCATGTTGCCTGCCAAGTGGCAGATGAAAGTCTCATAATTCATGGAAAGATAAAAGATCACTAAAGATGCCCGATGCATGTAATAGATTTGACCACTTAGATGGATATTTTTTTACCATTCTATTAATTATACCTCTAAAGGTATAATTGACACAGACTGCTATGGAGCTTTTAAAAGAAAAAGTGCTGAACTGGCAAAGCAATTGATAGAAGACCTTGTCAAATGCAATTGTAGAGCTCCATCTAAGACTTCAGGGTGCAGCAGCAGACATAAAGAAATTGGTATGATGGAGCTGAACTGGATGACGACCATAGAAGAAAAATTAGATGCATTAATGAGCAAAATGGGAAACCATGAGAGATGAATGCACTCAACAAATGAAGTAGGAACAGTTGATGAAAATGAGAAAATGAATAGTGCTAAAGAGGGATTAGCCCATGAAGGTCCCTATTAAGTTGAGGAGGCATAGTATCTCATTTCTAATAGAAGTTATAACTTTAACCCTAACCTTAACTTGCCAACTCATTACACACAAGCACTCAAGAACCATGAGAATTTCTCATATGGGGAGAGCACAAGAAGGCCAAAGACCCCAAGTGCACTTTCAACAACATATGCTTCACCAAGGTTCCAACAACTACAACAACAACAAAGAATAAGTGAAGTTAGAGAGTTAAAATCAGTGACAAAGGAGATTTCTTCTTCCTCAAGAACAGACGACTTTCATGGGCAAATTTCCCGACGAAGCAAAGATTTCAGCAAAGACATCTATGTTTCAGGCCAACACTAATGCCTCTCTGAATAATTTGGAGACAAAGTAGGGTAGTTGGCCTTAGCTATGCAGAATCAGTCCAAGGATGCCTTCCTAAGTGACACAAGGAAGAATCCAAAGGATTGTATGGTGGTAACTCTAAGAAGTGGAAGAGTGATAGAGAGCATAAAAGAAAAAAGAGAATAAAACTGAGGAAGAGAAAGAAGAAATTAGAGGAGAATTGAAGCAGTACAGTTCAGAAGTTGCTGAAGAAGAGAGAACAACAAAAATGTAGCAAAAGCAGCAAGCAGAAGAGGGGGATGTAAGGAAGAAGAAAGAGGTTGAAGCTTACAAGCCTCAAGTCTCATTCCCTCAGAGGCTACAAAAGGCTAAGTTTGAAGAGAAATACTCTAGATTCTTGAACATGTTCTAGAAAATAGAAGTTAATATCCCTTTTTCAGAGGCATTGACTCAAATGCCTCACTATGCTAAATTCATGAAGGATACCTTGAGCAAAAAAAGAAAAATTGCTAAAGAAGGAGTAGTGAAGGCCTAACAGCAACCTGTAATGCAATTAGCCAGAGATCTTTACCAAAGAAAATGAAGGATCCAGGTAGCTTCACTATTCCTTGCACAATACGGAATTTTGAAATGGGAAAAGCACTGTGTGATTCTAGAGCTAGCATCAACCTGATGCCCTTATCTATAGTCAAGAGACTAAGTTTGGGGAAGCTTACTCCCACAGTAATGACCCTATAGATGGCAGGCAGAACCTTAGTCAACCTAAGGGTATTCTTGAGGATGTGCTTATCAAAGTGGGAAAGTTCATTTTTCCAGTGGACTTTGTGGTTTTTGATATTGAAAAAGACCAACAAGTCCCACTACTGCTAGGAAGGGCCTTTCTTTGCTATAGGAGAAGCTTTGATAGATGTGAAGAAAGGAGAGCTTACTCTAACGGTTGGAGATGAGGCAGTGCATGTGACACCCCAAATTTTCGGGGGTCTTTTTTTTTTTTTCCTAGTAATTAGTGCACTTAGTGCAATGATAAATTTTTCAGAAATTATGTGAGCACTAAATGCCATCCTCAGGCATATGGTTAGACTTAGACTGTGAGATCTTTTCCATAGAGTCCAAGAACGCGCAAAGCCTGACTTTGGACGAGGGAAGTTATGGTCATCCGAAAGTTGGCATTGCCGTAGCTCATTCCTAGACGAGGTCAGCTTCGGCTAAAGGATGTCAGTCGGGCCGAAGAGGTTGGCTCGGCTATATTTGAGAACTAAGTGCCATCCACAGGCATGTGGTCAGATTCTAGACTCAATGAGCGTTCCATAGAGTCTAAGAACACCTGAAACGGACTTTGGACGAGGAAGTTATGGTCATCCGAAGTTGGCGCTTCATATGAGCAGCAACTGACGTGCAGAACTGACAGGCACCTACTGTATTTCGTCTTTTTCGAACACCATATGAGTTCAGATTATATTGAGCCACATATATATGAATTCTAGACTCAAAGGGCTTTCCGTAGAGTCTACGAACGCATGAAACGGACTTCGGACGAGAAAGTTATGATTGTCCGAAGTTGGCACAGCCAAGCTCATTCCCTAGACGAGGTCAGCTCATGCAGCCCACGAAGCCATGCGTAAGAGCTCATGGCTCGCGTAAGAGCTCATGCAGTTCACAGTGGGTCAGTCTGGCTAGATGAGCCGTCCATTTCATCCTCTCAGACCCTTATGAGTAAAAAGGCCATAACTTAGGCTGTAGAGGAACCGACGGTGGATCTTGGAAGCCTAAATCAAGCTTACTGATGGGGTTACAATTTCTATCAAGGATGCTAGTCCAAATTCTCACTTTTCCTTAACCGAAATTTAGTCTCAAAGACTAGACGTCTCATAGGCTCCAAAACAGAACGCTACTCCCACACAGCTCATCACAAGTGAGCTCGGCCACACAAAACTCATCCCAAATGAGTTTGGCCTGAAGAGGTCAGCCCATCCCAGGAGAGCTCAGCCATAAGAGGTCAGCTCATTCCAAGAGAGCTCAGCCAAAGAGTCACACACAGCTCATTCTCTCAGTTGAGCTCGACCATTATGCTCCCCCCTTTCTTAATCTTCCAAGTAAAAATGTCATAACTTGGGCTGTAGAGGTCCGATTTGGGTGATTCGAAAGCCTACATCAAGCACACTGATGAGGCTACGATATTCCATAGGGCCACAGGGCCAAATTCCTTTTCTTCCCAACGAAAAATCAATCTTAATGTCAGACTAAAATAACAGCGTAAGAGAAAAATATTTGGCAAAATTGTATTAAACATGTGAACTGGAGTTTAATTACAATTTATCTCACACTACATTTATTAAACCGGATATCAAATTCAAGATATAACAAAATCGGGTTTTCGCCTGACTTTTACAAAACACATAACAAGCCATGCTCGACCTTCTTCTCAACTAAAGCCTCATGAAGTGCCTTCTCTCGCGCACCTCCGCACTGAATTGTTTTTCCACGACGGGTGAGCTATGCCCAAGAGAAAGTCTCCTGCAAGGGCTACTCCCCACCTAAGTGCACATGCAATGACATAATCCACAATTTCATTTACACACATTCATATAAAATATGCATATCTCTACATGAATGTCTATGTCATGCCCCCGCTTTCCAGTCCTCACTGACTCCCTCACACACGCTATTTTCATGCATGAGAACTGTTTTCAAAACAAAAGCTTTTTGTTTTAAATCACTGGACCACCTCCGAGTATCAAACCATTGGACCATCTCCGAGTATCAAACCATTGGACCATCTCCGAGAACTCTTTTACTGGACAACCCTCTATAGAGTTCCTATTGACAAACCTCCGATATAATTTATCGTGACAACCCTCCGATGTAATTTATTGGACAACCTCCGATATAAATTATTGACAACCTCTCGAGTACTCCATTTTATTCATGCACTCACACTTCGATTTTACGCTGAGCGCACCCGCGGCACATGCGATGATAATGTCACCGCATAAAATCTCATGTTATATGCATAACAAAACTACATGCAACGGTTATATTCATGCTTCATTCGAAGCATCATGTTACTATATCAAGGCATGAGTATATCAACATCAATATTCATACACAATCGCGCGTTATTCGCTAAACAAGTAATAACACACAACAAGATCATCAATATCGAGCAAAATCAGCTTCCGTATGAACCGTGAGTTCCTCGAAACTACACCAACACTAATCTTAAACCGGTCCCCACCAACAACAATTTCTGTCGAACTGTTCTTTGAACCAGCCCATCACCAGGGCTACACCTCATAGCCATGTCATGGCTCTGAAATGAAGATTAACCAGAGTAAGAGAGAACCCCTACCTCTTGAAGCGTAGGATCCGCTATCGGGCCGCACCTCAAAGCCAGAAATCGTAGAACTCGCCGGTTCTCTTTTTTCTTTCCGTTCTCTTTCTTCTTTCTTCCTTTTTCTTTTCTTTTTCTCTTTCTCTCCTCTTTCCTACCGAACCCGTTTGCTTTTGGTGGAGAATACTTATCTAGGTGTAGAACACCTCTTCTTTCTCTCCTCATGACACATAGCATCCCACATGTCATTCATGCCCACTTTTCTTCCCACTAAATTCCTCATGCAAAGCCTATCCAAGACACCTAGCATCCACTAACTTTTACCCTCATGCAAGACCACTTTCTAGACACGTAGCTCACCCGCATGTATCCATGTGGTGTGGGACTTATGCCACTTGTCATTTGGTTAATTTGTCAAATTTCCTAAATACGTGCGGTACTTAACCTGCCTCGAATTCAAAGAATTTCTCGACTATGTACTAGATTTCGCGAGACTCCAACTCAACTATGTCCCGCTGTCATTATCCGAGATCGAAAAATTCCGGATTTTGACCGGAATTACTATTTTACTCTTTTCATAAATTCGAATTCGTCCAAGCCAAAGGTAATTAACTCAATCACGCTTTATAATGCGAATTTGATACTATTGATTGTAAGATTGTAGAAACAAAAGTACCTATCAGTTTTGAACTGATAAATGATTGTAAGATTAAGAGTTCAATGAATGAAAAAGAGATGAATTTCCAGTATCTTGATGTTCTTGATGTCGAATTTTTGAACTTTAATTTTGAATCAAAAGAGACAGTACTCAGTGTTGATGAAAACAGTATAGAAAGATTCAGTAATGAAAACAAGGCAGAAGAAACAGAAGCAAGTTCAGAAGGGTTAACCATGAAGGAATTACCAAGTCATTTCAAATATGCTTTCTTAGAACTAGAAAAAGCAAAACTTGTTATTATTTCAACTACATTGACTGAGCCTGTAGAACAAAAACTACTTGAAACTCTCAGAAAATACAAGGAATCAATTGTCTGGTCCAAAGAAGATTTAAAAGGAATCATTCCTTCCATCTGCATGCACAAGATCCTTTTAGAGGATAATGAAAAGACCTCTATTGAACATCAAGAAGACTAAATCCAATAAAGAAAGAAGTCAGAAAATAAATACTGAAATGGCTTAATGTAGGCATCATATATGCAATCTCATATAGCCTCGGTAAGCCTGGTCATGGTTCCCAAGAAGGGTAGATTCACTGTGATCATAAATTAGAAGATGAATCGATTCCCATAAGAACCGTGACAGGATGAAGGGTGTGCATAGACTACAGAAAACTAAATACTACTACAAAAAAGGATCATTATCCTCTACCTTTCATTAACCAAATGTTAGACAGGTTAGCAGGACACCCCCATTATTGTTTTCTTGATGGATATTCTGGTTATAACCAGATTGTTATAGCCCCTGAGGATAAGGAGAAGACTACATTTACATATCCTTATGGCACATTTGCTTTCAAAAGGATGCCATTTGGATTATGTAATGCTCCTACCACCTTCCAAAGATGCATGATGTCTATGTTTTCAAATTTGGTGGAAGAGGCTATGGAAATCTTCATGGAAGACTTCTCAGTATATGGATCCAGCTTGAGAAACAATCGAAATTTAAAAACAAGCATTTCAAAGGTAAAGACAAAATTTAAGCTCTGAATTGGGAAAAATGCCATTTCATGGTAATAGAAAGTATTGTCTTGGGACACAAAATTTTTGCAGCTAGATTAGAAGTATACCAAGCAAAGGTTTCTATCATAAAAACTCTCTACCACCTACCACAGTCAAAGGGATAAGAAGTTTCTTAGGACATGTTGGTTTTAACAAGAGATTCATCAAGGACTTCTCAAAAATCTTTAGACCATTATGCAGATTGCTTGAAAAAGATGCAAAGTTTGATTTTGATGAATTACGCAAAGTTGCATTTGATGAAATTAAATCCAGATTGGTTACAACCCCATCACTTCAGAATACCGCATTGGAACAAGGAATTTGAAATTATGTGATGCCGTTGATTATTGATTACACCCAAAAAGTGCTATTGGAGTCCTATTTAAAATAGGTTTTTGAGTTCTTTTGCGTACTCAATCATATTAATTGCCGATTCACATGTGTAGGTCCGATTAGTGGTCACCGATTTGTTTCGAGGTTGTTTTTGGTAGTTTTGCGTGCTTGTGAACCTTACCATCATATCGCTTCTCGCATCGTAAATCAGGCCGATTTATGCCGAGTTCGTATGAATTCCCTCGCTGGATTTTCATCAAGCCCGATGAAGAAATAGCAAGCTAGAAGATGCATAATGCAAAATGGAGGATCTGTGAAGGAAGAGAGGGGGAAGATTTGGTACTCAAGAGCATAGCGAAAATTTCGCAATGATAGCGAAATTTTCGCAATCAGCGAGAAATTTTGGCTATAGCTGAATTTTCGCTATCATAGCGAAAATTCGTTATGATACTATGATAACGAAATTTCGCTATGGTAGCGAATTTTCTCTCTCATAGCGAAAGTTCACTATCATAGCGAGTTCTCATCATAATAATTTTTGCTATTATAAATAAAATTACTATGCATAGTTAAAATTTCAGACCGTGTTTGTGATCCAAACGAACCGCTTTGATTAATTCCCTTTGCCCTCAATGTAATCATATTATTTAGGTTAATTTGGTATTTCAAGATGTTTTGGAAATATATAAGCCATGATATGAACATTTTGTAACCTAGCTTTTCTATTTCACATAGCTTCACGATTTACTGCTTTGGTTCCCATTTTCTCTCTTCTCTCTCCTCTTTCCTCATTTTCTAAGCTGCCAAACACACCCCTTTGAGGATGACAACTCAAAGGATGTTTGGCTAAGCCTCAAAACCTTGAAGAGGAGGGTTTCTAGGTTGGTTGATGGGTTTGCAGTTCTCCGTTTTCACGAAGGTGTACACGATTTGTGTTTCAAACTTTCAAAACTAGGTTTAAATTCTATTTAATGTATTTTCTTTTGTCAATACTTGGCATGCTTTAGGGTTCAGTGTATTCTTAATGGTAGATACATTGACATCCATTAGATGTCATTTACGAGCCATTGAAAGTAGGTTAAATGCTTTATTTTCAACTATAGGAACATTAAATGCTCAGTAAATGCTATGGTTCAAATAGGAATGTTACTAAGGGTTGGTTTTTAAAGTTAAACAAAGATCCGATTTTGGAAATGACTATATATCATTTGCCCTAATGCGAGGAAATAACCCGAGGACACCTTTACAATCCCATCATACCAAACTAGTGACCAAAAACTTCAAGGTCTTCTTTTTACATCTTATTTTAAATTGCTTTTAGCTAGTTTAAGGATAACAACCACATTCTTTTATGCAACTAAAATCCAAATGAAAGCCACCAAGTCATCATTATACAAGTCATTTAGAAGACGAAACCCATCCCCGTGTTCGATCCTGTGAGTCATGAGTAATGCAAGAGCTTACGATGCTAGGAGCAACTTAGGTATAAATTTTGTTGATTCCGCATACCTACTATGGCACGAATCAAATGGTGCCGTTGTCGGGGATGGTGCCAAACTACAGATGATGAATTGATGGGTACTTGTAATCCTCATTACAAGTATTGGTGACCTTTTAAGCCTTTTTGAATTTCATTATTTAGAATTTCACGTTTTTTACTCAACAGTCATTGCTGGGTTGTTTTTATTATTACAATCTTCTATTTTTTTATTATTATTAACACTAATCTTTTTGGCAAGCCTTTTTGTTGTTCTTTGCTTTGTTTTTGTTTTTTTTTTTTTTTTGTCATAGGTGTTTATGCATTACTGGGATAGAGGAATATCGTAGATCGCAGTAGTTGGGGTGCACCAATCTGAGCAAAGTTGTAGTCAAGGTGCACAAAGAAGTGGGAGCAAATGGATCCTCTACTCCTAGGAACAACAAAGTCGCCAGGGCAAATCTCTATGAATCCAACAAAGATATTGAAGCCATCGAGGGACCACATACACCTCCTAGAGTTAGTGCACCTTCCCGATCATACCACCCACGAGGACGGGCTGTTGAGACCTTATCCGGTTCCCTACTCCCAACTTTTCATGGTATGGAAAATGAAAACCACACACACACATCCGGATTTTGAAGAAGTATGCATAACTTTTGCTGAGGCTAAGAACCGATATGGATTTGTTGAAGTTGAAGGCATTCCCATTAACCCTCAAAGACAAAGCCAAAATATGGCTCAATTCACTGAGGCCGAGAACAATTAGAAATTGGGCCGATCTTCAAGCTGAATTTTTGAAGAAATTTTTTAGTACAACCAAGACCAACAGTTTGAAGAGGCAAATCTACACTTACTCGGCCTATGACAATGAGAAGTTTTATCAGTGTTAGGAGAGGTTAATGGAGACCATTAGTGCATGTCCACACCATGGTTTTGATACATGGATGCTAGTGAATCATTTATGATGGTCTCCGTACCATGAAGCAACCGCCGGAAACCATGTGTGGAGGGACTTTCGATATGAACCCGTACGGCCATGGACTTTAAATTATGTGGCCGAAACCTTAAGGGACGGGATGAGCCAAACCCAAGGGAGGCAGAAAGAATGAGGCCTTCGACCCACCAAAGGGGAGGCGTTTATGCACTTTCCGAAGACACGGAGATGAAAGCAAAACTAACCACTTTGACTTGAAGGCTGGAGGAGCTTGAAATGAGAAATCAGCAAGAAGTGCAAGCAAAGGAATGAACTGCCCTGCAGATCTAACCCACTGCTTTAATTGTTAGTCAAATAGCCACCCCGGGTGAGTGTTTGTCCAAGAGGTTCCTTAGGTAAGGAATTAATGCAGAGCACGCCCATGTCTCAAATAAAATAAGCCACCTACAAATGCCCTTATGGAAAACACCTATAACCCCAATTGGAGGAATCATCCAACCTATCATGGAAGCCAAAACCCTCGTGATATGCCCTCGTGAGCAGAGAGCGTACAGCTTTGGATCCACCTCAAAGACAATAAAGAAAGAATAACCTCCACCTTCTACTCCCCGGGCTGAAAGCCATCTTGAATTTTAGCAAGGTGGTGGGAAATTTTGTAGAGGAGCAAAAAGCCATCAATGTCCAAACCAATCAGAAAATTGAGGCAGTAGAGAGCCCACTCAACAAGAAGTTAGACAACATGCATTCTGAGTTGCAAGGTTCCATTACTGTGTTTGCCTAAACTGCCACAGGGTCCTCAAAAGGAAATTACCTTCCTGCATTACGCAAAACCCTAGGGAATACATGAGATAGGATCCGCGCTGATCACAATGCAAGAATGGATGAAGTAAAGGCCATCACTTCGAGGAGTGGAAAAGAAATCGAGCAACCAAAGGCCTAAGATCACTGGGGCAAACCAGAAAGAAAAGGAAGCCGAGCCTAAGAGAATAATAATCAAAGAAAATTCAATGAAGAAAAACATACCCCCTCCATTTCCTCAAGCACTTAGAGGCAAAGAAAAAATCACAAACCAAACTGAAATTTGGGAGGTGATAAGGTAAGTGAAGGTAAATATCCCACTTTCGACATTGGGCAGGTCCCAACATATGCAAAATTCTCAAGGACCCGTGCACAGAAAAGAGGGTTGGCATTGAAAAGAAAGCCTTCCTAATAGAGCAAGTCGGGGCGCTATCATTTAGATGACCCTGAACATAAGGATCCGTGATCCTCACAATATCACCAACATCGAGGAACTTGCATAGATAAAGTATCATTGACTGGGGGGGGTTATGTAAACCTACCATCATAATTTTATTTGCAGCTGGGTTTAGGGGAGCTTAAGCCTACCAACATCACTCTATCCTTAGTTGATCGATCGGTAAAAATTCCTAAGGGCATAGTTGAGGATGTATTAGCTAAAAAAGACAAACACCCTCACTACCTAAATGATTTCAGAGTGCTTGATACCGAACCGATTGCGCTTGGGCCTAATCAGCGCCAATCATCCCGGGAAGGCCATTTTTGGCCACTCTCCTAATGCGATAATCAATTGTCTAGCCGGAGCTCATGCAGCCTACATTTGTGGCAACATGACACCAAGCTCAATGACATTTTTCACCCGAGCAACAAGCACAAGCCATTAGGAAGACGAGGCATCGATTCGTATGAAGCTCGCGACCGGGTCCAGGTGCAGGGAAACCAAATGCTCACAAACTGCAGGAAGAATTGATGAAGAAAAGTGGAGCAGTTGATGTAGAATTGATTGCATCAGTCACTCCTGCAGAGCCAATGATTCCCCTAGCACCACCAAGTGAAAAGAAGCTCAACACAAAGGAGCTGAAAGATACAAGCAACCGGCAAAGACACATCATCAAGCAGCGCAAAGGAGCCCTCCTCCTTGATCCTCCATGAATGAAAACCTCGAAAGCAGAGCGTGAGGCTGCTGGTTTGGTCTCCACTGAGACCAAACTGTAGCTCAAAAATTTTGATTTTAGTTTAATTAAAGTCAATTTCTTGCAATATTTTATTTTTAGTTTTTTTAGTTTTTATTTTTTCTTTTTTATTTTTTATTTTTTTTTAGTTTATTTTATTTTGTATTATTTCTTTTATTTTAATTTATTTAAATTTATTTTATTTTTATTTTGGGTGGAATATAGCAGGTAGGCATAAATTTCAAGAATAGCGAAATTTATCCTTCTACGGCTCTTGGGCTTCAGTGAGACCTTTCAACTACCAAACAGATTTATAAAAAGGTCCCACTGCGCCCGATGCTCCCACTCATTCCGGCCTTTCAAATCTTCTCCCCGAGCCGCCCCCAGCCGAGCACCTCCTCCTATGCCCGAGTTTTGCCCCCGCACCGTCTGTCGCACGCACCGGGCCCACCACCGGGGCTCCCACCGAGCTGCCCCGTGCCAGCCCAAGCCGGCGCCTCCCATTCCCAACAAGACGCCGAGCCTTCCGCGCAGCCTGCCACCGCTTTCACCCCCCCGTCAGGCCGAGCCTTGTTCACAATCGCCTCGCAAGACGTGAGTCCACCGGCCGCCGCCACAAGACCACGCAGCCGAGCCCCCGCACTCACGTACCCCTCGCTCCCTACACTTTGCCTCAAATTCTTCCATTATGGTTCGTGAATTGTGAGCCTATCGTTACAGCCCAGTGGTCCAGCTTCAAGACTTCGAGAGAGATGGTGCTACACATCTTGTGGTTGCAATAAGCCACTCTCCTGAATTGTGTTACAGAGATATCACCCATCGCCCCCGTCTATTTCAGAGGAGGCCTGCTTCCGAGCCCCCATCCAAGCAATATCGTATCCGGTGGACTCTCTACCCCTTTCTCCCCCGTGCATTCGAGACCACGCCGGAGGGCCCCGCCCTCCAAGCGCCCGTACATCCGGCCTGGCGAGCCCAGCCAGACCAGAGCCGTCGCTCCTCCAACCGATCGTAGTTCGCCGCTTCAAGTATCTCGCCGCTTCGAGGATAAGCGCCGATGTTTAATTACATCCAATTCCGTGGAACGCTAATCTTCGTGTGGACTTCACGCAAAGGATCCAGCTGATACTTCCACCGCTGCCATTCATAACTCCAGCTTTTTCTATCCCCAAGCGTCACTTCTATCACACTATGACATCCCTGTGGAGCGCCAATGTGATGGAGGATCTGGTTCAAGATCTACTACGCTTTGGGTAATTCCAGTTGCGTGATATTATACCGCTGGCTTGGCGCTGGTTCTAGCGTAATCTGGCAGATCATCGACTAGTGGCCTCGCCATCACGTAGACGGTTCTCTCTCGTCGAGATACCACCGGCCGTGCCTATACCTTCCGTCGCCGCCTTCCCCGCAGATGCCCTCGTGGGACCACGTGACTGACTAGCCTGAGCCCCACTTCAGCATTATGTACAACGCAAGGGAGCTATACTCGAGGCTCTGTACAGGATATCCGAGGGATTCCGCCTGGCCCCTCCGAGTTCACTGCGACCGCGCTGTTACACTTCTCGAGGAGAAGGTCCACTATATGACCCACGGCAGTAGGCTTTTCCTTGTTGATGTCAGGTTACTAAGCCAGTCTTAGAGAATCAGTTCCTTGTGAGGAGCCACGATGTGAGCGGCGAAGAGCTGTCCCTCGTGTTTTATCCATCGAGCTGCCTTTATATATGCCACTCTCCATTCTTCTAATAAACAGCCAGGAGGGAGGTCACTGATGATTTTGTAGAGGACTGGGCCGAGGGTGAGAGCAAACTCGTTCCAGGTGGTGGAGAGGACCTCGCCCGCATTTATCTCCTCCGGCTCCACCTCCTACTATCCTGTACCTCCCGAGGATCGCCGGGCCCATCCCCTCCACATCACAAAGAAGCCACCAGAGTACATATCCCCGTCGTCTAAGGAGTTATCTCACTGCTATGGATGTTATCCGGCGCTTGCTATACTACTTAGACATCCCGTCGAGCCGATGGTCTGGCCGAGGTCCTTCTCGCGTAGAATCATGCCATGCTTCTTCAGATTCAAAGCCACCTCAGTCTCCCGCCAGTCAGCGTGACAGAGCAAACACAGCCCACTACTCATGATTAGTCCGCCGTGATCCGCTGTTCTTTGATATGCTAGCAAACCGCTACACGGGCCAGATCTAATGGCAGTGTTCACCACCACGAGAGTGAGGCACGCACTCCCTTCTCTAGCTTTCCGATCCCTACCCAAAATGAGACACTCCGCTATATTCTTGTCAGGGGAAAAGCGAGTTGGAAGTGTCATCTATCACATTTTGTTTTGTTTTTGCTTTATCAACTGCCTACTTATTTTATATAGGATTGTTTAGGATGTATGTATTAGCCAATAGTAGGCAGTGATCTTTTTGTTATGATTAGTATGTATTATGTTTAGCTATGTTAATTCAGACAGCTACTTTGGTTATATCAAAAGCTTTATAGCAAAGATTTATTTTTCTACACTTTTGCAAACCATTTTGTCTTATATTTTGTGTTTTGCTCTTACCTTGAGTTAAAAGGTGAAGACTCAGATGCTACCATAATGCTAGAGTAGTTCCATTTATTATTGGAAGCTAGTTGAAATTTGAAGATTCAACCTTATCCATCCGCCTTTAGCTAATCACACAAGGCACATCGCCATCAATAGGTCAGAAGCCGCATACCTCTTTTTACTTTGAAAAACCGCCTCGATTCGGCTGACAACCCATAATAGGTTTATGTTATCACAAAAGAAGACCACTTGAAGTCTTCCAAATGAAAAAGAAAGAAAAAAGAAAGAAAGAAGAAAAAAGAGAATGGAAAGCCAAGGACACTTTACCTTGAAACCCGTAAATACTAAATTCAAGGGTATATGGCGAAAGCCTGAACCCTAAGGCCCTAAGCCAACCTGGTCAGGAGTCACCCGACTTAGTGTTCGCTACATGGGTGGATGGGTGGAGCTTCAGCGAGTCGAGGTGCTTCTGACCTCAAATCATTCAAGCTCCAAGCCCGAAGAGCTCAGGGTCTTACGATCCTTTTGACTGATGCCCTAAACCTTAATTGGCGTCGGGAGTCATCATGGACCCCCGTTACGTGGACTTCTGTGAAGTCGAAGCCAAAGCAGACGCACCTCACAATACAATCGAAGTAAGAAATAAGATTGTAACTGAATCTATTTAGGTTGGTCATCAGTTTAAGGTCCTGGCAATAGCTTGGTTGGGGGGAGGGAATAGCTTAGCAACTTATTGGTTCAAACCGGTTACCTAAAAACACTTAGATTTAGGTGGAAGTTCAGGTTGACTTCCTTGGAATTGATACTGCCCTGAAACTTGTTCCTATATGGCTATTGTTCTCTCATGTTGGTTTTTGTACAGAGTCTAAATTTTTCATATTGACGGTAAAGCCTCACTTGTACACACTTTTTGAACAGAATACTCTTTTTGTAAAAGCATAGCCTGCATGTCCTTTATTGTTTTTAGCATTGCTAAGGGACTAGCAATTTGTCGGTTAGGGGGTGTGATTAGTACCCAAAAAGTGCTATTTTGAGTCCTATTTAAAATAGGTTTTGAGTTCTTTTTGCGTACTAATCATATTAATTAAGCCGATTCACATGTGTAGGTCCGATTAGTACTACTGATTTTGTTTCTCGAGGTGGTTGGTAGTTTTGCGTGCTCTCAGGAACCTTACCATCATATCAAGCTTTTAGCATTCGAAATCAGGTCGATGGCGTAGTTCGTATGAATTCTCGTCGAGATTTCATCAAGCCCGATGAAGAAATAGCAAGCTAGAAGATGCATAATGCAGCTGGAGGATCCGTGAAGCAAAGAAGAAGATTGGCAATTTCGCAGGCATAGCAAAAATTTCGCAATGATAGCGAAATTTTCGCAATCATAGCGAAATTTTCGCTATAGCTGAATTTTCGCTATCATAGCGAAAATTAGCTATGAATGCGAAATTTCGCTATCATATTTAAAGGCTATCATAGTTAAATCAAGTATTATAGAGAAATTATATCATAGAGAATTTTTTGTTATGATAATTCGCTTATGATAGCTTAAAATTACTATGCATAAATAAAATTCTACATCGTGGTTTTTGTGATCTAAACGACCGCTTTGATTAATTCCCTTTTGCCTCTAATGCAATCATATTATTTAGGGTGGTTTGGTATTTTCGCATGTTCAGGCCTATATAAGCCATGATATGAACATTTTGTAATCCTAGCTTTCATTTCACGTTAGCTTCTATTTACTACCAAGCTGGGTTCCCATTTTCTCTCTTTCTTCTCTTTCCTCATTTCTAGGTTGCCAAACACACCCCTTGTGATGACAACTCAAAGGATGTTTGGCTAAGCCTCAAAACCTTGAAGAGGAGGGTAGCTAGGTTGGTTAATGATGGTTTGCAGGTGTTCCTCTGTTTACATGAAGCAGGTACTGCTTATTTATGTTTAAAACTTTCCAAACTAGGTTTAAATGCTATTTAATGTATTTTCTATTAATACTTGCCATGCTTAGTGGTTCGTGCTGCATTCTAATGATACACGACATCCATTAGATGTCATTTACGAGCCATTGAAAGTAGGTTAAATGCTTTTTTTTCAACTGCAGGAACATTAAATTCTCAATAAATGCTATGGTTTAAATAGGAATGTACTAAGGGTTGGTTTTTAAAGTTAAACAAAGATCCAGTTTTGGAAATGACTATATGTCATTTTCCCTAATGCGAGGAAATAACCCGAGAACACCTCTACAACCCCATCATACCAAACTAGTGACCCAAAAACTTGAAGGTCTTCTTTTACATCTTATTTTAAATTGCTTTCGCCTAGTTTGGGTTGATGTTTCACAACCACTTTTAGCGTAAATCCAAATCCAAATGAGTTTCCTCACCAAGTCATTATACAAAGTCATTTGTAAGACGAAACCCATCCCTATGTTCGAATATAAAGCCGCTATATCGCATAGTTACGCACGGCGGGGTGAGGAAGCAACTTAGGTATAAATTTCGTTTGATTCCTGATGGCCCACCGCGGGCACGAATCAATTATGCAATGGGAGCTATATTGGGACAAAGAATAGAGAAATATTCAAGGCCATATACTATGCCAGCAAAACTTTCAATGAAGCTTAAGAGAACTACTCTGCAACTGAATAAGAGATGTTTGCAATTGTGTTTTCTTATGAAAAAATTAGGCCTTACATATTGGGGTCCCATGTTATAATACACACTAATCATGCTGCAATTAGATACCTGATGGCTAAGAAAGATGCTAAGCCAAGACTGATTAGATGGGTATTATTGCTGCAAGAATTTGATTTATAAATTAAAGATAAGAAGGGTAGTGACAATGTGATAGTTGATCACTTGTCTAGATTGCAAAAAACTACCGAAGAATAAAAAGTGAAATAGCATAAAACTTTCTTGATGAGCAACTGTTTTTGTTATTAGTCCAAACACCTTGGTATGGTGATATTGTGAATTACTTAGCTTGTAGAATTATGCCATATGAATTCAATGTACCTACCAGAAAGAAAGTTGAGAACTCTACAGCGCATTCTATATTTGGGATGATCCACTACTTTTCAGAAGAGGAGCAAATATGATTATTAGGACATGTGTACCATAAACATAACAAGGTGAAATTATAGATAAATGCAATGCATCACCAGGTGGAGGACATTTTGCAGGAGATAGAACAACCTAAAAAATTCTCCAAACTGGTTTTTATTGGCCTACTCTATTCAAAGACTGTTTTGAATGGGTAAAACATTGTGATAGATGTCAGAGAATAGGAAACATAAGTAGAAGAAATGAGATCCTCTGCAAGGAATCCTGGTGGTGCAAATTTTTTATGTGTGGGGAATAGACTTTATGGGACCTTTTCCATCATCATTTGGAAATCTATACATTCTCCTAGCTATGGATTATATATCCAAATTGGTGGAAACAATAGCTTGTCCTAGAAATGATTCCAATACAGTGGTTGGGTTTATACAAAGAAATATTCTGACTAGGTTTAGAGCACCCAGTACAATCATTATTGATGAGGGAAGCCATTTTGCAAATAAAGTTTTTGCAAACCTATGAGCAGATATATGGAATCGTACATGCAATGGATCAGTTATCACCCTCACCAATAGGAAAGAAAAATTTCCAAACTGTGGGAGATAAAGAAAATTATAAGAAAATAGTGAATACAAAGTGTAAAAAATTGGTCTATAAAGTTACGATGCCTGCGGGCTTATATAACTCGCTATAAACTCCCATTGGAATGTCCCCATACAAAATTGTATTTGAAAACTGTCATCTCCTGAACCAGAATACCACAAAGCTATGGGCCATCAAGAAATCGAATTGTGACTTTCAACTACCAAAGAAGAAAGATTACTCCAACTGAATGACTAGAAGAGTTTGTGAACTGCGGGCGAGCAATGCCATAATCTACTAAGATAAGACAAAGAAGTGGCATGATCAGAAGATTCTGAGGAAGGAATTCAAAGTAGGAGAACAAGTCCTATTATACAATTTCAGGCCTGCCGCTTCCTAAGAAAACTGGTCGCAGGGATGTCCTATTACGCAGTAGAGTACACCCTTCGAGCGTTGTTGTTGAAAACTGATTCTAGAAGTGAGTTTAAAGTTAATGGTCAGAGATTGAACCATTACCTTAGAAGAAGCTTAAATGAAGATTGATCCATATTTGAAGAGAGAGGAGAATTTTTATGAAAAGAAGACATTTTGCAGCAAATGTCTAACTAAAGACATTAAACTGAGCAGCTTCTTGGGAGGCAGCCCAAGCATATTTTAATTTTCATAGCTAGCTTGTTTTGGTTAAATTATGTGTGTTTGAAGTTTAGTTTTAATTTAGTTTGAATTATTATTTGTAGTTTTTGATGATATTTTAGGTACAATGAAGCTGAATTAGAAATGGATTTTATTATAAAGCACACTATCTCAAACTGCTTATGCAGAAAATGCTACATGGGGGAGTATTTCAATTTCCCTAACTTTCACTTTAATGATAATGCATAGTTGAAGTTTAGGAGAATGTAATTTTGTTTAGAGCGGAAAATGAATAGTATCTTTGTTGTTCTCATTCTTTGAATACTCTGAATATCATCCTGTTGAATCATATTGAGTGAAGAAATGAAATATGATTGTTCATACTTGAAATGATGTTCTTTGATGATTAGATGTGTTTTCACAAGTATGTTTTGATTGGTATGAATGAATGCACAGTGCTTTGAATGTTACTTGATTGAAAAATGTGAATTGTGAAACTCTGAGAAAAAATTTTTTTCATTGTCGCTACATTTTTTTTTTAGCAACAATATTACCAAAACACTATTGCAACATTGTTTCTTAATGTCGTGACAAAGACTGGGTTAGTCTTTTAGAAGCCGCGAGAAATTATGTCACGACATAATTTTTTGCGCTGCTTGCCATCATTTAACTGAGAAGTAATAAACCGTGGTCGCTAATATCATTGGATTTGAACTCGATCCTCACTATGTTGCAACATATTTCTATGTCACGACAATTTTTCTCTATGTCACAACCAAATGTGCTCTAAACTCTTATTTTGCAAGAAAGTGTTTGTTGCGACATGTTTCTTTTTGTCGCGACATAAAATTACTTGAACATCATATTTTCTTCTCGTGACATTCTTGCTCTATCGCGACAAAGGATAGACATAGCTTTTAATTGAGTGCAAAAGATATGTTGTGACATTATTTTTCTATGTCGCGACATAAAATTAAAAAAAGAATAAAGCCTAGGTTAGTTTTTGTTGCAACATTTAATGATGGTATAACAAATATTGGGCCTAAAAATAGATCATTTTTTAAACCTGAAAGGCCACTTGCCTCATAAACCATCAACCCACGCAACTTTCTTTACCAAATTTTTTTCTATCCTTTCAAAACCCTAGGATTCCTAACCCATCCTAAATCTGAATGACAACAACTGCTAATCTAACAAATTATGAAGTGTGGTAGAGGAAGATAATAATTCATGACCTAATAAGAATACAGAAGAGTAATAGTTTATAAGAAGAGATCGATATATCAAGAAGAACGTAAAGAGAAGAGAGGAATAAAGCGAGATTTATAATGAGAGGTATGATTTGAATTGCACTATATATTTCTGAGGGAGTAAATGGAACATGGGGAGATTTATGAGGGCTAAAAGAGGCTTCAACAAGTGGATCTCACCATTCCAAGAAGTTATTGAGAAGAGAGGATGGCATTTTTCTGTGAGCATAAGGCTCTAGGATTTGTAGATGTAGTAAAAGAGTTTTATGCCAACATGGTGGGAATGAAGGACAACACGGTATATGTCAGAGGTAAATGGATATCATTCAAAATGGAGGATATTGATCAAACTTTCAATCTAAATAAGAGGAAGAATGGCTCAAAGTTCAAGAACTTGGTGAAGGAACCAGACTTCCAAATGATTGTAGATCTGCTGACTGAGGGAAAAGGAAAGTGGAATGCCACCAAGAAAAACCCACAAGAGTTCATCGCAAGAGGAGCATTGATTGAACAAGAAAAGGTTTGGTTTTATTTCATTTTGTATGGGCTGTCTTACCGTCTAAGAACCTGAAAATTGTAAGGGAAAACGAGGTAAGACTGCTGTGGCGCCCTATTGAAAGGGTACAAGTTCAGTGTTGGAAAGATAGTAGAAAACTCAATTTTGAGTTATTACAGAGGTGGGTACAGGGGACTAGTACCTCATCCAACATTGATCACTAGGCTCTGTATCTTAGGTGGCGTAGAAGGAGACTAGGAGGAAGAAGAAATCTGCCCTAGGACTTCACCTCTAACAATGATAGGAATCACCAAGGGGCATAAGAACAGAGGCATGGAAAGAGAAGCTGAAGTTGTAAGAGAGGAAGAAGATAACATAGAAATCAATCAGATACATATTGATAGTGCAGCTCAAGAGAATGAACAGTAGAACACAGCCCACTCGACCCTTTCCCATATTTGAGACTAGTCCATCCGAGTGTCGAAGCTCACAAAGATCGGGTATCAATATTGAATTGATGGAAATGTTAAAGGCTATGAGACAAGAGATGCAGGAGAGGGATAGGTAGCTGAAAATCCAACTCCAACTCAGGGATGAGTACATGGATACTGAGCTGAAAAAAAGAGACCAGAATCTGGAGGAAGCACTGAGACTGAGAGATGAAGAGCTGGAGGGAGCCAGATAAAGAAATCCAGAGAGAGAATCGTTGAAGAGCCTGTATAAAGGGAAGATGCCTTCCTTTCATCACCAGAGGGCGTGAGCCAATAAAGACTATAAAGGAGAGCCAAGATGCCATGGAGAAAATTTGTCAGGAAGGTAGATGCCTGGGCTACCTTTATAGCATAAGAACACGTAAGGAGATACAAGGGGCTCCTCATAGAGAAAAAGGACAAGGAAATGGAAGCCACCCTAAACTATAGGGAGAAATGTTGGCCAAAAAGCTTAGATATGATCAACAACAATTTGACAAAAATGTACTCTAACCAGGGTGAGTTTGAGGGAACCCTGAACTCTATTGGGAAGAGCAAAATGATATCATCAAAAAAATGGCCCTTTCCATGGAGTGGTCTGCATTCAACAAAACTGAAGAAGGCAGTAGGTCCAGGCAGCCACAAGTCCATATTCCTAAGTTATCTATTTCTGTAGCTGGTTACAAGTTTGAACCAGTGAATATGCACCCCTCCAATAGGTATGATAGAAGAAGAAAATAGTTTTCCCTGTAGTTTCTTCCCCTTTTCCTTCTTTGTAACCAGATCTCTTATACCTAAAAACTTAAATTAAAAATCCTTTGCAAAAATTGGTGTCCAGTCTAATTTTTCCTTTCTTTTGTGTTTTGTTTATATTTTATTTCCATTTTGTTAAATAACTAGAACCTTATGACCTTTAGTGAATAACTTTGTTGAATAATAGAGAAACCACATTTCTTGGATTGAATTACTTAATTGTTGTTAATTATTTGGTAGTATTGGAAAGATTGTGGAATTGAACTGTTGTTATGTTAAACTTCATTGAATTGAATGGTTGATTTGAATAAGCTTTCAATTTGTAAAATAGTATAGCAACATATTCAGGAACCAAACGAATCGATAGATTAATCGGGGTAGATGGGATTTAACCTAGTTAAGGTCGTAAGGGATATTGATGAATATGTTGAACTTAAAGAATAAGGAAGATTGCAACCAATTGATGGAACAAATAAGACCTAAAATTCTATATTGGTAAACAGTTTAGTTATTATGAATCCTAATGAACACTGCACATGGTCAAAAGTATCTCTGAAACAGATTGTGCTAAGGTTGGGGACATCTTTGGGGATCTATCACAATTAAATCTCCAAATGTCCTAAAACTTGTTAGATTATTAGTCAAGGCGAAATCCCAAGCAATACCACTAACATGATATGATATAGGCCATTCTTGAAAGATTGAGCCTTTAAAGGCCTACCCTTATAATATGCATAAGCATATGCATTAGTTCCTTATTTGAGCCAACAACCTATTTCATCATCAACCAGCAAATTAAAGGTCTGGATCCTCCCTTGAACATAATCCTATAGTAAAGAACCCTTATTTTCCCAGATTACATGACAAATCCATCAATAATGGAAGAGGACAAGTTTGGGGGGGTATTATTTCAAATTACAAAAAAAAAAAAAAAAAAAAGATAAGAAGGGTTGAGAAAGGAAAACCAATTGAGATGACCAAAGATGAAATGAATGAAGAAAAGAAGTTGTAAAAGGAAAAATATCAAGGTGGAATGAGTTTGGCCTTCTAGCCTTCCTCCCTTGAGAAATTAGCTCCTTAAGGGTGTTCAACACCTAGTACCTTAATGTCAATTGGTATGGGAGTTGCTGACACAAAGTTCATTAAGGGTGGTTGAAAGCTTAAAAGGGAAAAACATTGCACTATTCCAAAAACATTGATTAAAAGATGAAAATTAAAAAAATAAATAAAACTTCTAAGATAAGGAAGAGAGTTTATAGTCTTAATGTGGCTAAGAAAAATACAACAAGAGAGAGTATTCAGAAAGATGCACCAAACCAAATGGGGATGTTAGAGAGTTGACATTAATGGAAAAATCAAGGATGCATAATGAAGGCAGGTATGTCAAGTTGTAAGTGAAATATGGGTAAAATTGAGCCTAAATTGTCCAATTATCTACCCAATTATCCAAGCCACACATTATAAGCCTAAAAGACCTAATTGATTCTGAAGGTGGTGTATGATTACATTGGTGGAGATTAATATGACAAACAAGCATATGGGACTTTAAAGAATAAAGGAGAAGTCTGTTATCTGAGTATTATCCCAGAAGATTAACTAATTTGCCATAGAAGAAAAGAGAAGACCATCACACACTAACAAATCAGGGTTAAATAATTGAATGGTTTACACTATATAAATTATTTGGTTGTTTAGTGAAGTTAATTGAAAATCTTCCTGATTCTAGATTGGAAACATATTTAGAAATAATTTTACAACTAACCTATGTTCCTGCCAAATTGTAGATTCTACATAAAAATGTCCTTAAAAATAAAAGCTAAATTTGCTCAGGACAAAACAAAAATTTTATTTTCTTCTTAGGGACAAGCAAAACTTTAAGTATGGGGGAATTTGATAAGTCCTAAACTCATCAATTTTTAATCCATTTTTCTGGCATATTTTAGAAGTTTATGATTTTTTTTTAATGCTGAATTATGGAATATTCAGCAACTTTGTGTTTTGTAGGTTTTAAAAGAAAAAGATATACCTTACAAAGAAGAAAATGTAAAATCGCCAAGGGCGTAAATCACGAAGATAGTTTTAGAATGTCATGACAAAATCCCAATAGAACCAGCAAAAGTTATGTCGCAACAAGGATCAAGCTAAACTCAAGCCAGAAATGAAGACTATCGCGACACAGTTTTAGATAGACTGATTGGTTTCTATAGCGACAATGGATTTTTATGTCACGACAAAGCTAGAGAAGTTCATGAAGAAGAATGTCGCGACATTCCTTACTCTGTCGTGACATTGATCCATCAAATGGTAATGGAATTTTATCACGACAAAAGACAACTCTATCGCAACAGAAAATGACAAAACAATGAGACAAGTCAAGACAATGTGCCTGTGACAAAGTTTTCTATGTTGCAATAGACATTTCAGCTTATGACAAGACCAAGGCAGATTATATGTCGCAACATAAGAAAACTATGTCTCAACACAACATTCAGAGTCAACAAATGAAAGATAAGAAGATTTTGTCGCGACAAACACAACTTGAGGTTGAGGTGAACTCTGTTGTGACAAAGACAACTATTTTCGCGATAGAAGTTGAGAAGAATTACAAGAAGAATGTTGCAACACAAAAACTTATGTTGCGACATAATAAAGAACTGAAGGCAGACATCTCTGTTGCGACAAAATGAAGTTTGTCGTGATAATAAACACTACAGAGTAAGAAACTTCTATCGCGACAAAAGAAAACTATGTCGCGACAGAAAATAAAAGAGACATGAAACAAGCCAAGACAAGGTTGTCGCGACAAGGATTTCAATGTTGCAACAATAAGTCCAGTCAGGGACAAAGATCAAAGAAGAAAATATAGTCGCGACAAAGAAAAAGTCTATCGCGATACAAAGTTTAGCCTCAGCAGTGCAAGATAACAAACTCTTTCGTGACAATGTTCTTCTTTGTCATAACAAAGGTAAAAACCATAACAACATTCCTTACTATGTTGCGACAATGAATGAAGAACTCAAGGAAGAATTCTTTGTCATAACAACTGGAAGCTAGGTCGCGACATGAATTGAAAAGAAACGCTTGGCAGTGAATAGAAGAGTGTCGTGACACAGTCGGAACAAGAAAGAGGGACATAAAACAAGAAGAAGACTAAGAAACTCTATCGCAACATAAAAATTCTTTGTCGCGACACAAAGCAACACAACAGAAGGTGACTCAGTCATGACAAAGAAGTTTGTTATCGCAACCTACTATTCAAGTATTCAAGCTGCAAGGCACCCAAGAATTGTCACGACACAAGACACCCCTGCTATGACAAGAACAAGACTGCTTTAGTACAACTCTATCGAGACATAGAAAATTCTACCGCAACAGAGTTCAAAGAAAATGAACAAATTTATGTCGCGACAGAAAATGCGGGCCACAACAAGAGCTGGGGAATAAAGATTCCAACTATGTCATGACATAATTTTGTCAGAACAGTTTACCATTTGGGCCGTAATTTTGATCCACACTTCAGTCTGTATGATGCCCATCATTTGAAAATCTATAAATAAACGCATCTAGGGCACTGTGCGCAGCTACCACCAAACCAGGAACTTCTAGGTAGCTAGAACTCCTTTGTATATTATTTTTCATTTCTTTCAGGTAAGTTTAGATTAGCATTTCAGTTAGTTCTTTTTAGGATTGAATAGTGATCTGGTGTGAAGTTTTGAGCTGGGTTCACTGTAAAAGTTCCAGTTTTCATTACAGTCTGACTTCAATGAATTTGGAAATTTTCTAGTGTTCATTTAATTCAGTTCGCTTGCAATTTCAGTGAATTTTCCTTATCAGCTAGTCACTGTTAGTTGTAATCCAGTTTTGAAAGACTGAGCTTCCTCTAGGATTGGATCGATGTTCATTATTGTTCTGTGCTCAATTTAAAAGAATGTCATAGTTCGAAATCTTGAATTTATTTAATTGGGAATAATCTATTCTACAAGTAACTGATTAGACTCATGTATCCGAAAGGAATCTGGATCTAATTAGCGAAATGTATGGTTAATGGAGAAATCCAAACTATACTATATTGTATCTTTGATAAGTTTAGATTTCAACCTAATGGCTGAGCTATGCTATAAAAAATTATCCAGAAATTGATAATTGTACACTAATCTAATTTCTAGTGCTAACTTACCTAGTAAACTTTCCAATCAAATTATTTTAAATTTCTTATACATAGTTATGGAACTTTATTTATTTTTTACTTTTCAAGTAGTTAATCCAAAACCATTTTTAACATCGAGTTCAAATAGCAAGGATCTTTGAGTAGATGGTAATTGATGTTTGATTTCATCAACCTCGGGAATGATAACTGGACTTAAATCCACTTTTATTACTTAAATGACTTGTGCACTTGCAATGATCTGACCTAAAACACATTTTTCAATGGAAGCCTTCTTATCCAAGGTAAACAACGTATTTTATAATTTTGGTCAGTAGTAAACAAGTTGTTGGCTCCTTTGATACAAGAACTGATGATTTCTTAGTGGTGGTACCAGAAGTTTGGAACCTACTGACTTCATCATATTTAGTTAATTTCGTATTCAACTAATAGTCCTCGTTATTCATGTAAAAATCGCCAAAACAAGTTTTGGCGTTGCTAAGCACATGAATCGACATCTTCGTGGTGGTACCAGAATTTGGCACCTACCGACCATCATATTTAGTTAATTCGCCTCAACTACAACCGCTTTTTGTCTATAAAATATCACCAACACGAATAAATCACTAGCCAACTTCAACAAAACTATGTCGCGACAATGTCAAATTATGTCGTGACAGAATCCAAGAAGAAAGCACAGAAACTGCAGGCCACGACAAAAGTTGGGGAACAAAGATGAAAACTATGTCACGAAAGAATTTTCCATGTCATGACAAAGCGAATTAATTAGGACTGTAATTTTGGGATCCACAATTTACCAAGTGTGACGCCCCAAACACCGAGGGTCATTTATGTATATTTATTATTAAATTTTGAGTATTATGTCCCAATTTTATTTTTTTTATTTTTTATTTTTCATTTTGTGAACAGTAATTGTGAACACTGTTCATGAACAGTATTACAAATAGTGCACAACACTCCGTGCTCTCACACCACTCGTGGAAGTTTGGCCAACCAAAAAACCTACGCAAACCCACAACCAGAATTCCGCTTGCAACTCAAACCTACGTGAGCCTATTCTAAGGCTTTAATGCATTTTCCACACTTCAGCAAACTCAGGATTTCACTTCCAATAATCTTTTTATCCTAAAAACTACCAGAACTTACCAGAAAACTTACATAAACTTCATCAAATTGTATTAAACATAAACACTTAGTTTAATTACAATTTCATTACATTTTAGGTATAGAAACTGAGTTTCTTCCCAGGTACATCAAAAAAAGCTGGATACAGTCCAGTGTTCTACAAAATTTATATGAAAGCTATTTCTAAGCTTCCTCCACCTCTCAGGTTTCAATGAGCACCTTCTCTTGGTGTATTTCCAGTACCTGAAAATTTAGTTTTTCTATGACGGGATGTGCTATGCCCAGTAGTGAAATCCTCCTACTAGGGTTACTCCCCACCTAAGTGAAATGCAATGACACTATGTAAACAAACACACTGATCACATTCATATCAACATGCATGTCACTATATGAATGCACACATGCTTATGTCCCATGCTTCCCGAGTCCTTACCGACTCCCTCACACATGCATTGCCATGTATGAAAACCTTTTTCTCAAAACAAAGCTTTTGTTTTTTTTTTTTTTTGAAAAAAACTTGTGGACAGTCTCCGATATAATGTGGACAACCCTCCGAAAATTCCTGAACAACTCCGAAAAATATAGTATTTGCATGTCATGCACCCACACTTGATTCACGCGATGTCCCTATGAAAATGAGATGCAAATGCCACTATATAACACCTTCAAGGTGCAAGGCAGAAATCTACATGCAATACTAAAACTCATACTTATATCAAACATGCTTTATATTAACGTCGCTTTCTCACACAACCTGCATGTTCTTCAAGATAACAATAACACACAACACATACAACATCATCATGCTTGTATCTCATCAGGTTCAACAAGACCATTTCCATATTTTAATCCTCACATAAATCAGTTTCAACAAAGCCATTTCCAGATTTTAATTCTTATATAAATCAGTTTCAACAAGACCATTTCCAGATTTTAATCCTCATATAAATACTAACAAGTGCCATTTCCAGATGAATAAATCCCGCTCAACAAGGCCATTTCCAGATTTTAACTCATATAAATAAGTTTCACAAGCATCTCCGTATTTTAATTCGTAGTCGTGATAACAAAACAATTTAACATCAACGCCGCTGGGAATCACATTCATCCAAATACCGCATGGATTAACCTTCCCGTCATCAAAAACAACTGTTAGACAAGATATAGATATAACCATGGTAGGAGAAGTCCCTACATGTTGGAGTCACGAGATCAAGCGGTGTTGAACTCCCACATCACCGTGAACGGAAAATCTACACTTTGGTTCTCTTCGTTTTGCTTTCTCCTTCTTCCTTTCCTTCCCTTCTTTATTTCTTTTCTCTCCTTTCTTTTTCCCTCAGAACTTTAGAACTCTTTCTCCCTTTTTTTTTTCACCGGACCCGTTTTGGTATCCTTAGAGAGCATGTTCATTCTAAGTCTCTTGACACCTATCTTTCCACTTGTCTCCTAACCCACTTTTCTTCTCACTAAATTCCTCATGCAAGCTATCCAGACACTAGCATCCACTAACGGCCTTTACCCTCCTTGCAAGACCACTTCCTGAACACGTAGCTACTGCATGTATCCATGTGGTGTGGGACCTCATGCCTTGTCATTTGCTCATTTGTCCAGTTGCCCTGAAATACGTTCAAATCCCAGGTGTCTCGAGAATGTGAAATTTGAATGTGTACCTAGATTCGTGAAGACGAACTCAACAGCGTGTCCGTCTCGTCATAGAGATCTAAATTTTCTAGGATTGCCACACAGTAATACATTATTCATTTCTTTCGGGGTCTCACATCCTCCCCTCCTTAATAGAATTTCGTCCCGAAATTCACACACATATATATACAATCTCATACATGTGCTAGAACCATTTAAATGCGAAAACCTTCCGATCCGCATTACCTCTGTCCTGAAGAAGAGAAAGGATGTTGAATGCGCATCGTGTCCTCGGCGCTCCATGTTGCCTCCTCGACTCCTGGTCTTGCCATAATACCTTCGCTAGTCCCACCAGTCTTGCATCCACAAGACCTGGTCTTAGCTATCCCTGTCACATACTTTAGTCCTTCCTCGAAGGTCCAATACATCGATGACGAAGTTCTCCCCGATCCACCATATGAAACTGGGTCTGGTGTACTTAGGAAGCATGGAGACATGGAAAACCTCATGGACACCTGATAAGCTTGGCGGTAGTGCCAACCGATACGTAACTGTGCCAACCCTCTCGAGTATTTCGAAGGGCCCAATATACCTCGGTGTGACTTCGGTAGCTAGAACGACCCTCCTCGTAGGCATTACCTTGAAGACATGATCACATACTCGAACTCTAAGTCGTCATTTGTCTGCGTAACTCTTCTCACAGGCTCGGCCAGTGAGTAGGCACGTTGTCGGATCATACCCACCTTCTCCGAGGTGTCTCTAACCAGATCTGGGCCTGTGATGGAGCTCTCTCCCACCTCTGTCCAACATATCGGTGATCGACATGGCCTCCCATAGAGAGCCTCGTAGGGTGCCATCTGTATGCTCGCCTGATAACTATTGTTATAGGTGAATTCCACTAAGGGTAAATGCTCTTCCCAACTACCCTTATGATCCAGGACACATGCTCGTAGCATGTCTTCTACAACCTGTATGGTCCTCTCAATTTGACCATGCAATGCGTGGATGAAAAGCGGTGCTCATCATCGACTGCGTTCTATCATACGGAAGCTCTTCCCAAAACATCTTAGTGAACTTTGAGATCCGGTCCGATACTATGGATACTGGCACTCCATATAGCCGGACTATCTCTCGTATATACAGCTTGCAGAATTCTTCTAGTGTGAAAGTCATCCGCACAGCTAGAAAATGTCCTGACTTAGTGAGTCGTTCCTCACATCACCATCGCATCGTGTCTTGACGGTGTCTAGTGGCCAGTGGGTCCGCAAGTCCATTGTGGCGTGCTCCCGCTTCCATAAACTACTCGATGGTGAGTAGCCTGGTGGCCGATGCTCGATAACTACGTTGGCACTTGAGACACCGTTAAATAAAGTCTCAACGTCTTTGCTTCATCCCGCTCGATATCTGGCGACAAAGATCCGCCGCAGTACATCTTAGTGCCATACGGATGCCACGAATCGGGCGATGGAACTCCACGAGGATCACGTCCCTCCATCCGTCAGGCGGGAGGCGATAACCCGTCCCTATCTTGAAGACTACCATAAGTGTGGATGGCCCGACCCTCGTCAGTACAGTACTGGCCCCTGCCCGATCCACGATGGACACTTTATCTCTGCGTCTTGCCCACCGGGGACTCGATCACTGCGCTTTCAATGGGACGGCGTAGCCATCAAAATTCCCAAAGTACCTTGAGCTGCTCGATGTACGTAATCAAGCACTTACGGTCCTGACATTTGCCACTCTCGGGAAGCTATACTAGCTAGTACTCCCCGTGACTTTTGGCTGAGTGCATTAGCCACCACATTTGCCTTACCGGGGTGGTAATGCAAAGTGAAGTCATAATCCTCCAAAAACTCCATCCACATAACGCCTCATGTTGATGTCCATTCGTGAAGATATACTTGAGACTTTGTGAATTAAGAAAACACTAAGCACTCCACTTAGTACAAGTAGTGAGCGCAAATCTTCAAGGCAAAGACTATGCGCGCCAACTCCATGTCATGCGTGGGGTAATTTTGCTCATGGTTTTAATTTTAGTAAGAACCGTAAGCCACTTTACCCTCGGACGCATCAAGGCGCATCCCATTCAGATCCTTGAGGGCATCACAAAACACGGTGTACATTTTCCCCCTTTTTTGGACTATTAGAATAGGAGCTGAAGTAAGCCTCCTCTTCAATGTCTGGAATGCCTTCTCGTACATGTCATTCCACTCGAACTTGACCTCCTTAGGGTCGATCTTCTTGAAGTCTTTGCTAATGGAGAAATCCTCAAATAAACCTTACGTAGTATACGCCAATCTAGAACTGCGTATCTCAAAAGTGACTTTGGTCTCTCGACTCGCCATGACCTCGACCTTCTCGGGGTCCAACGACCGTTTGGAAGGCTGGGAAACTACGTGCTTGAGAAACCCACCTCATTAAGCGAAAATCGCGCTACTTGCAGACGGCTCACGAATGATGATCCCTCAAAAAGTTGTAGAACCACCCTTAAATGATCCTCATGCTCCTCCTCCAACTGGGAGTATATCAGAATGTCATCAATGAAGACCACCACAAACTGATCTAAATAGGGTTGGAATACCTGCCATGTGAATCCGTAAATGCCAACGGCACATTCGTTAATCAGGCATCACCGTAAGCTTCGAATTGACCATGTCGCGTCTAAGCAGCGTCTTAGGGATGTGCGCCTCCGCAACTCTCAGCGATGGTAACCCGGTGCGAAGATTACATTTTAGAGTAGATTCTCACCCCCTCGGTGATCAAATAAGTCATCGATCCTCAGTAATGGATACCGATTCTTGATCGTAGCCTGATAGTGCACGTAATCGATGCACGATCGAAGGGTCTTATCCTTCTTCTTATAAATAGAGGCAGGAGCATACGTGGTGAAGATCTGGTCTAATAGACCCCTTACTTGATGGCTCTGTGCTCCTGGACGAGCTCTGCAGCTCAGCCGGCGCCATCTATGTAGAGCCATAGAAAATGGGCGGCGTATCGAGTAGCTGATGCGAGGAAGTCGTCCTCGACGGGTAATCACAGTAAGCTGTGCGAAAAACCATCCTCATATTTGCATACTACCAGAGGCAAATCCAAGTCCTTTATCACCTCGTCTTCTAGGGTAAGGCTGGCTAGCCAACCCATTAACTGTCCGTGCCATCTGGAGTCATACGGCCTAAATGAAACATCGTGATTGTCCCCACAAAACATGACCACGATGCAGATCCACGAGTGTAGGCGGTAACTCATGCGTACAATCAATAACTTCTTTCGGTGTGTGGTCGGCCGGTCCGTCCCGAGATGACGTCAAATTTTGTCATGTCCATAACCCTTAAGTCCCGTCTCAGTAGAATCCCTGAGATCTCTAATTCGCAACCTCGACAAATCAGATCCACACTACTTTAGTCCACACAGGGGAGAAATCCATACATCGACTCTTCCGAGGTCTCGACCTCTATTGATTCTCTCACACATGTCCTGATAATGAATGAATCACGATGCACGAATCAAAATATCCTCGCCCATAAGTGAGATAGTAAAAACATACCACAGTAAAGTCGGTGATCATTGGCCTTGATAGATGAAGTAGATCGTAGGCCTTTAGGTCCAGAAGTCCGATGCGTAGGCCTGTCGCCAGCCTGGAAACCTATATTGCAGGCCTCTGGCGTCACATTATGCTTGAGAAGGTGCTTGTCACGGCTTTCCCCAGGACTATCTGCGGTTCCTGCAGCCGCCGGGGTGAAGGAACATATTGCATCGTGCATGTCCCACGATGATTAGGATTGAGGCGTCCCATGGCCTGTGATCCACCTAAGAGGCGGAGTCATGCCTCCTTGTATCGAGGCGGTGCAATGGTAACATGTGTTCATTTCAGGTGGCTAGGAGTCACAGTCGGCCTTGGCCACTGATAGCCACGGCCTTTGTCTTGAAACCCTCATGAGCTGGAAGCCGACTAACTGCGGCAGAGGAAGAAATCCCAGCTCTCCTTCCTCTTGCCACCAGTACCCGCATCTAGGATGCTTCATGCGTTCTCTATCTCTCGCTTAATAATCAAGGCTGTACTGACCATCGAGTCCATGTTTTATAGGTTATGTCCTACAGTCTTGCCCTAGGATGAACAATTTCGACCCCTCCTGAGCCTCCCGACTTTGGCGCGTCCGGTGTACACCATCCTCCCGAGAAACATGCCAGCTGTGAATGCGCTACGTGCTTGATACGATCATAGGTCTTTGTCTCGGCTCAAAATCCTCAAGCCCTTTGCACGTCTAGTAGAAGCCAAAAAATACTTCCCCATGAATAGTCTACGAAAATCATCCCATGTCATGATCTCCGTATCACTTGAAATCGTGACCCACTCCCACAGTCTGCGACTCACCTCGTCTGGAATGAAACTGACATAATCCGAGTAGTATCGGAGGTGATCTCCATGGCACGGGGAGAATCCTCTCAATCGTGAACCCGATGGTCGGCTACGCCAGGTCCTTATCGTAAACATCGGAGGATGATGTGCCCTTGAACCTCACGAAGGTTCTTGGCACCTCCAACTCTCTAGGCTACGTGTCGACGTGTGGCAGTGGCTATCATAGCACCCATGGCCTCTATGAAGGCCCCCTGATACCCCGTGGGCGACCTCTACACCCCCGACCTCGACTTGCCATCTACAAATGTCAAATGACAAAAGAGTTATTAAATTTCCATGTTCATTTTGTTTTCCGAACCCGTAGTGTTCCTTCTTTTCCACATACATCCTACCACGTATATAATTCACACAATTTGTAACACCCAACCACACACACACATACAATCCAAAGCATACACACGAGGAAACCCCAGAAATGCGTTGGCCGTGATCTAAATCACATCCCATGGACTCCTAGGTAACCTCATAGACGCGATGCAACTATGATCTAGACACCAAATTTAGAGCAAGTAAGCATAACTCAGGCTGACACGGGCTATACGAGTTGTGATGTTCCTACTCATCAACAGCATGTTCTAGACCCATGCCCCACCGGGCCCTAGGTATTCGTATACCTACGCTCGGATACCAAAACTGTGACGCCCCAAACCCCGGGGGTCGTTTATGTATATTTATTATTAAATTTTGAGTATTATATCATTTTTCACATTTTGTGAGCAGTAGCGTGAACCTTTGTTCATGAACGGTGTTCGCGGTACTCTAACGAGTGCACAACAGCGTGCTCTTTGCCCGACCCTTTGTGGAAGTTTGGTCGCAGCTAAAAAACTTCGGTCATGACCTGACGAGAATTCGGTTGCAACTCAGGAAACTTCACAGTAACTATTCTAAGGCTTTTATTGCATTTTCCACATAGTGCCTTTGTGATTTCTCACTTCCAATAATCGTTTTATCCTAAAACTAGAACTTACCAACAAACCTAAACTTCATCAAGTTGTATTAAACATAAACACTTAGTTTAATTACAATTTCATTACATTGATGCGAAACTAAGTTTCACCTGGTACATCGAGAAAAAAAAATTTGAATCTGATCCAGTGTTCTACAAATATATCGGCTTTGTTTCTAAGCTTTCTCTACCTCTCAGGTTTCAATGAGCACCTTCTCTTGGTGTATCTCCAGTACCTGAAAATTTAGCTTTTCCACGACGGGGTGAGCTATACCAAGTAGTGAAATCCTCCTACTAGGGTTATTCCCCACTTAAGTGAAATGCAATGACACTATGTAAACAAACACACGATCACATTCATATCAACATGCATGTCACTATGAATGCACACATGCTATGTCCCATGCTTGATTATCTTGACTTACCTCGCATGCATTGCCATGTATGAAAACCTTTTTCTCAAAACAAAAACTTTTGTTTTTTTTTTTTTTTTAAAAAAAAACTTGTGGACAGTCTCCGATATAATAGTGTGGACAACCCTCCTATTCCGATAGATATCTTAGTTTTGTGGACAACCCTCTGAAAAATGATATCAACTTGTACACCGATATAATAATGTGGACAACCCTCCGAAAATTCCTGAACAACTCCGAAAAATATAGTATTTGCATGTCAAGCACCCACACCCGATTCACGCGATGTCCCTGTGCAAATGAGATGCAAATGCTACTATATAACACCTCCTGTTACATTCTAGGCAGGAAATCTACATGCAACAATCAAAACTCATGTTTATCAAATAACATATTAGCGTTCGTTTCTCACACAACTTGCATGTTCTTCGAGACAACAATAACACACAACACATACAACATCATCATGCTTGTATCTCACTAGGTTCAACAAGACCATTGATTAGTACCCAAAAAGTGCTATTTTGAACCATATTTAAGATAGGTTCTAAGTATTTTTTGTGCACTAATCATATCAAAATAAACGATTGACACGTGTAGGTCCTTTAATTTTAATGATTGTATTTAGAAATTTGTTTGTGGTAGTTTTGTAGGTTTCATCAAACCCTATCTACCCTTATCATTCAGCATATCAAAGTTGGTGTTTTACCATAGAGTTCGTATGATTTATATTTGATTACATCAAGCCGGGAATGAAGAAATTGAAGATAAAACAAGCTGGATGCAGGTTGGAATATGCAGGATGCAAGCGGATAAGCGAAATTTCTGAGGGAATAGCGAAATTTTAAGCTAATAATATGGAGAGATTTCGCTACACAGGGAATTTTCACTATGCTAGCTAAATTTTGCTACATAGCGAAATTTTCGCTATATATTGAAATTTCGCTACATAGCGAATTTTCGCTATGCTAGCAAAATTTTCACTTGTAGCAAAATGTTACAACCGTGTTTTATTAATATAGCTTGACCGTTTTAGTTTCCATCTACTGCCCTCACTTGTAATTGTACTATTTAGGATAGATTGGTATTTTCACCTTTTTGTAGGCTATATAAGTCATCTTATGAACAATTTTAACCTAACTATTCGGAGAGGCATTTTTCCATTCACAGTTTGTTTTTGGCTTCATTTCTCTCTTTTCTCTGAAAACTTCTTCTCTCACTTTCAGGCAGCAGACACACCGCTTTGAGGATGAAAACTCAAGAATGTTTGGCTAAAACCTTTAAACCTTGAAGAGGAGGGTTGCTAAGGTTGGGATTGAGTAGAGGTTTGCGGATGATCTCTGTTTTTCACGAAGCCCCGATTCTTTGGTATTTATGTTTCAAACTTTCAAAACTAGGTTTTAAAAGCTATTTGTTGTACTTTCTTGGTGTGATATTTGTGACTTTTAGGGTTGATGTATTCTTAATGTTTAGATACAATATACCATTGAATTGTCATTTATGAACCATCGGGAGTAGGTTAAATGCTAGATTTCAAGCTGAGAGCAGTTAATGCTCGATAAATGCTATGGTTGAAGCTACTAAGGGTTGGTTTTTTTTAAAAGTTAAACAAGATGGATTTTGGAAATTACTATGAGTCATTTACCTGATGAAATAGCAGAGATTTTTACAACCCTATCATACCAAACTAATTATTTAAAACTTCCAAGGTCTTTTCACATTTTATTTGAATTACCTTCGGTTAGCATAGTGACAACAACCACGCTTTTATACAAATCCTAAAATCAAGGAAACAAACTCCTGTTTGACCTCTTTAAATCATTTGAGTACGAAGAAAACCCATCCACATGTTTTTGATCCTAAGGCGCTATACTACGATGATTACGCTGCAGTGGGAATGCATTAGGTTATAAATTTTGTTGATTCATAACACCTATTGTGGCATGAATCAAATGGCGTCGTTAATACGGGGATGGTGCGAACTTCTGAATGATGAGTTAATGGAATTGTAATCCTCATTACAAGTGATGGTGACCTTTAAACCTTTTGAATTTAATTGTTTAGAATTTCATGTTTTTTATAACGGTCATTTTTTTCCATTGCTGCGATTTTTTTGGCAAGCCCTGTTGTTGCTCTTTGCTTTGTCTCTTTTTGTGTCACAGGTGTTTATGCATCACTGGGATAGAGGTATATCAGGTAGATTGCAAAGAGTTAGTACACTAATTGAACATGGTTGTGAAGTCTGTGTGCACAGTGAGCAAATGGATCCTCTACCTGAAGAACAGCAAAGTCAGTAAGGAGCCCCAATGAATCCTACATCATATAAGTCAATGAGAGACCACATACACCCTCCTAGAGTGAGTGCACCTTGCTGCGCGTCCCATACCACTGTGATGATGTGGCGGTGAGACCCTACTCTGGTGCCTGCTTCCCGCGCTGTGAGATGGAGAATGAAAATCCATATACGCACATATCCAGGGAGTTCTAGGAAGTTTGCCTGACTTTTTAAAGAAGGTGTGTCGACATCAGACTGCTTTAGTTGAAAGCATTCCTTTGACAACTTTGAAGAGCAAGGCGAATTTGGCTTAATTCCTTTGAGTAGGAAACGATTAGAAATTGGGCGATCTTCATTTGAATTTTTGAAGAAATTTTGATACCGGCAAGACCAAGCTGTTGAAGAGGCAAATCTCGCCCTGACCTTTGATAATGAGAAGTTTTATCGGTGTTGGGAGAGATTCATGGGGAACCATCGATTGCATGTCCACACCATGGGTTTTGATACATGGATCTTTGGTGAATCACTTCTATGATAGTATGTCTCCGATGGCAGACGACTCTTGGAAACCATGTGGAGGGACTTTACGAGCAAGAACCCAGATGAAGCCATGGACTTTTTGAACTATGTGGCTAGAAACCTCCAAAGCATGGGACGAACCGAATCCAAGAGAGGCTGAAAAAATGAGGCCTTCAACCCACCAAAGGGGAGGCATTTATGCACTTTCCGAAGACACGGAGATGAAAGCAAAATTGACCACTTTGACCCGAAGGTTGGAGTGAATGAATTGCCTGCATCTCACCCAACCTGTTTTAATTATCAGTTAAGTAGCCATCACAAGGAACACATCATTAGTTCCTTCGATGAGGACTTAATGCAAGAACATGCCCATGTCTGGGTGAAATAAGCCACCTAAATGCTCCTTATGTGACATCTAACCCCGATTGAAGGAATCATCGAACCCAACCTATCATGGAAGCGAAAACCTCCACATATCTGCTCCCGAGGGAGCACGGCGGCGGTTAAGCTCCACCTCAGCCTGGCAATGATGAGTCACCTTAACTACTCTATGTTGAAGCGGACAATTCTGAGATTTAAGCAAGGTAGTGGGTACCTTTGTGTGGAAGACAAGGTGTTGAATGTTGAAAGTAATCGAAGAATTGAAAGCAGTAGAGGCTCACTTAACGAGAATTAGACGAAAGCATGCGTGCGAGATCTCGACAAATATGACAACTTGAAAATTTCCATTTCGGGTTGTCTAACCCGGCGGCAGGAGTCACGAAGGAAATTTCCCTCGAACCTGACAAAACCCTAGGGAATGTGAATGACACGCGTGTCCCAATCGCGAGATCGATGAAGTCGAGGCGTAGTAACTTTGAAGTAGTGCAGGTGAGACCCGGTAGTCCCGAACCAGCGATAAAGCTCCGCGGTGGTGAGACCACGGAGGAAGAACAACCAGCCGAGGGTAAGAGGTGACAGTGTGCCCCCTCTTTCCCATAGGCACTTCGGAAAAGGAAAAATTCAGTTAACCAAACTGAAATTTTAGAAGTACTACGTCAAGTGAAGGTTAACATCCCTCTTCTCGATATGATCAAGAAAGTCCCCACGTATGCAAAATTTTTGAAGGACCTATGCAAGGTGAAAAGAGGCTTTAATGTGAATAAAAAGGCCTTTTTAGTAAAGGCAAGTAGGTGTCATCATTGAGTGCGGACTCTTGTGAGTATAAAGATGCAGGGTGTCCTGCAATCTCTAGTGAACATAGAGGCGGCTCTTGTGTGGAAAGGCATTGCTAGATTTAGGGCAAGTGTAAATCCTTGTCCATGTACCAATGACTAGAATTTAGGCGAACTTAAGCCAAACCTTATCACGTGTCTCTGGCCCAGATGGGTCAGTGAAATACGAAAGACGGAGTTGAGGATGTTTGATTCGGGTGGACAAATTCTACTATCCGATGGATTTTGTAGTGCTTGATCTCAGAACCGATCCTTGATAGGGGCTTATCATGTGCCCGATCATCTGGAAGTAATTTTGGCCACTTCGATGCGATCATCAATTATGAAATGGGGTTATGCAACTCACCCCAGGAACATGACTTTGGAACTCAATATCTTCCACTTGAGTAAAAAAGCATATGCAACTTGATGGAGATATTTGTGAAAACTCTACATAATAGATACAATTCTTAAAGAACAGGCTAATGAGCAGGAAGTGCAAGTTGTGCTAACCCAGGAGTTATCTGAGTGCCTTGTAGAGCAACATGAACCTCAATGCATGGGCACAGTGCAAAAGTCTTTGGAGAAAAAAGTGGAAATTCTACCTTTATTCTTGGAGAAGAGGAAAAGGAACCTTAATAGCTGGATCTCAAACCCCTGCCTGTGGAATTAAAATATGCATTTTTGGAAGAAAACAAGCAGTGTCCAATTGTAATATCGTCACTGCTGACCACTCCACATGAAGACAATCTGCTGCACCTCCTCAAGATGAACAAGTAAGCTTTGGGGTGGAAAATTTCCGATTTAAAAGGCATCAGCCCAATAATCTGCACCCATCACATTTATTTGAAAAATTAAATACATTGCGGCCTGGGAGATTGAATCCTCACATGCGAGGAGGTAGTTAACGTGAAGTCTGAAGTTCTTTATAATGGTATCATTACTTCATATTTGATAGCACTTGGGTAAGTAGCCAATTGGTGCCAAGAGAAGTCGGTGACCTTGTAAAAATGAAAAGGCGAGAGTTTTCCTGCAGCGCCTGGTTGGAGGGTAGCCATAGGTCTGAGGCTGTGCATTAACAAAGAAAAGATCACTTCCCACTGCCCTTCATTGATCAACTTCTTGAGAGAGTTTCTAGGCACCCATTCTATTCCTTTTTGGATGGGTATTGGCAGGGGTACTTTAGGATAGGGTGCACGAGAGAAGATCGAGAAAAGACCGCTACTTGTCGGGTTTGGAACTTAATAGCTACGGGAGGATGCCTTTTGGTCTTTGCAACGCCCCTGCCACCTTCCAGAGATGTATGCTTAGTATATTCAGCGATATGGTGGAGCGCATAATGGAAGTAGACATGGATGACATCATTGTATACGGAGGTGACTTTGAAGAATGTCTGACTAATCTTGAAATTGTCCTGCAGAGGTGCATTGAAAAGAACCTAGTGCTTAACTGGGAGAAATGCCATTTATGTTGAACGAGAGGGGATTAGGCTAGGGCATATCATTTCAGCCCGGGGAATAGAAGTTGACAAGGAAAAAATTGAACTTATTTCAAAGCGCCTTCTCAATGAATGTAAAAAGTTAGCGATTCCTTGGCCGTACGAGCTTTCTGGGGAGATTTATCGAGATTTTTTCAAGATTTTAGGCCCCTTTATAATTTGCTCGAGAAAGATGTTAAATTTTCTTAGGAAAAGGCCCCATTAGAAGCTTTGAAGAGCTGAGGTCCATGTACCTTTTTTTAATAGTAAAGACTTAGTTGGCATTGCCTTTTGAGGTCATGTGTGATCACAGTGATCTTGCTATTGGAGAAATTCTTGAATGAAAGGTGGAAAACCTTGTAGTCATGTGTAAAATTGAATGAAACACAAAGGAACTACTCTACTACAGAGAAAGAATTGTTGGCAATGGTCTATGCCTTATACAAATTTCGAGCATACTTGGTTGGGTCGTCTGATCATTTTACGAGATCATTCCACTTTGAAATATCTCCCCAGCTTAAGCAAAAATGCTAAATGAGACTTGCTCCGTGGGTTCATACGCCCGGGGGAATTTAATTTGCAAATTAATGACAAAAATGGGGTAGAGAATGTTGTAGCTGACCATCTTTCGATTAACCACTGCTTCACGACACTCATGGCCCAGTAAATGATGAATTTCCTGAAGAATCTCTAATGCAGTTGAAGAATGCTCCCTGGTATGATCACATTGCCAATTTCCTAGCAACAGGAGACATTCCAGCTGATTGGAAATAACAAGATAGGAAGTATTTCTTAGCGAAGATCCATTCCTATTATTAGGAAGAACCTTTCTTGTTTAAATCTTGTGCGAGGATGAATAATTTAGGAAGTGTGTGCTGAAGAAAACAGGGCATTCTAAGCCATTTGCCGTGAGAGTGCTGTGGTGGTCACTTTACTTCGGAAGACAACAATGAAGGTCTACTTTGCGTCCCCGGTTTCTCTGGCCTTCTCTTTTTAAAGAAGGCTCACCAAATGTGCGAGTATGTGATAGATGCCCGAAGATATTTCGGGAAGTGTCTCGCCGTCATATGATGCCCTAAGCGATTTTAGTAGTCGAGTATTTGATGTTTGGGCGTCGATTCATGGATAACCTCACTACCGTCTTTTATGGGCATGCATACATGTTGTTAAGGGGTAGACTATGTATCTAAATGGGTTGAGCAATCCCTTGCAAAACCGATTACCACGGGGTGGTGCTGAGATTCTTGAAAGCGAGCATTTTTTCGGGTTTGGAATTGCGAAAGCCATTATTAGTGATTGGGGTTCACCTTTACGTAGAAACCTTTAGCCTCCTTGGCTAAATATGGTGTTAAACACAAGTGACTACCCCTTACCATCCTCAAACCCCGGTGGTCAGTAGAGCTTGCGGCACGGATAAAGACCATTCTAATGAAGGCGGTGAGCAACCAGCGAAAAGATTGGTCCCTCGAAAGTTGCTTGATTCCTTTGTGGGCTGCGAGCAGGTTTTCAAGCGATTCTTGGAATGTCCCACTTATCGTTTACGTCTATGGAAAGGCATGCCATCTTCTAATGGAAATCAGTACAAAGCATGAGCGATGTGAACATATAGTTTAAGTAGGGGTCGAGCTCGAAAAGATTCCTTAGTCTCGATGAGTTAGAGGAACTACAAAATGATGCTACTTGAACTCGAAGGTGCCAGAAAAAATTGCATGATCGAGATGATAACTTTAGATTTTCAAGGGGACAAGTCCTACTCTATGACTCAAAACTCCACCTTTTTTCGGGGCGAACTTAAATCTAGATCGTTGGACCATTCATCGAGGCATACGATGGCTCGGTAGATTTGCTAAACCCCCGAAGGATAATGGGGTGTTGAGTTAGCGGCGGCGAGTGAGCCACATGTTGTTCACCATTAACGAGAAGAGGAGGAGATTTCCCTCCTTGATCCTCCATAATGAAGCATTCCGACCAGCGAGAGGCTGGTTTGGTCTCATTGAGACAGCTGCGACTCGAAATTTTGGTTTCTTTTTGGTCAATTTAAAATTTATTTTATTTTTTTAGTATTTTATTTATTTTAGTTTTATGTTTTAAAACCTTCTTTGAAATGTTCGGTTTAATATATTATTTTATTTTTTATTTATTTTATTTTTATTTTATATATATTATTTTTGTTTTTATTTTGCGGGATATGTAGTGGTGTTAGGCGTAAATTTATTTATAATAGTGGTACCACAGGGGACCTTTAGGTTGCCCCAGATGCTCTACATAAAAAGCTGACCACAGTTCTCAATCACACCACCCCTCGATGCGTGCAGTCTCGAGTCCTCTTGCGATGCTGCACTTCTCCCTGTTGTAGGAGCCTTGCACTTTGCTGGCGGCTTGCAGCCGGATAGCCATCCCGGCTGGCGCGGTAGTCTGTGGTCTGCGCCGCTGCATTTATTGCTGTGCCTTGCACTTTGCCTCGCCTCTCCCCGTGATGCAGCGCTTTCTCACCTCCTCCCATCTTGAAGCGCCCGGTCGCCCTGAGTCTCGGCGGTGCAAGCCAGAACCTGATCATTGTCATCATCCTTCATCTTCGCCATGGTTCGCACCCGTGGGGCATCGATCGGGCAGGGGTCGGGACCGGTACCCCTGCCCGGAGATGACGGTGGCACATCCAATTTGCCCGTAGCCATCTGCTCGGAATCTGAAGGGCTTTTCCACGTGACTCTGATGCGGTATGATCGAAGTCGACCTCTGCACTATTCGAAGGAGGCTCGAGGTTCTTAGCCCCGTCCGGTGATATCACACCCGGGTGGGACCTCGCCCCCTCTCCTGTGCATTCCGACCACACCGGAGCCAGCCTTAGGGCGGGCCGGACATTTGGCCAGAGTCTTCACGTTCAGGCCCGAGCCTTATGTCTCCTCCATGACTTAGAGTTTATCGCCTCAATTATCCCGGCGGTCGGCGTCGCAGTTGTTGGGCGTGATCCGTGCCGATGAACGTGAATTGTCATCTTTAGGACTTTCACGGAGAGTCCCACTAAGATCTCCCCGGCTTGACGACGGACCCGCGGTTGAGAGATTGTCACGATTAGTCGGTGATTATCTCCACGCCATTTATGTCTCGGCGGTTTTTCTATCCGGTGGTTCTTGAGTTTTATCATCACCCATGACATCCCGGGGAGTGTCGCGTCGGATCGGTCTGGTTTCAGCTGCTCGATGGTCGTCAGGAATCTGCGGCCGGATATCGCGCTGCTACTTTAGGCCTGCCGATGGTTCTAGCGAGCTACAGAGATTGTCGGTGGCCTTAGCCATCGCTACAGAGATGATTCGCTCTTCTCTCGAGATGCGTAGCCGGGATCTATGCTTTTCATTTGTTAGCTTCCCTCCCGCGGATGCTCCTCATGGACCACGTACTTCGGTCCCGATACATTCCCCCTTTGCGGCGTATTCTACGGCCGCGGAGGGCTATTCTCGGGCTACATGCAGGATATCAGGGTTTGGTTGATCGACGGAGCTTGTCATGGCGGCGTTTCTACGCCGGGGAGAGGTGCCATGGGGCTGCTTTCGGGGCGAGGCTATTCCGCTGTGATCTGGGGTTGCTGTGCCACGTATTGCTGACTTGGGTTCCCGGAAGAATGCGTGAGCGTCGACGGGGTTGTCTCGGATCTTCTCAGTAGAGCGAAGACCACATGTCTGGCTCTTTGTTCTACAGAGCAGGAGGAGATTTCGTGCGGATGATTATGTAGGACACCTTTGGGATGAAGCGGCTGTATCAATTCGGTCATCCCTTGGTTCCACCTCCCTGTTGTCCCCGCTCCTCCACAGTGCGAGGCCCATCCTACCATTTTGTGCTTGACCGTGAGCACGTCCCGTGTCGAGTTGTCAGTTTGTTTAGATGTTGTCCAGCGCCCTTTCTACTCTGCATCTTTAAGCGGCTTCCCGGACAGCATTGGCTAGTGGATGGCTGGCGGGAGTCACTCGCCTTGAATCAGGCTATTCTTCCTCTGAATCTTGATTCGGCTGCCACAGTGGGGTGATCAGGAATCAAACCAAAATTTATATCCTAATTTTCCTCTAGGCCTACCCAGTAGTCGAGCTCTCTGCTGCAGCGATTATAAGCCGGCTGGGTCGAACCTGAGGATGGGTTTTCTTCGTCTAGATAGTTTAAGTGAAGTCCGAAATGGTGGTTGGTTTTAGATTTTAAGGTTTGGATAAAAGCAGGGAGTTGATGATTTGCAAGCTTGAAAATAGGTGAAATAAAATATATAAAGAACTCCCATGCAAAAGCATTGGGCCCTTTGGGTTTAGATCCTAGAGTTAGCAAGGGATCCTCGGGTTCATTTCTCGCGTTGGGGAGGATGGCCTTATAGTCATCTCCCGAGCCAGGATCTTCGTTAGCTTTAAAGCCCAAACCACATTCGTTTTCCTTTTGAAAAGCGGCATTTATCAAACATTATGCTCAGGACGTTGACGTGCCTCGCCAGTCTGCCTCACAGTGATAAATAGAAAGCTGACTAATGAATCTCAATGGATCTAGTAATGGCATCCCTTTGAACCTTTAAAGATTGCAAATACTGATCAAAGAGGAACAACAATGGGTTCGGCCTGAAGTGAGAAATAGGAACATAAATGAAAATAAATACCTACGTTAAAAGCAGGAGGGGCCCAGTCGGTTTACCTCAAATCCCTGTAATATCTCCTCTTTAAGGAGGAAGAGGTCTAATAGCATCCTTTGAGTTGTCATCCTCAAAGGAGTGTTTAATGATCGAGAAAGGGAAAATGGGAGAAAGAGGAAAAGCAGGGGCGGAGAGAAAAACGGGCTGAAAGCTTATGCCCAAAATTTTATTGATTAAGTGTCTTCTTTTACAAAGCTTGGTTTTGGGATTTGTAGTCAAAGCCCCTTTACAAAATTACAAAAATAACCTCATAAATATTCTTACAATCGGGGCAAAAAAGGAAGAAAACCAAAGAGACCCAAAATAAAAAACAAAAGCGGGCGTGAATCAGTGGGTAGGAGGAATAGTGGCGGGCAGGAGGAATTTCCCCAGGTGCTCCAATTTCCTTGTAGCTCCGCTTTTCTTGCATTTTCTGCTCTTCTTTCATACAGTATCCCCCGATCTATAATCTTTGAGTTTGTTTCGAATTCTTCGTGCTTGGATCGACTCAACAATTTTGGCATGATTAGCTCATAGCTGCAAAATTTGCCCATAATACGATCATTGAGAATAATAGGGACAACAATGTGTAAATTTGGTTAATTACAATGATTTATTACCTAAAAGCATAAACCTATAATAAACTAGGGTTCAAAAATAGCACTTTTTGGGCACTAATCACCTCTAACCTACACATTGCTAGTCCATAGCAATGAAAGAAAAGAAAAGAAAGAGGCATCACCAAAACAAAGTAAAATTATGTTCACAAAAATATATTTCAAAAGGTTATGAATAAGTAATGCCTAACCTAAGTAAGAATCACATCAAATCCTTGCCCATTAACTATCTTGAGAGGAATGAATGCCATACAAATTGAGTATCAAAAGAGTTTCCTTCTCGATGAATCAACGAAACTTCCACGAAATCCTAAGTGTTTGTTAGATCAGTTCTTAACAATAAAGCGCAAGTACACTCAAACAACTTATTTGCTTCCATAACCTAGCATGCTAACCAGCCTAAATAATCGGGACCCACTCTTGTTCACAACTTTTGTGTTGGCAGGGTGCAATGTGAGGCTAAATCACTAAAATTCATATACTTGAGGATCTCTGGAGATGACTCCCAGCCAATTAAGGCTTAGAGCACGAAGTCGCGAGGATCTTTCAACACTTTTTGCTCTTGAGGTTTCACCAGAACTTTAGATAGTTTTGAGACTCCAGCACCTACAACTTGCTACACTCCCACCCATCCACCCATGTGTGAGCACTAAGTGGTGGCAAACCGACCGAGTTGCCTTAAGCGCCTTAGGGTTTAAGGCTTTAAGCCATATACCCCTCGGACCGTGCTCGAGTTTCAAGGCAAAGCGTTGCAATCAATTTTTTTTTCTTTTTCTTTTTCTTTTTCTTTTTCTTTTTCATTTCTTTTTATTTTGGAAGACGCATTGGCCTTCTTTCCACATGGGTCCTTAACCTATTAAAGGTGGTCAATGAAACTAGGGTAGGTTGTGCAAAGTAAAGGAGGTTGGGCAGTTTTTCAGTTTATTGAAGAAACCTGATGTACTCGGTGTGTGGTTAGCTAAAGGTGGAAGAAAATGAAGTTAAACTACAAGAGTTCAACTGATCATCCACTCAACAAACGTGAACCAATAACATCAATAGAATTGGGCCCAGTGCTTCAATTTTTTCAAACCACTAATTTAAGTAGAAAACACACAAAAAAATTTGGGTGCAAAATGGGTCCAATAAGTAAGCTGTATAGTATAACAGCTTCACAAAAAGGAAAGCCAGCTAGCCACTGAACATAACAAAATGGTCTTGCTCAAAATAGTAACAAAAATATAAGTCTGAAAGCCAACCTTGATAACTCTCCCCCGACAAATATCTCATTGTCATGATAGGCTCGGATTGGAAAGTTAGGGAAGGAAGTATTACCTCTGATGATGCTGATCATTGTTGGATAGGAGACTTCACAAGATTTCCATCGACACCCTATTCACTCCCGTTTGAGCTTCAGGCGAAGCTAGGTTGAAGAGGAAAAAGAGAAAAAAAAGTGACCAGTTGGAGCATTTTGAAATTTTCACCTTCATAAAAATTTAAAAAATGTTCTTTCTAGATATATTTCGATTACACTCTCTAAACACTCACTTGAGTACCAACGCCTAAAATAGAGTTCGGATGAAAAGTTATGGCGAAACAATCAGGAGGCAAAGCAGACAGGGCATAAGTAGAAAATTTTCACTACCATACTTGAAAATTTATTTGTGTCTTGAAATTTTAGCTATGTGTAATGCGATAATTTTTTTGAAAAATAGAAATAAAATAATTAATAATAATAATAATAATAATAATAAAAACAATGTTTTTTTTTTTTAAGAGACAAATTTTTATTTTTTTATTTTTTTACTTACCTCGCTCTGCCTTGTTTTCTGTGCATTAGTGGGGAGGGGACCATCAGTATAGAGGCACCGCTACATAGCGAAATTTAACGAAAATTCCAATTTTCGCTATGGCTGCGAAAATTTCGCTATTATTGTGAAATTTTCTCTGCCTCCACAACTGCTGTTTCATGATGGAAACTGAAATTTCTACTCAAATTGCAAAAATTAATACAAGAAAATTAATAAAGTGCGGGAAAAGTGAAAAACAAGCTAGAACAAATATTGACTTGGGAATTAGTGAAAATCTAAAAGAAAAATTATAGAAATCAAATAAAATAAAATAAAATGAAATAAAACAAGAAAAATTAAAATAAAGTGGGAAATTTGTGCTCCCCCAGACGATTTTGGGCCTTTGGGAGGCTCTTTGGAGGCGCGGAGCTCAAAAATGTCGGGGTTGGTGTAATTCAAAGGCGGCACCCGAACCATCAACCCATGCCATGCGGGTATGTTGCAGTGCCATTGTGCGATGTAATTATGAGTACATCTGATGGCGGCTAATCTTGAAGTTTTGCATGGCGACGGTGATGGGTTGGACTTAACTTGGGACGGGTGCTTGGTGTGGTGTCTTTGTTGGCGGGGTATACCTTTAGGTCTAGAGACAATGATGTAGGCTATTGGTGCAGGTAGTGGGCTTTTGGGGCCTCTTCCCTGGCCTTTCCATTGCTCCTCGCTCAAACAGGAAGGATTTCTTCTTCTTTTTTCCATGGCCCATATACTACACATAATTGTGGGACATCCTGCAGTTCCTCAGGAGGAGCTTCTGATGGTTCTTCTTTCATTCCCTCCCCAGGCGCATGAGGAGTTAGAGGCCTGTTCACGAAAATAATTCGGTCGGGCACCACTTCCTCTAGATTCTCCTCCTCTTGATGAGCAAGTTGATTTGGCAAGAGCTTTGGGATGGATTCTGCGGGATGTCAAATTTTGAGTCAATTTAGCTTTAGAACTCATCAAATTCCTTGTTCGGGGGCTCTCTCTATTATGTCAGTTTCATGATTGGCTGGAATGATCCTTTGCCCTTTGCTCCTACATGAAATTATCCACTAGTTTGCTGAAGTTAAGGATGAGCATTCATGAGGGGATGGGTTTGATGATTCTTCTTTGCTAAGAATTGGGGGCATAATATGGAGGTTCGGGAGGTGCACCTGTGCCCAGAGTCTTGGTTCCCATATGATTCCCCCAGCTATGGTTCTCAGCACTGCACGTATGGTGAACTCGTCCATTGGTTTCTATAGTCCTCAGTTTATGTTAAGTTTGGATTCCTCTCCATGAGTTCTTCGACATTGCCATGGTGGTTTTACGTAATCCTCATGAAGGACATTATGGCTCCTAGGGTTTCTCTCCCGGGGTACTCACTATCTTTGTTCTCCCTTAGGTATTCCATTGATTCTAGTTCGAGCCATTTGGGTGTGTATTCTGCATGGCCTTGAGCTGACACAAGCCTAAAAACAATCCACTGCCAACCACGGTTTTTATAGTGAAATGTACCTAAAAAAACTAATGATGAGGAAACAATAAAAGGAAAATTTTACTTCAGAACTTGTAGGTGAAGATCACAAGTGTTCTAACTCGTCAAATGCACTTAGGCACCAAAATCAAACAACGCCATTTTGATTCGTGCCACAGTAAGGTTATCAGAATCAACAAAATTTATGTCCTAATTTTCCTCCTCTTTACTTGGTAGTCAAGCTATACGTATGGCGATCTAAGTCGAACAAGGACAATTTCTTATTAAATATTTTAAGTAATGTGTTAGTTTGAATTTTAAAGTTTAGTATGAGGGTTGATAATTCTAAGCAAAAATAAAAAAATAAAATATATAAAAAGAACTCCTTGAAGCATTGGGCCACTGGGTTTAAGATCCTAGGTTAACCGAGAGGTCCCCGGGTTCATTTTCTCGCGTTGAGGAGGATGATATATAGTCATCTCCCGAACCGGATCTTCATTTAACTTTAAAAACTAAACCCTATGATTTTCCCTTTTGAAAAACAGCATTTATCAAACATTAATACTCCCAGACAGTGAAAACGTGCCTCCATGATCTACCTCACAGTGATAAATAGAAAGCAACTAATGAATCTCAATGGATCTAGTAATAAGCATCCACTGAACCCTAAAAGATTGCGAATCTTTTGATCAAAGAAGAGGCAATGATGGAGTTGACCTAAGTGAAAGGCCAGAACTTTATAGAAATGAAAATAAATGCCTATTAAACGGCCAGTCGGTTTCTCAAATCTCTTGATAGCCCTCCTCTTCAAGGAGGGAAGAGGGTGTGGCATCCTTTGAGTTGTCATCCTCAAAGGAGTGTTTAGTAGCCGAGAAAGGGAGAGAAAATGGGAGAAAAGAGGAAAAATGGGAAAACTGGAAAGAAAACGGGTTGAAAGCTTATGCCCTAAATTTTATTAGTTAAGTGTCTCCTTTTACAAAGCTTGGTTTTGGGATTTTGTAGTCAGAGCTGTACAAATTACAAAATAACCTCACAAATGTTAACTACAATCGGGCAGAAGAAAACCAAAGAGACCAAAAGCAGCTCAGCAGGCGATAGTCATTTGGCGGGAGAGATAGTGGCGGGCAGGAGGAAATTTCCCAATGCTCCAATTTCCTTGTAGCTCCACTTTTCTTGCATTTTCTGCTCTTCTCTCCTTCTGGTATCTGATCTATAATGCTGAGTTTATTTCGAATTCTTCGGTGCGGTCGACTCAACAATTTTGGCCACGATTAACTCGTAAGCGCAAAATTTGCTACAAAATGTGATCAGTAGAATAATAGGGACCTTAATGTGTAAATTGGGTTAATTACAATGATTAGTACACAAAAAGCACTCAAAACCTATAATACATAGGGTTCAAAATAGCACTTTTTGGGCACTAATCGAATCTGAAACCACTTAGGATTGCTCACCGATTACGATGGCCAGAGGCCTATACATTACTACTCAGGACCGGATCAGCTGTTTTAAGCAAGTAGCCCTCGTTGGATGTGCTCATTCTCACGCGCCGATAACTTTAGATCCACTGCATCTACCACCACGGAGTGGGGTGAAATTGCTTTATTCTCTGGCTTTCCTATCCTAACCGTGAGGACAGTTATATCTTGGTTGGGGGAGTTAGCGTCGGAAGTGGAATTTATCTTACTTTTGTTTTGTTTTATACTTGTTGTTTTAATTTTATCATGTACTTACTTGTCTTGTATGGGGTGGTACAGCATGCTGTATTAGTAATAGTAGGCAGTGGTTTATTTTGACAGCTATGTATAGTGTGTGACCGACCAGTCCGACCGAGTTGGCGAGTCAGCTGAAAACCGGGGGCGTTCGGTTTATTTCTTTTTATTTTCCGTGTTATTAAATTTTAGTTTTCAAAGTGTGCGACCAGTCAAACTTGGCTGATTGGCGGATCAAGCGAACCGGTTTACTCCGACATTTTCAATTATCTTATCAAAACATCTAGCTTGTCTTATTCATTTTAGATTTTGTAATTTCGCGAAAGCATTTCATTTTAGGCAAGCCCTTAAGCATTCTGATTAACAAAGATTCATAAACGTTTATTTAACAAAATGCCTTTACAAAAATAATGATTCGAGTTCAAAGCATTTTAAAAATGTCAATGTTCGAAAGAAATGGGTAATGCATACTTAATGGAGCATACTTCGTAATTCCTTCTCTATGACTACGAGCTCCTCGATCTTGGGTCTTGCATTGATAAAAACAATCGCTAAGCATTTTCATGCGTGTTCCTTTACGATTAATATTCCATTTTGATTCCATATAAATCATGCATTTATCAAAATAATGCATTTATACTATCTCGGTGTAATGTAAAGATACTTATATTACTTTCCAATACCATCATTTCGCTTTTCGGTTTGTGATTCCATATGGCTATAAATTCGACATCCACGGCTTGATTAAAGTTGGTGAATCTGCATTTGTCATTCAATAGCAATGTGGTTTCACGATCGATAATGTCACCGTCATATGACTATAGAATTGACATTCACAACATATTCGGTTGTGAATCCTATCACTGTCGTCATTCGGTAGCAATGTGATTGCGTTCAATAATGCGAGTCTCACATATGACTATAGAAAGTCGGCATTCCACAGCCAGTTCGGTTGTTGAATCCTATCACCATGCAATCATTATTAGCAATGTGATTTCGCATTTAACAATTACGGTTACCCTCATGACGAATTCAGTTGGTGAATCCCGTCATGTTTGTCATTCAATAATACGGTTCAAATCAATTACTTTTATGCCATAAATTCGCTTGTAGCTCAAATACTGCAGCATCACGTACGAGATATTTGTCAAACATTTGAATACTAATCATTGAATCGATATATATATATATATATATATATATATATATATATATATATATGTATGTATGTATTTATAAATAGAGAGCAATATGAGAATAAAGAACGTGTAGAGAACAAACTAGAGCCAAAAAACGGGTATAGAACAAAGTATTGGAATAAAGATCAATTAGAAAGAGCAAACCAATTATCGATTCCGTTTCTTTCGATGTCAATCCTAGGTCGAGGTGCTCGTCTTCACCGCACCTAGTCAAATGCAAATTTATTATACGTGATTAAACAATTAATCATACTAAGCAGATATATCGCCGAGGCAAAGTGAAGCTTTGCCGAGAGGTGCGGCGTCTGATGCGTTTTACTTAGTCTCATTCTTATTGAACCCCTGTGTATTGTTTCTTAGGTTACTATACTAACGGTGTATGAATTCGGGCTTAATTTCACAAAAACTACACAATCTTGTCATTTTGGGCTCACATGTACCGGTACACCTTGGACCTGTACCGGTACATGTTGCATTTTGTTGACATGTACGTGCGTGTTGGACGTATGCCGTACCACGTTGGCCTCTGGTGGGGTGTCTGGGGTACATGTTCGGAAATTGTCAGTTGCTTATTTTGCCACTTTTGATACTGCGTTCTCCTTATATATTTCCCATTCTTTAATTCCTCAAAAATCATCATGGAAATCATCAAATGACTTCAAAATACTTGTATTGGTGGTTTGGAACCATACCCAAAACCTGGTAAAAATCCTATGAATTCACCCGAGGTCCATCAATTTTCTAAACATCATATAATTTTGATGATTCCATGTTTATTTTCTACCATTTGGGGTTTACCACATAACCTCAACATTTAAGGAGTTTGTGTGATCTTTCCACAAAAACTAGACAAGGAGGATATTCTGAGCAAGCCTTAGGGAATCAGGCACACTTGATCCTAAGATGAGAAAACATAACTTGAACTTTTGTTCTTCCTCTCTTCTCCTTCTTCTTCCTCTTCCTCTGTTTCTCCTTCTTTTCCTCTCTTGTTTTACCTAGCCAAAATGAGACAAATGAATTTTGTTTGTCTCAACACTCATTTTATACTCCCTTAATTCTCCATATTACTATTAAGTCCTTCACTCTTTCAATTTTGCAAATCAACTTGTTTTATTTCTATTATGGCCCATATCTACTCCCCTTATGATTTTTATGTCCCTTATGGTAATTAAATTTTTCTCTCGTTCTAGTGCCACAGTTTTCGGGTTCACTAAATTTATCGTTCCATAATTTGTCAATTTATCAATTTTCCCGGAAAAACACAAGTCTGGCTCAATTCATACCCAGAATATATAAAAAAAATTATTATAAAAATTCTAGGTATTTTTGGGGCGTTACATATAGTGTTAAGTTATGATAAGCTTGTACTAGCCCTTTTGGTTATATTAAAAGCTTTATAGTAGTATTTACATTTTCTACTTTTGCACCCACATTTTTTTTTTTTTACTTAACTTTTGCATATGCATAATGTTTAGCCTTGCAGTGTGTTGAACTTAAGCCTTTCCTAATGGTGTCAATGTTAGGAGGGTCCTATGCCGAGTTGAGTGGTTGACTAGTCAAATTCTTGTTGTATTTACCCTGCTTCTTCCGCCTTTAGCTCGCCACACACTGAGCATGTTAGGTGTCAATGATAGGCAGCTTGACACAAACCCCCTCTTACGATGCAAACCCTTACCTAGTGTCGTTTACTCCCTTGAATAGGTTGTGGACCCCATGAATAGAAGGCCAATGTGTCTTCCAAAATAAAAGAAGAGAAAAAGAAAAAGTGAAAAGAAAAGAAAAGAATTGAATCGCATTGCTTTGCCTTGAAACCCGAGCACGGTCTGAGGGGTATATGGCGAAAGCCTTTAAAGCCCGGTGCCCTAAACCTTCACTGGTTGGGAGTCTCCGACTTTGTGTTCGCTACACGGGTGGATGGGTGGAGTTTAGCAAGTTGTAGGTGTTGGAGGCTCGAAATCATTCGAAGTCTGGGGTAAAACCTATAGAGTTTGTGGTCGAAAGATCCTCATAGCTTGATGCCCTAAACCTTCATTGGTTAGGGTGATCGGTTAATCCCATTATGGACTTTAATTGTCGAACCCCTCGGCGTACACCCAAACGCCAAAAGAATTGTGTAATAAGGAAGCGAAGTCACGACTATTTAGGTTGTTAACACAGGTTATGGATTGCTTCGGTTGGGGAGGGGCGGGCGTGCGGTTTGTGGTTTATGATTGAGACGGATCAGGCAAACCCATAGCTTTTGTATAGGCTTTGGTTCATGCTCGAGGAGGGAGGTTGTGGTAGTCAACGGTATTGTTTTCATTCTTTGAGATGGTTTGGCAGGTTTTGTGATCTCATCGCGGGATATGCATTACTTTTATAAACCTTTTGACCTCCACATGTTTTTGTTTCTCACCTTGTTGATTATTTCGGCATTGCGGGACTAGCAATGTGTGTCGGTTGGGGGGTGTGATTAGTACCCAAAAAGTGCTATTATGAACCCTATTTAAGATAGGTTCTAAGTACTTTTTGTGCACTAATCATATCAATCAAACCAATTGACACGTGTAGGTTCCTTTGGTATTAATGATTGTATTTCGAGGCTGTTTGTGGTAATTTTTGTAGGTTTCATAAACCTATCCTATAACATATCAAGCTAAGCATATCAAAGTTGAGCTGATTTACACCAAGTTCGTATGATTTATATTTGATTATATCAAGCCGGGAATGAAGAAATTGAAGATAAAACAAGCTGGATGCAGGTTGAAATATGTAGGATGCAAGCAGAGAAGTTGGCGAAATTTCGCAAGAATGGCGAAATTTTCGCTACAAATAGAGAAATTTTCGCTATGTATGGAAATTTTGCTACATAGCTAAATTTCGCTACATAGCGAAATTTTGTGATAATATAATTTCGCTACATAGAAATTTCTGTGTGAAATGTTACGCTAGTGTTTTGTGTGCAAATGACCATTTGTTTTGGTTTTTCCATCACCCTCAACGTAATTATATCTTATTTGGGAGTAGATTGGGTATTTTCACCTTTTGTAAGGCTATATAAGCCATCTTAGACAATTTGTAACCCTAAGCGACTAAAAGGCATTTTTAAATTACAGATTTGTTTTTGGCTTCATTTTCTCTCTTCTTTCTCTCACTTTCCTAGGCAACTAAACACACCCTTTGAGGATGAAAGCTCAAGGATGTTGGACAAAACCTCTAAACCTTGAAGAAGGAGGGTTGCTAGAGGTGATTAGATGGGGTTTTAGGTGATTCTTTGTTTTTCTGGCTTGATTCTTGGTATTTATGTTTCAAACTTTCAAAACTAGGTTTAAAAGCTATTTGATGTACTTTCTTCGGTCAATATTTGGCAAGCTTTTAGGGTTCAGTGTATTCTTAATGTTAGATCTGTTGCATCCATTGAATTGTCGTTATGAACTATCGGGGTAGGTTAGTCTTTAGATTTCAAGCTGCGGGAATAGTTACAATGCTCGATGAAATGCTATGGTTTAAGAGAAAGCTCCTAAGGGTTGGTTTTAAAGTTAAAACAAGATGGAGTTTTGGAAATGACTAGGTCATTTACCTAATCTGAGAAATAACTTGAGGACACCTTTACAACCCTATCATACCAAACCTTAGTGACTGAAAACTTCAAGACTCTTCTTTACAATTTATTTCGAATTACCTTCAGTTAGCATAGTGACAACAACCACACTTTTTACACAAATCCTAAAATCCAAAACAAATTCACCATTTTGAGCCTACTGTAAATCATTTGGTACGAAGAAAACCCATCCATGTGTTCGATCCTAGAGCGCTATCTTTGCAGTGGTGCACTACGGCTGAGTAGGAGTAATTTAGGTTATAAGTTTGTTGATTCATAACACCCTCTTGTGTACGAATCCAGCCATTTCGGTACAATGCGCATATAAATCAAGACCATTTCGAATTTTAATCCTCACATAAATCGGTTTCAGCAAGGCCATTTCAGTTTTTAATTCTCATACTCGTCGGTTTTCAATGAGTCATTTCAGTTTTAATTCTCATATCATCGGTTTCAACAAGGCCATTTCGGTTAAATAAATCGGTTTTCCAACGAGAGCCCCGTCTCAGTTTTAATCTGTAAAAATGGATAAACAAAACAATTCTAACATCAACGATTTATGCTAGAAGTATCATTCATCCATTCTTGCATGAATTAACCTTTCTGTCATGAATAACTCTTAGACAAGATATAACCATGGTAGGAGAAGTCCCCACTGTTGGAGTGCGAATCAAACTGACTATTGAACTCCACGACACCGATGAACAGAAAATCTGAGCTGGTTCTCTTAAGTTTCTTTCTCCTTCTTCCTTTCCTTCCCTTCTTTATTTCTTTTCTCTCCTTTCTTTTTCCCTCAGAACTTGAGAACTCTTTCTCCTTTTTTTTTTTTTTTCACCAGACCCGTTTTGGTCTCCTTAGAGAGCATGTTCATCCTAAGTCTCTTGACACCTAACTTTCCACTTGTCTCCTAACCCACTTTTCTTCCCACTAAATTCTTCATACAAAGCCTATCCAAGACACCTAGCATCCACTAACATTTACCTTCATGCAAGACCACTTTCTCTAGATACGTTGCCTACCTGCATGTATCCATGTGGTGTGGGACCTCAAGCCACTTGTCATTTGCTCATTTGTCCAATTGCCTCGAAATACGTGCAAATCTCGTTGACTCTCGGAATGTGTGAAATTGATGTGCACCTAGATTTACGAGGCGAATTCAATGGTGTAATACGTATTAGATCATCAGAGATGTAAAAGAATTTCTGGAGTTTGCCACACAGTAATACATCATTCATTTCTTCCGGGTTCTCACATGAAGTGCCGCATATCATTTGAAAATATATAAATAAACGCATCTAGGGCATTGTGTGCAGCTTCCGCAAAACCAAGAACTTATGGGTAGCTGGAACTCATTTAAATGTTATTTTTCTTTTTCGTCAATTTAGTTTTAGCTTAGCATTTTAGTTAGTTATTTTTCGATTGAACAGTGATCTGGCGTGAAGTTTCGAGTTGGGTTCATTGTAATATTTTAGCTTTCAGCTCTTGTCGACAGACGGAATTTGAAATTTTATGGAGTTCTTTTATTTAAGTTAAACACCCAATTTCGTGAATTTTCACGTCCAGTTAGTCACTGTAAGTTGTAATCCAGTTTTGAAAAACTGAGCTCCTTCTAGGATTGGATCAATGTTCATTATTGATTTAGCTCAACTTGAAAGAATTTCATAGTTTGAAATCTTGAATTTATTTAATTGGTATCATTCTTGAAATTACTTGTTCAGAATATTAGTAGCGTGTACCCAGAAAAATACTATATCTTGCTCTGATTTCAAAGAAGCCCTTTGAGCGACACAGAGGTGGAGATTCCTAAGAGTATGGAGGAGTTACTTGGGGGTATGTTAGACTAATATTATAGAACTAATAAACTATGAAAGATTACTTCGATAGATCACTAGCTTAATCATGGTGTGAGGATAGTTGGATGATGTATCAATTCAGTTTATTGGAGGTTTCTCATGTCGATGAAAAGGATCTTTATCTGATTAACAGATCTAATCGAGGAGATAGAAAATTTTATTAGATTTGAAGGGCAGAGCTACCAATTAAATTAGAGAAGGCATAATCACATACATAGGAACTGTAAAAAATTGATCTTTTGAGAATTGTGTGAAATGCGAAAAGGAAAAATACCCAAATATTATAAAGAGGTTTCTATTTTACAAGTAACTGGTTAGACTCATGTATCCGAAAGGAACATGAATCGGTAACTAGTGAAATGTATCGTGTATGGAGAAATCCAAACTATACTACCTTGCACATTTGACAAGTTTAGGTCTCAAACTAATGGCTGAACTATGTTATAAAAGGAAGCAAAAATTAATAATTGTACACTGATCTACATCCTAGTGTTAACATACCTAATGAACTTTCCAATCCAACAATCTTTCAATTCTTTATAGATAGTTGTAGCATTTTATTTAATTTTTCATTTTTTCCTTTAGCGTAAAACCAAATCACTTTTAACGTTGGAGTTCAAATAGCAGGGATCTTGAGTAGATGGGGTAATTGATGTTTAGGTTTTTCAATCATTCCTCGTCGGAATGATATCTAGACTTAAATCCACTGTTATTACTTGTATGACATGTGCACTTGCAGTGATCTAGACCAAAACACATTTTCAATTGAAGCCTTCTCATTAAAGGAAAACAACATATTTTATATCTTTGATCAGTTAACAAGTTTTGGGAGTCATTACATGAAATTAGACAATAGTCTTCAAGTAGCATTGTCATAAATTTGATCAACAAGTTTTTGGGGCCGTTGTAGGAGGCTGAATAGTCTTTGGTGGCAGTTCTAGAAGTTTGGCACATATTGACATCATCATATTTAGTCAATTTGGTCCTCAACAATTAGTCAGTTTTTGGTCTGTGTATAAAAAATAAGTCTATCAAGTTTTTGGCGTCATTACCAGGGATTAGACAATAGTCTTCCGGTAGCATTGTATGAAATTTGATCAACAAGTTTTTTGGGCCGTTGCAGGAGACTGAATAGTATTTGGTGGAAGTTCTAGAAGTTTGGCATATACTGACAACATCATATTTAGTCAATTTAGTCCTCAACAATTAGTCAGATTTTGGTCTATGTATAAAAAATAAGTCTATCGGTAGTGTGTAGGGTTGAGGTTTGGATTAAAGAGGTATCTTCTATTAGCATTGAGAAATCATGCCTCCTAAACACAAAAACAAGAAGGAGACACTTTCGCTAGAAGAAAAATTTTCGCTACATAGTGAAAATTTCGCTATGACTCTTGAGGCCCAAGTATGATAGAGAGAAAATTTCAGCATATGTGATTTTGTAGTAACCTTGTTCCATCCTTTGTTCCATTGCTCCTATTGTACTATTCCATTTCTTCTTGGTTTGATATTCTTCATTCGACTTCTTTGAGATTGATAGAAAACCATATGAAATTGATGGAAATCAACTTGGAGCTGTTATGATTGGATTGACACGATTTGGCTTCCAATTCTTGCAAAAACAACAAGGCGACCCAGGAATGCGATCGGAGGCAATGGGGACGAACATGTCTGATTAGGTTAATTATAACAATTAGTACACAAGCGCTTAAAACTTATTAAAATAGGGCTCAATAAGACTTTTTTGGGCACTAATCACTAAGCAGAGCATTTCTAGTCCCTTGTAATCACGAAGAAAATAATAGAAAAAACATATATAAAACTATAACAAAATTATGTTCTGAGTTGCGGTTCAAAGGTTTATTGAAGAAGTAATGCCTAGCCACTAAGTACAAGAATCATCAAAGCCTTACTTGATAACTATCTCACGAGAGAATGGGCTCATACAAAATTGAGTATCAAAGCCTTCTTCTTGATGACTCAGCGGAAACTTCCACGAAAATCTAAGTGTTTATTTGATCGGTTCTCATGATAAACTGACTGCACTTTCCCTGACCTGGCTACTACCACGACCTAGCATGCTAGGTGAATGGGTCGGGACCCGCGCATTCCTGACTCTTTTTGTGTTGTAGGGGTGCAATGCGAAGTGACCTCACCAAATTCCATGTAGCGGTGTCTGGAGTAGATCTGACCAATTAAAGCAGGGCACCAAGTCATAAGGATCTTTAGGCCACACTAACTCTTGATTTCTCGGGACTCAGAATGATTTCATCCGGCACCTACAACATAAACTCCACCTGTACTTGATCTTGCTTGAGCACAAGTCGATTGGCTCCAACCGGTTGGCTTAGGGCCTTAGGGCTTTAAAGGCTTCGCCATATACCCCACGAATGAGTGCTCGGGTTTCAAAGGCAAAGCGTTCTTGATTTTCTTCTTTATTTCTCTTTTCTTTTCCATTTTCACTTCTTTTTTATTTATTTTTTTAGAAGACACATTGACCTTCTTCTGAGGGTCCTTAACCTATTAAAGGTGATCAGCGACACTAGGATAGGTTGTGCAAAGTAAAGTTGCCACAGGTTTCGGGTTAGTGAAGAAACTTGATGTGCACGGTGAGTGGTTAATTTAAGGTGGAAGAAAGACCATACGACAAATTTAACTAATCATCCCTTTCAATTTAGGCATGGAACCAATCTAACATTAATATAAATTGGATAGTGATTCAATTTTCAAACTACGAGCTAGAGCAAAACCATAAAAAAAATTGGTGCGGTTTTGAAAAAATAGGATTGTATAATTATAACGGCTTCACAAAAAGGAACCGACAAAGCCCGAACATCAAAAAATGGAAGCACTCAAAATAGTAACATAAACACTCAGTGCAAAAGCCACTTCCATCACTAACTCTCCTGACCAAATATCTCATTGTCATGATAGGCTCGGATTGAAAAGTTAGGGAAGGTGTTACCTCCTTGATGAGATGTGATCGTTGTTGGATAGGAGACTTACATCAAGCTTTCCATCGACACCTTATTCACTCTGTTTGGGCTTCAAATGAACAAGTTAGAAGAAGAAAAGAGAGGAAAAAGTGGTAATTGGAGAATTTTGAAAGTTTCACCTTTATAAAAATTTCAAAAGTGTTCTTTCTAGCTATTTTCGATTCTACGCTCTCTAAGCTTTCCTTGGTACCAAAAAACGCCTAAAAGCGGGTTTGGATGAAAATTTATGGCTGAAACAAAATCAGGAGGCAAAAAGTAGGGAATAGCGAAAAATTTTCGCTACCATAGTATTTTAAACTGTTTGCAAAATTTGAATTTTTTTTTTTTTGAAAAATAAAATAAAACATGTAATAATAATAAAAATAAAAACTTGTTTTTTTAGAGACAAAATTTTTATAAAATGAAAAAATAAAATAAAATTGTTTTTTTAAATTTTTAAATTTTTTTTTTGATAAAATAATAAAATAAATTAAAAATAAATACAAAAAACAAAAAACAAAAAATTCCTGACTTACTGTTCACTATTTTGTCTGTTAGTGGGAGGCTTGATCGTACATGATTTTATTCACATGCTTAGAATTTCGCTATGCGGCGAATTCAATATGTGAAAAATTTGCAAACATAGCGAAATTTAGCTATAATTCTTAATTTCTCTTGCTCCTCTGCTTCTTCAATGATCTTCATTTACCTTCAAGAATTTCCTCAAAGGCGAAAAAAATTAATACAGAAAATTAAGAAAAGCGTAGAAAAGTGAAAAACAAGCTATAACAAATATTGACTTAAAAATTAGAAAGAAAATCTAAGAAGAAAAATTATAGAAATCCAAATAAAAAAATAAAATAAATAAAAATAAAACAAGAAAAATTAAAAAGCAAAATTGGGGATTTTCTTGCAAAATTATAGTCTTGCATCACATATATCTGAAAATAAAAGCAAAAACAATTTAAATAAATAAAAATAAAATAAATTATTAAATTGAATATATATAAATAAAAAAAAGGTTTTTAAACAAAACTAAAATAAATAAAAATACTAAAACCAAAATTAACTAAAAATTGACCAAAAATAAACTAAAACCAAAATTTTTGAGTTGCAGTTTGGTCTCAGTGGAGACCAAACCAGCTCAGTGGCAGGGACTGTCTGTCATGGAGGATCAAGGAGGGGAATCTCCTCCTCGTTTGCAGTGTGCTGTGCAGTGATGAGTCAAAAAACTCATTAGATTTTTAATCCATTTTTCTGAGTATATTATGAGATAAATGTTGATTTGTTTGCAGAAATGTGGATGTTTTACTCAAATTTCATTTTGCAGGAAAAATACGTGAAGCTCGAATCTTAGCAAAATCGGAAGAGCCGACTTACTGTGAAGTGAGTCCTGTGAAAATTTAAGTTGACGGGAAAGCTCGAGAAAACCCGGCCATTCCAGAGTCACGACATCAACAAATCGGCTTTGAAGAAGAAATAGCTGGAACAAAGTGAAATTCGTGACTTGAAGAGGTTGCGACAAAGAAACGTGGTCGAGACTAAAGAAATAATCAAGGAAGAAATTCATGTCGACATCACTTTGATATCATGACCTTGAAAGATATGAATGATGTCGCGGCATACTCTGGATTGCGACAAGATCGTCTATGAAAGCCACAAGAGTCTGCAAAAGAAAGAGGTTGCAACTGTTTTTAAATACAGGTATGATGTCGTGACATAAAAAACCGAGAGGAGAAGATTCAAAGTGCAACCAACTTGATAGAGTTTGAAAGGAGGTGCATGACACCGTAGCCAAATAGAAGCACTTGCCAGAAGCGAACTTGCGACCTTTACGGATCAAGGATAAAGAAATGATCTCCTTCACTCAATAAAGGAATCGCGACACAGAAGAAGAGAGTTGAAAAAAGAAGAAAAGAAATTCGCGACATCCACCATGAGAGTCCATGACAGTAAAAGTGAGAAAGAGCTTCCATATAGAAGGCAAGAAGACCACCAACAATTGCGACAAATCAAAGTCACAACAGCAAGTCATCATACAAACGGAAAATTAATTGTAAACTAAAACTGATGTAACTAAAAAATTTGGAAGAATAAGAAGAAGACAATGATGTGCAACATGTAGCGGGTAGTGACATCAACAGAACCTTGAGTGAAATTAGGTCGCGACCTTCGCGATATCGCGACCACGATCAGCCGAGTTACCGAACAAATGGTTGCAACTTAAAGAAAGAAGGTCCGCGGCCCGATCACGCATGACATTCAAAGGGAAGTACATGTCCGACATCAACTTGAGGTCGCGACATAGGAATTTGATGGATAGGCTTTTCTTTAGAGTTCCACGGAGCATTTTTGGGGGTCGACTGAATTCTTTTCTGGTATAAATAGATAGCTTTAGATTAATTAAGTAGTTTTAAGATCTTCCTTTACTTGAAAAGGGAGAAGAAGGAACTCGGTGTATATTTTAGAGTAGATTTTATTTTTTATTTTATTTTGGCCACATGGTTTTGAATGCGAGAAGCTGTGCGCGAGAGGCAGTAGGCTGGTTTTTAGTTTCTAATATTTTTGAGTATTCTTACTGAAAATTTATGAAATCTAGATAAAATTTAAGATTCATTTTCTTCTCGGTTTATTGCAATTCACGATTGGTTGTGCGTGATCGATTACTCCATTTCTTAATTCTACAATCGTGTCAGCGAACTTCTGGCTGGATTTTATTTACATTTAATTCTAGGTCTTTCTGCACAATTATAGAGAATTAATTTGGGTTCGGTTCTTACTTAATCGGTGTCATTTTGAATGGATAAGTTCCAATATAGTAGTACCTAACACAGTTGAGGGAATGTATCTTACTACGATATCAGGTTACCCTACAGGAAACCTGAGACGGAATTCTGAGAGTTTGAGAGCATTATTTTCAGGGTATGTTCAACTACCATTGACGAACTGCTGAGCTGAGAGTTCATTTTGATAAATCCCCCATTAGCTCATAATTGAAGTTGGAGGGGTGTATTTAAGCAAATATAAATAATCGGAGAGTTCTGTAATCTAAAGGTAAGTTCAATCCCAGGTGTTAGCTAGATCTAATCAGGGAGCGGGATAAACTTATAAAATCCCCGAAGGTTGAGCTGCAAATTTAAGTGGTAGAAACTGCGAAAAATCTGAGGAAGGAAAAACAAAGTTCTGGCGTCAACGAAATGGTGTGAAGTATTGAGAAATAAAAATACCAGTCTTGCAAGAGAATTTGGAATCTGATTATTGGTTTGATCATGTCTTTGAGAGAAGCAAGGATATCCTAATCGGTGAATATGGAGGGAATCCAATTCAATAATTAGGAAATCTTGGACAAAAATCAGATCCATACATAGAAACGAGCAATGGATTTTAGTCTTTGGAGTAATGAACTCAGTGTATTTCATTGATGGTTTTGATTCCATGATGTGATTCAATCCCATTCTTTTATATACAATTTGTTTTTATTCATTTAGTTTTTGTTTTAGTTTAGTTTGAATATATTCAATAGTATAGGATTTTCAATTTTAGTTGTTTAGATAAAACTTTCACTATGAGTTTTGAGTCCAAATAGTATGGAATTTTAGTCGTTTGGGTAGTTGATCACGTAATTACTATCAATCTCTGTGGAATGATACACGGACTTACATTCAGTTTTCTTGTGGCATGTGCACTTGCGGTGTCTAGACTTGACCCTTATTTTAAATCATGAACATTAAAGGAAAATTATTTTATCAAACAAACTTATCCAAAGTGACATGGATCTGAAGTATGAGCTCTCGTAGTATGTTAATTGAGGAGTTTTAGTCTATGTCGAAAAAGAAGGCAAACAAGTTTTATGGCGTAAATTCTTAGGGGATTGAAAATTAAATAGATCAATATTCGACAAAGAAGAGGAAATGCTAATTTGGACATTTATAAGCGAAAAAAAGCAAAAATAGCTTTTCAATGTGGCTACATCGTGTAATCTTTAACAACCATGTTGAAAATATTTGTTTAGTTAGACTAATCCTGATAATTTGAGTGTGTTTGTTGACCCTTTAATGCATAGAAACGGGATTACGACACGATTCGGCAAACACTAAATTGGAGAGAACACTTTCGGGAGCCCAGAAAGGCAGAGCGAGAAGCGCGACTATGGCGGTGAGAGATATGACCCGAGACGGAGGTGGAGCAGAGGGACGACAACGAAGGCCTCCCATTGCGACCTGATGGAGGATTTTGGGCTATTATTCGAGGAAGAGTATTACGATCGAATGACCCTATTGTGGATGCAAATAATTTGAACTAAAAGCAGGTATGATTCTGATAGTTTCGGTAACATCAGTTTACTAGTGTTCCCACCGAAGATCCAAACGAGCACCTGGGAAGATTTCTCAAGATGGTGAATACGGTGAAGTTGAATGGTGTGAGACCAGAGGTGATAAAGTTGCATCTCTTCTCATTTTCTTTGAGAGATGTAGCAGCTGCATGGTATGAATCATTACCATATGGTTCGGTTGATACTTGAGCGATTGTTAAAGCTACTTGAAATAGAGATTCTTTCCCCATCTCTTACTTGAGAGAGAGATAATAGTATTCCGACAAGGGAAGATGAGAGCTTATATGTATAGCTTGGGAAAGATTAGTGGTTCTTCGAAGGTGCCGTGCATGTGGAATAAATTTAGGAACCCGAGATGGACATGGTGTATCATGCTTTAAATGATACATCTAAGGGCCGTATTGATGTTTCATCTTTGTGGGCATTCAAGAAGCGAAAAAAGATGCTGACGAAGATACGATAGAAGACTTGGAAAAATGTGAGTAATGAAAGCTCAAATACGAGTTTTCAAGGGGAGCTTGACGAGAGGAAAAGGGCTCCATGGGCCCCGAGCAAGATAGCGATAATGGAGGCAAAGTTGGATGCCATAATGCATAGGATGAATGAAACAAGAGAAAAAGATTACTACTTGCTCATGAAATAGGAGTAGTGGAAAGAGAACATGAGAAAGTGGTGATGTGGAAGAAGATTCTTATAGTGTGATGAGTTTAAGTAAGTGAGCGAGCTAAGAAGTTATCATTTCAAGCCAAATCCTAACACGCCCACACACTACAATCCGACAGTGAGGAATCATGAGAATTTCTCCTTATGGTGGAGGGGCGTCTGAGCCCGGAATGGACCAAAGAATCTCGACGGGGATATCGGCTGACCATGAGTTCCAGTGGTAGCATCGAGAGGGTGGCGAAATGAATATCGGGGGTCGAGAGGAGGACTCAACCATTTGAAGAACAAATCTTTATAGGTTCATGGGGGGATAGCAAAGGCTATTACAATTCCATGGTGAGAAACTATCGACTTGGAAGCTTTCAAGTCGATACTCAAATGTTCCAGAAAGGGTATAGTGCCTCACTTGAAAAATTTGGAAACCTGAAGTAGAACAGTGGCCTGAATATACCCAATCGAACAAGGTACATTCCTAGTGACACTGAAAGAACCAAAGGCGCATAGCAATTCAATTAAGTGGGAAGGATTTGAGCAACAACAAAGGACATAAGGAAAGGAGTGAAAGGAAGGAGAGAAGAGCACCCTGATTGCTTATTTAGAAGGAGTAATGACCAAGAAGGGAAGGAGTACCCAGAGGCTTACATACACCTTGATGCCATATCCGAGACTTGAGTAAAGAAAGAGAAGAAACAGGTTTTCTAAATTCTTGGACATTTTCAAGAAACTAAATAAATATTCCATTGTAAATTAATCAGTCAAATATATTATGCAAAATTGAAGGAGATACTGACAAGAAAAGGAAGATAGCTAAGGAGGGAATAGTGAACTTGTGCTACTGCGTGCCATTATCGACAAAGCTCGACAAAGATGAAGGACCTTAGCGGTTTCACCATTCCTTGCTCCATGGGAAATATGAATTAGCTTTATGTGATTACGGCGCTAGTATAAATTTGATGCCTCTATCAATTGTGCGAGACTTAATTTGGGAGAACTCCACCCAGCCAAGACCGTGCGAGATGGCTAATAGATCAATTGCACAACCAGAAGGCATTCTTGAAGATGTACTTGTCAAGGTTGGGAAATTCATCTTCATAGTGGATTTTGTTATCATGTAGATGGAGGAAGATACCCAAGTTCCTTTGTTGCTGGAAAGACCTTTCTTAGCAATTGGAGCTACCATGATAGATGTCTGGTGGACATTTTCGGGAGTTTGGAAATGAAGCGGTGCATTTTAATATTAATAAGTGGAACATCTTGATGTAGAATGCAGGAGACCGAGTTGTATGGTTGTAAGGAAACAATGGCCTTCGATGTTGGGTGAATTACGATTGTATCCTTCAACACTCTATCAATGAAATTAAGATGAATTTTCAGTATCTTGAGAGTCTTGATTGTGAAGTCACGCCTTCAAATTTGTTTAACGAGCTGAGTCTCAGTATAAATGAAAACGGTCGAGATGAAGTATGCGGCCGAGAAGCAGCGAGCTCGTGAGCAAGAAACTAGTGCGAAGGGCTAACATTGAAAAAATTGCCCAATCATTTTAAAATATGAGTTTCAGAACGGAAAAGTGAAAACGGGTTATCATATCGAGAATTTGCATTGGTAGAGATGAAGAAGTTGCTAGTAATTACGAGAAAATACAAGAGGCAATTGCTTGGTCAATTGAAGATCTGAAGGGTATCAGCCCCTCCATTTGCATGCACAAAATATTGTTGGATGATAATGCAAAACTTGTATTGAGCATCAAAGGAGGCTGAACCCAGTGATGAAAGAAGTTGTCAGAAAAGAAGTTCTGAAATGGTTAAATGCAGGTTTATACTATATATATCGAGATAGTTCTTGGGTAAGCCAGTGCATGTGGTTTCCCGAAAGGTGGATTCCTTTGTGTTCAGAAATGAAAAGAATAGGCCCGGATTCCCTACAGGCGTGACGGGATGGAGGTGTGTATTGACTACGAAAGGTGAATGTTGCAACCGAGAAAGGATCATTTTCCCTCGCCTTTCATTGATGAATCTTTGGATGGGTTGGCGAGACACCCTCATTTGTTTTCTTGATGGATACTCTAGATATAGCAATTGCTATTGCTGAAGATCGGGAGAAAACCACTTTTACATGCCATTTGGTACTTTTGCTTTTAGGAGAATGCCATTTGGTGTGTGTAATGCTCACAGTACCTTCGAAGATGCATGATGTGTCTATATTTTCGATCTAGTAGGAAGAAGTTATGGAGATCTTCATGGATGATTTTACGAGTGTATGGATCCGAGTTTTGAGCAGTGCATAACACGGGACGATACTTGAAAGTGCAGACGAATCTAGCTCGGTGGGAAAAATGCCATTTATGGTTACGAGAGAGCGTGTCTTGGGGCACATGATTTCTACAGGAGGGCTTGAGGTAGACCACGGAAAAGTTTCAATTATAAGATATCTAATGCCACCCACTACAGTCAAGGGAATTAGAAGTTTCTTAAGATATCTTTAGTTTCTGAAGATTTATCGAGAGATTTCTCGAAATTGCTAGACCACTATGTAGATTCTTTGGAAAAAGATACTAAGTTCTATTTTGATGAATCTTGCCATAATGCATTTAAGAAGAAAATCAAATCGGACTAGTTGAAGCTCCCACGTCATGGCAAAACAGTTGGAGCAAAATTTGAAATCATGTGTGATGCGGTGATTTTCACGATGGGAGTTGTATTGGAGACGAGAGAAAGATGAAGTGTTCAAAGCAAGTCTACTATGTTAGCAAAACCTTTAATGAAGCTCGAAAATTACTCTACTCCTGAAAAGGAGATGCTAGCAATAGTATTTGCATGTGAAAAATTTAGGCCATATTTTGGATACATATTTGTTATACACGCGATCATCGGCAATTAAGTATGTAATGGCGAAAGAAAGAAGCAAAGCCTAGGCGATCGGGGTGGGTACTATTATTGCGGGAATTTGATTTAGAAATAAAAAGACAAGAAGGGTTGTGACAATGTGATGGCGATCACTTGTCAAGAGTAAGCGAACAACGGCTACAAGAGGAAGGAAGAGAATATGAAAATTTTCGGATGAAGTAGGTTATTCCGGTTGTCCTCCGATCCTGGTATGCGATATTGCGAACTTCTTAGCTTGTGGAATTATGCCACGAGGAATTCAGCTACCATGAGAGAAAGAAGCTAGGGCCAGACCATAGTCTTACATCACAGGATGACCCATTATTGTTTAAAAGAGAGGAGATGATCTTATTATAAGGATATGTGTACGGGAAAGGTGGCTTGCCAGATTTTACAAGAATGTCTATGCATCACCATATGGAGGACATTTTGCAGGAGATAAAACAGCCCTAAATTTCTCCGAGTTAAGATTTTTGCGGCCTCTTATTTTTAAGGACTGTTTGAATGGGTGAAGGATATGTGATGATGCCAAGAATGGGAAATATCGTAGGCATGGTGCCCGCAAAAGTATCACAGTGGTGTAATTGTTTGATGTATGGGAATAGGTCATGGGGCCTTTTCAGTTTCATTGGAAATATATACATACTCTATTTGTGGATTATGTATCAAAATGGAGTTGAGGAAGCGACTTGTCCAAAGAATGATGCCAATCTGATTTGTGGGATTTTCTGAATAAATATTCTTAAGCGATTTGAGACACCCGAACTATAGTGAAGTGATGGAGAACCATTTGCAAATAAGGTGTTTGACAAACTCATGGCTGGATATGGTATCAAACACGTTATGAGCTTGGCTTATCATCCTCGAACAAATGGCGAAGTGAAATTTCCAACAGGGAAATAGAAATTTTGGAAAAAGGCTTGTGAGTTCGGCATAAGAGATTGGTCGTTGAAGCGATGATGAACTCTGGGCATACGAGTACGCCTTTAAAACTCCCGTTGAAATGTCCCACTCTGGGCTTGTCTTTGGCTTGTCACCTACCTCTTGAGCTAGAATATAAAGCTATGTGGGCCATCGAAGCTTAATTTTGATTTTAAAAATTTGCTAAGGAAGAATGGCTACTCGATTCGTAATTGGAAAGTTGAGGAATGGCTTTGTATTAGTGCGGAATCTACAAGGATAAAACAAAAATGGCATGATCAGCAAATTTTGAGGAGAATTCAAGGCGGGAGTTCGGGTCTTGTTATTCAACTCAGACTAATACTCTTTCCAGGAAAGCTGAAATCCAAATGGAGTGGACCATTTACAATGGTATCAAGCACACAGTTTGGGGCAGTGACACTTAGAACCAGCAATCATGAAGAGTTCAAAGTTAATGGTCAGAGATTAAAGCACTACCTTGGGAGAAAGCAATTGGAAGAGTAACCCTTAGTTACGACAGGAAGTGAAGAAATAGAACAATGGCGACACAAAGTCCGGTACAAAGACTAAAAATTGAGCAGCTTTGTGGAAGGCAATCCACACCAGTTTGTTTTAAATTTTTCTTGTGTTATTTTACAATTTATGTGTTTAAATTTATAATAGTTTATTGTGATTTTATTCATTATTGATTGAAGAGTAGGTAAATATTTTTTTGTTTTACGAGGATGATGAAGATTGTGCGAGAGCATCTGCGGTCGAGCTTCAATCGACATAGAGACGAAAAGAGAATGACATATTCTTCTTGATTTGATTTTTTAAAATTTGTCTTTGATATAGCATGATTGAAAGTTTGGGGGAATTTTATCTTGTTTTGGTGCTTTAATTTTTTGAATGTGATGCATAGTGGAAGTTGTTGAATTTTGCATGATGAATTGAGTTGTAGTTGTTTTGATTGGAATTGAATAAATTGAAATTCTTTGTGAATTTGAGTGTTTATGTTTAGTTGCAACATTAATCAAAAGTTGCAACCAAGAATGCTGGATGTGAAAAATAAAAAGTGGAAAAGAAAGTCAAAATAATAAAACTGAGGTCACGACTGAAATAAAGAAGGGAAAGAACATTTTTATTTTGCAACATTAAATTCCCTATCGTGACCAAATTTCAGGTCTAACAAAAATTTTGAGATTCTCAAACAGAATAGTCCAAAAGTCAATAAAGTGGATTTTAAAACCTCTCGGTTTGGCGTCAATGATTCCAAAAATTAAATTCATTGAAAATCATTAATTTAGAGGCTCAACATTTAAGGTCCGGAGCTCCCATAGTGCGATCATAACATTGAATCCGGCGTCGATTTCACTCGAAATTCCATTAGCGCAATTCAAACCCACCTTTCCATTTCCGCATCCATCTTTTTGAATCTTGAAACCCTAGAACCAGAGAGCTCAGTTTCGAGGAGAATAATCAGAGGGAATTGAATAACTTCAAGAAAAACGATCAATATTCTCACTTAATTCCCAAAACCTCTGTTGGAAATATCAAAAGAGCAAGAATTCGAGGAACCTCATTCAATTCATTCATTGAAAATTTAAAGAAAGAATAAATGGCCTTGTAGTTCCCAAGACCTTATATGAGATAGGGATAACAGGAAACAAATAGAGAATGTTTCATTTGTGAACAGGTTTATGGAATGAATGAGTGGAAAATCAAACCAATTCCATTCCTTATTCATAAAACCTTTGTGTCAATCAAGATAGTGGTTGATGGGAAGGGAATTGGAAGAAGGGTTAATTAGAACCCATCAACTTCTCCAAAGAAAAAGGAGAAAGGGCTCCCAATTTGTTGCATAACCTTGTTCATGGTCGAATCACTCTTGGGTGACTGAATGCAGTGAACGAGTGAAACTGAGGCGCAACCTTCGAGAGGGAAGATATAGGATTTTAGATCAAGAAATAGAGTTTTTCTCTAATTTAGTTATAGTCTTATTTGTGAAGCAGTTATGCAAATATCAAATGTTTGATATTTGAATAAAATTCTTATTCACCTACAAATGGATTGTTTATGAGTAGACTGAAATTTGGTATTTGTGTCATTTTTCTTTTCTGTGCAAGAATCAAATAAATAATTCTGTTCTTTTCCAAGAACATCAATTTTAGGAAGAATCAGGGCGTGAATGATTATATTGGAAATAAGGAGTATTGCCTACATTGTTTAAATTTAGTTTAGTTTGCAAAAATTGGAAAATTGGTTATTGCTGATGGAACAAAATACTTGAATGAAATAATGTAAGTGGAACGAGTAAATATTCTAAGTCTTGAAGAAATAATACACTGGTCAACAAAACTTATGAAACTTTGGCAGAGATTAGGAACATCTTAAAAATTTAGGATTGAGTCCATAGTCCTAGAACTTGTTTGATTATTGATTGAGGCGAAATCTTAGGTGAAAACAGCCAACAAGAAATGATAGAGGCCATCCTTAGCAGTTTGAGCTTTTCTAAGCCTACCCTCAATATATGCTTAAACATATTCTCTAGTTCCTTGAATTGAGCCAAATAAGCCTTATTTCTTCAATAAACAGCAACTGAAAACCTAAATTCCTTCCTTCTGATGGCTTGCAACAAAGAGCCCAAATTATCCAGTTTCCAGTTCAGAAAAAGTCTACTATAAAGGAAGAAACAAGTTTGAAAAAATATTTTCCAAATTTTTACAATGAAGGAGGTGAAAAGTAAAGAAACTGACTAGTGAAATAAGGAATAAGTTTTGTCTTGTGGCCCCTATTTCCTTGAGCAATTAAGCTTGTAGGGGTGTTTTAACACCCTAGTACCCTAATACCAATTGGTATGGGAGTTGCTAGCCCAAAGTTGCTCTAAGAGTAATAGAAAGCAGAAGACAAAACATTTCACTATTCACGATCCTCGAAAAGCAAAGGCGAAAAGAGTTCGAAAAACAAAGAGGCTGCTTTAGATAAAGTGCATATGGAAGTGAAATTCCCTAAAGAAGTCAACATGAAGATATGAATCGGGCGAGATTGAAGGAAATCATCAAGAACAAAGAAGAAAAAGGGTGAAAGTTGAAGGCAAGCAAGTGCAGGAGAAAAAGTGGAAGCGGGTAATTTACAACAGAATTTTTCCATTATCTACTTGATTACCTAAGCGACATTACAAGCTTTGAAGACCTCACATTGATTTTGAAGGTTGAATTTACACATTAGTGGAGATCAATATGAAAAACAAACTATGGGACTTTATTAAAGCAGTCGAAAACTCCCGAAGATTAACTAAATTCCAACATGAAGATGAAAGGATTGAAGACACCTTTTACACCTGAAAACAAGATTTGTTGAATAAATTGTTTAAATACATTAGTTCATCGAAATTTGTGATAGATGTATACCATGTCTTATTCTTGAGTCAAAGCGGAAATTTAAAATGATGTTGGTATCTCTTAATTCCGGATCGAGAGGTGGAATGAAGGCGTGGTATGAAGCAGGAAAAATGTCCTTAAAATATTTTTAAGCTTATTTGTTTGAGGACAAACAATTCTTTCTTTTATTTGCTTGGGGACAAGCAAAATTTTAAGTTTGGGGGAATTTGATGAGTCAAAAAACTCATTAGATTTTTAATCCATTTTTCTTAGTATATTATGAGATAAATGTTGATTTGTTTGCAGAAATGTGGATGTTTTACTCAAATTTCATTTTGCATAGAAAATCTGACATATTTCGAATCTTAGCAAAAATCGAAGAAACCAGCACAACAGTAGAATTGAGGTCTGGCGAAAATTTAAGTCGCGATAGGAAAACTCGAGATACTGACCATTCCAAGTCACGACATCAACAAATCCGGCTTTGAAGAAGAAATAGAAAACTGGAACAAGTGAAGTCGTGACTTGAAGAAGGAGGTTGCGACAAAGAAAATGTGGTCGAGACTAAAGGAAATAATCAAAGGAATAAATTCATGTCACGACATCACTTTGATGTCGCCCGGCCTTGAGGATATGAATGATGTCGCGACACCACTGAAGGTCGCGACAAGGATCGGGTCACATGGAAGCCCTGAGGTCTTTGCAAAGAAAGAGGTTGCAACTAGTTTTTTAAAGCAAGGCTCCATTTCATGCCATTGACACCACTATGATGTCATTGAGATAAGCGGGAAGATTCAAAGTGCGACCCGAAAATAGAGTTTGAAAGGAGATTCATGACTTATAGCGAATAGAAGCACTTGCGAGGTGAACTTGCGACCTTTTACAGATCAAGGATAAGAAATGATCTCGCGACCACTCAATAAAGGTCGCGACCTGAAGAAGAGCTGAACAGAAGAAATTGAGGTTGCAACACCACCTTGTGGTCGCGACCTGGAAAATAGGTGGGAAGGAGGAAATATGTTGCAGCGTGAGCTGAAGGTTGCAACGGAAGAAAAAAAGAAATGGGAAGGAGAAGCGAAGAGGTCGCGACATCTCATGAGGTCATGACGTAAAACGATGAAACATATGAAGCGAGAAGACCCTTGACACAATTGCGACCCGAAATCGAAGTCACAACATGAAGTCATCATCTGGCGAAAAGTGGTCACAACACTGAAGCGATGTTATTTCGGAAAGGCTGGAAGAATAGAAAGACAATGATGTCGCGACATGTAGCGAGTGTATTTATCAAACAGAGTGCTGAGCAAATGAGGTCGTGACCCGCAACGATGTCGCGACCATTGATCCGCGCGGTTGCAAGACAAGCTAGTTTGCAACTTAAAGAAGAAGGTCGCGGCGATCCACGGCACTGAAAGTCTATGTCGCGACATCAAGTTGAGGTCGCGACATAAGACAGTTAGTAGGGCTTTTTCTTTGGAGTTCCACCTGGAGCATTTTGGGGATTCGGCCCAAATTCTTTCTACAGTATAAACAGATAGATTTAGAATAGTAAAGTAGTTTTTCCGTCTTCACTACCCAGAAAAGTGAGAAGAAGAGGAACTCAGTGTATATTTTAGAGTAGATTTTTTTTTTTTTTTCTGGTTTTGAATCTACAAGCGTGCGAAGACAAGTAATTTGGATTTTTAGTTCATTATTTTTTCTTAAGTATTCTTGCTGAAAATTTATAAAAATCTAGACAAATTTAAAATTCATTTCTTCTCAATTTTATTGCAATTCGGTGGATTAATGTAAATGATCGGTGCTCCATTTCTTAATTATAGTAAGTGTCGAGCCACTTCTCTTAGTTTGATTTACATTTGAATTCTGATCTTTCTGCCACAGATTATGGAGAATTAATTTGCGGTTCGGTTCTTACTTAATCGGTGTTGTTTTTGAATGGATAAGTTCCCAATAATGTGCACCTATGCAGTTGAGGAATGTATCTACTGCGATATCGGATGCCTCTTGTGTGACACGAAATGAGATTCTGAAGTTGAGGCATTATTTTACAGGTATGTTCGTACCATTGTGAAGCTATGGCGAGCTCTTGAGTTCATTTTGATAAATCCCCATTAAACATAATTGAAGTTGGAGGTGTATTTAACAATATAAATAATCAGAGGATTCACGTAATCTAAAGGTAAGTTTGTCCCGTGTTAGCTTAGATCTAATCAAGGGAACAGGATAAACCCATAGATCTGAAGGTTGAGCTACCAATTAAGTGGTAGAAACTTTGCGAAAATCCTGAGAAGGAAAAGCAAAAGTTCTGCTGTCAACAGGAAATGGGTGTGAAGTATTGAGAAAGAAAAATACCCCAGATCTTGCAAGAAAATTTGGAATACAGGTAGCTGGTTTGATCTTGTCTTCGAGAGAAGCAAGGATATCTAATCAGTGAACCAATTCCAATAATTAGGAAATCTTGTACAAAAAATCATATCCATACATAGAACAGAGCAATGGATTTTAGTGGTGGAATTGACCGTTCCATTGTATTTCATTGATGGTTTTCGTTTCTCACAGTAAACTAATTCAATCCATTCTTTTATATACAATTTATTTTTATTCATTTACTTTTGTTTTAGTTTGGTTTGAATATATTCAATAGTATAGGATTTTAAATTTTAGTTGTTTAGATAAAACTTTCACTATGAGTTTTGAGTCAAATAGTATGGAATTTCAAGTAGTTGGGAATTAGTTGATGTAAATTAATATCAATCTACGTGGGAATGATACTGGACTTACATTCAAATTTTACTACATGTAAGCCTTTGCACTTGCGATGTCATAGACTTGACCGCATTTTTTAAATCATGAACATTAAGAGAAGATTATTTTATCAAAGCAAGCTTATCCAAAGTGACATGGATACAAAGAAATGTAAAGGCTCGTAGCTATGTTAATTTGAGGGAGTTTTTAGTCTATATCGAAAAACATGCAGCATGGGGCTTCACTCTCTACCCGTTGATAGCTAGACACTCTATTATCCTTTTGGTTGAGCAAATCTTAGAGCCATTGGAGTATGCGATGAATGATGAATGGGTCCGATCCAAAATCTGGATTTAGAGTTTGCTTTCGAGAAAAGGTGGAGTTTGGGAATCATACAGGAGGACTTGGGTCCCCCTTTTTGAGGATTCTTGCAGGACTATCATTTGATCATGCCATTTTTATCTTTCCTTTGCGATCTTCGAGGTTAGTAGGCATCATTTCGTAGTTCCTCGACTCAATTTTGAGATCAAGGAATCTTTTGAGTTTGGCCTCGCAAATCCATGTTCAGCTTCTTGATTGCCCACCATGCTTTGTACTCGATTTCCACTAGAAGATGGCATGCTTTGCCATAGACTAAACGATACGGGGACATTCCAAGAATCGTTTTGAAAGCTATTCTGTAAGGCCACAGTGAATCAAGCAATTTGAGGGACTAATCTTTTCTGTTGCTGTTCACCACCTTCGTCAGAATGGTCTTTTATCTCCTTTGTTGGCAAGCTCTACTTGACCACTTGTTTGAAGATGGTAGGGGTAGCCAATTTTGTGTTTAACACCATATTTAGCCATGAGGTTTTCGAAAGACTTATTCTGAGTGTGAACCCTAATCATAATAATGGCTTTTGGTACCCCCGAGCACAGGAAAAGATGTTTGCCTTGAGAATTTAGGCACCACCACGTGGTCATTGGTTTGTAGGATTGCGCCAACCCATTTTGAATGCATAGTCTACCCCACCAATATGTATGAATGCCCATAAGGCGTAGGGAAAGGTCGTAAAATGCGATGCCCCCGAACATCGAATAAGCTCGACTCACCCAAATTGGGTTTAGGGGCATCATATGACGGCGAGACAATTTCCTAAGCCTTTGGCATCTATCACATACTCGGCACATTTGGTGAGCTTCTTTGAAAAGAGAAGGCCAGTAGAAACCAGACTTCAGCACCTTCATTGTTGTCTTGCGGGAGCAAGTGACCACCACGAGGCACTCATAGGCGAGTGGCTTAAAGATTCTGTTGCTCTTCTTCAGACACACACTTCCTAATTATCTAATCTACACAGTATTTAAACAAGAAAGGTTCTTCCCAATAATAGGAATGGATCTTCGCAAAGAAATACTTCCTATCTTGTTCTTTCCAATCAGCTGGAGTTTCTCCTGTTGCTAGGAAATTGGCAATGTGAGCATACCAGGGAGCATTCTCCAACTGCATTAGAGATTCTTCAGGAAATTCATCGTTGATGGGGGGGCTATGAGTGTTATGGGCTATGGTTAATCTCGAAAGATGGTCTGCCCCAACATTCTCTACCCCCTTTTTGTCCTTAATTTGCAAATTGAATTCCTGAAGCAGAAGAACCCATTGGATAAGTCTTGCCTTGGCATTTTGCTTGGTTAGGAGATATTTCAAAGCGGAATGATTGTTTGCCTTTTTCTATATAGACTAAAACCCCTCAAATTAACATAATTACAAGAGCATTACACTTTTCTTGCATACATGTTACTTTGGATAATTTTGCTTGATAAAATAGTGTTCTCTTAATTGTTCATGATTTAAAAATAAGGGCGAGTCTATGACCTTTGCAAGTACCTGAGTCATCTAGTAGTAAATTTGAATGTAAGTCAGGTATCATTCCCCTGATTGATCGGGTGGATCAACCTGGCTCTGAGGCTTCGCCTATTTGAACTCCAAACTCATAATGGTTTTATCTAACGGCACAAGTAAAAATCACTATGTATTGAATATGTTAGTGCTTCAAAACAGCGATAAATGAATAAGAAACAAGCGTTTATAAAAGAATGGTTGAATCGATTTCTGTGGCAGCCATCAATAGCAATGGGCGTCAGCCGACACTAAATCCCGGTATATTCTATGTATGAATACATTTTTGTCCAAATTTCCTAATTGTGGAATTAGATCTCATATTCAGCGATTAGATATCCTTGCTTCTCGAAGACAAGATCCAAACCCGACTACGTATTCCAAATTCTCTTGCAAGATGCAGGTACTTTTCTTTCTCAATACTTCACACCCATTTGTTGTGACAAAACTTTTGCGCTGCCTCAGTTTTGTAGATTTCTCCTTTACTCGATTTGTGGCTCCAGCCTTGAGGATCTATGGGTTCATCCCTTTCCCTTGATTAGATCACGAGCTAACAGTTGGAACTTACACGTAGATTAAGGTGAACTCTCGATTATTTATATTGTTAAATACACCCTCGGCTTCCAATTATGTGAATGGGAGATTTATCAAAATGAACTCTCAGAGCTCAGTAGTTCGTCAATGGTAGTCGAACATACCCATAAAAGAATGCTCTCAGCTCTCAGGAATCTCCGTCTATGTGTCACGCAGAGGGCATCCTGGATATCAGAGTAAGATACATTCTCAAGTAATTACTCGTACTACTATTAGAACTTTCCATTAAAAAACGACACCGATTAAGTAAAAATCGAACCCAAATTAATTCTCTGTAAATTGTGCAGGAAAGACTGTAACTAAATGTAAATCAAATCCAGCAGAGCTACGTTCTTATTACTGCATTGTGAATTAGGAAATGGAGCACCGACCATGCACAACCACTATAATTGCAATAAAGCGAAAGAAATGAATTCAGAGAAATTTGTCTAGATTTCATAAATTTTTTCGACGATAATACTTGAAAAATAACAGATCTAAAAATCAAGCTCTACTCGTTCTGCATAGTTCGCAGATTCAAAACCGAAAAATTAAACTAAAAATAAAAAATAAAAAAATTCTACTCTAAAATATACACTGAGTTCCTCTTATTTTCCCTTTCTTGGAGTAGTGAAGGCGGAATATTTGCTTTACTATTCTAAAGCTATCTATTTATATTGTAAAAAAAAAGAATGCGAAGTAGAGATCCCAAAATGCTCCAAGTGCAAATCCAAAGAAAAAGCCTAGCTCACTGTCCTATGTCGTGACCTGAAGTTGATGTCGCGACATGGACTTGTCTTGATTGCTCATGATCAGTCGCGACCTCTTTCGTTTAAGTTGCAACCAGTTTGTCTTGCCACAGCTTTGATCAGTGGGTAGCGACATGATGTGTGATGAGCTTGTTTGCTCAATGTTCCTTGAGTGTTGATGCTTCGGCCTCGGTTACATGTCGACATCAATGTCCTTTTCTCCCAGCTCCTGAGTTGCGACGTCAATTTTTGGTTGCGACCACTTTGCTGTTTGTATGATGACTTCATGTTGTGACTCTGATTCCTTTGGTCGCAATTGTGTTGGTGGTCTTCTTGTCTTCATGTCTTTCAATTTTATGTCGCGACATCATGATGATGTCGCGACCTATTTTGCTTCGCATTCCTTTTCTTTAGTTTGCAACCTCAGTTCTACGTTGCAACTAATTTTCCTTCTTCCCACTTATTTTCCAAGTCGCGACCTCAGTTGCATGTCGCGACATCAATTTCTTCTACTAAGCTTTTCTTCAGGTCGCGACCTAAATTATTGGTCGCGACATCATTTCTAATCCTTGACTTGTAAAAGGTCGCCAGTTCAGTTCCTTGCAAGTGCTTCTATTGGGCTACAGGTTGTGACCTCCTTTCAAATTCTATCTTTGGTTGCAATTTAAATCTTCTTGTTTTTTATGTCGCGACATAGTAGTGATTTCGCGACATGAAATGGAGCCTTGTATTTAAAAACCAGTTGCAACCTCTTTCTTTTGCAAAGACCTCTCTTGTGGCTTCATAGACGGATTCTTGTCGCGACCTCAGAGTGGTGTCACGACATCATTCATATCCTTTTGGTGTCGCGACATGAAGTGATGTGAGCATGGAATTTTTGTCATTTGATTGTTTCCTTTTAGTCTGACCACGTTTCTTTGTGCTTTGAGTCACGACTTCACTTGTTCAAGTTTTCAGTTGCTTCTTCAAAGCCAAATTTGTTGATGTCGTGACCTGGAATGGCTGGCAACTGAGCATTCCTATCGCGACATAAATTTCTAGTCATGACCTCAATTCTGCTGTAGGCTGATTTCTTCTGATTTTTGCTAAAATTTGAGTTTCTGCTGTATTTTCCTGCAAAATGAAATTTGAGTCAATTATCCACTTTTCTTCAAACAAATAAACCTTTATCTCATAACTGAAGCTCAGGAAAAAACCTAGTTCAAAATCCAATGGGTTTAAATAATCAGATTCACACAAACTTAAAATTTTGCTTGTCCCAAGCAAAGAAAGAAAAAATTGTTTGTCCTCAAACAAATAAGCTTAGAAAAATTTTAAGGACATTTTTCGATTCATCTCTGATCTTTCTCATTCCACCTTCGATGTATGGAATTAAGAGATACCAGCATCATTTTAAATTTCAGTTTTGATTCAAGAATAAGACATGGTATACTTCTATCACAGAATTCTTGATAAAATAATTTATTTAAACAGTTTATTCAACAAGTCTTGTTCTCTCTGTGTGTGTAGGTCTTCAATCCTTTTCATCTTCATGTTGGATTTAGTTAATCTTAAGGAGTTTTCTTAGTGACTGTCAAAGTCCATAGGCTTGTTTTCATATTGATTCTCCACTAAATGTAGGTAAAATCCAACCTTGAAAATCAATGAGGTCTTTCAGGCTTGTAATGTTGGGCTTAGGTAATTGGGTACATAATGGAAAATTTTTAAGTTTGTAAATCTTGATTTCCACCTTTTCTCTATACTTGTGCGCTAACTTTCACCCTTTTTCTTCTTGTTCTTGTAGATTCTCTTCAATCTTGGCACGATTCATCTTCATAATTTGAATTCTTTTAGGGAATTTCAATTTCCATATGTACTTTATTCAGGCCAGTCCCTTTGTTTCTTGAACTCCTTTGCTTTTGTTTTCTAGAATTGGGAATAGTGCAATGTTTTGTCTTCTTAGGCTTTCTATTACTCTTAGAGAACTTTGGGCTAGAAACTCCCATACCAGTTGGCATTAGGGTACTAGATGTTAAAACACCCCTACGAGCTTAATTGTTCAAGGGAAATAGGCCACAAGACAAAACTTATTCTCTTATTTCACTAACCACCTTCTTTACTTCTTCACCTCCTTCATTGTAAAAATTTGGAAATATTTTTCCCCCAAACTTGTTTCTTCCTTTATAGTAAACTTTTTTCTGAACTAGAAACTGGATAATATGGGCTCTTTCTTTGCGGAGTTTATTACGAGGAAGGAATTTCGGTTTCGATTCTTTGTTTTATTGAAGAAATAAGGCTTATTTAGCTCAAATCAAGGAACGAAGAATATGCTTAAGCATATATTGAGGGTAGGTTAAGCTCAATTTGCCAAGGATAGCCTCTATCATTTCTTGTTGTATTTTCACCCTAGATTTCGCCTCGATCAATATTCAAACAAGTTCTAGGATCCTTGGACTCTCAATCACGAAATTCACAGAAGATGTTCCTAATTCTGTCAAAGTTTCATAAGTTTTGTTGACGAGTGTATTATTTCTTCAAGACTTGTATTTCATTACTTCTACTTACATTATTTAATCCAAGTGTTTTGTTCCATCATAATAGTAATTTTCCAATTCTTGAAAACTAAAGCGAAGTTAAACTATGCGAGCGTACCCTAATTTCAGTTAATAGTTCACGCCACTGATTATTCCTGAATTTTGTTTTGAGAAGAAACGAGAATTATTTATTTGAGATTCTTGCCTGAAAGAAAATGAAAGCGGCTCAAATTCAGATATCATAAACATCAATCAACTGTCTATTTATCCACAATCAAATTTTCATTCAACAGTGAAACTATCTATGACAAAAGAATACTTATAAAATGAGAATTCAATCAAGCGAGGACAAGTAGGATGAACCAATCGATTTAGACACATTAAAATTTTTGGGAATGTATATATGTATACCCCCGGGTTGTGCTTTAGTTCTACCACACTATGACATCGAGGAGTCTGCGCAGTCGTTAGACTCGGTTCGGCATGACGGCGCTCGAGAGTACTCACGGCTGCGGATGTGCAGTGCCTTGGGCACGCGTGCTTAACTGGTGAATTAGGTTATGGCGATGGCCCCAACACCATCACAGAGAGAGATGGTCCACTGTCTCGCTCGAGATACTACAGCAGGACCTATACTCTTCCATGACGGCTTCCGCCCACGGATGTTCGCCAGTGGACCACTTCAAACCCGACTTATTCCCATTGCGACATGTACGGCGCGGGAGCTATACTCGAGGCCACATCTGGGATCTCAGGGTTAAGTTTAGTCCCCTCTCCCCGAGCTTGTCATGACTTCTTTCTTTGCACTTTGAAGGTCACATGAAGACGGCTCGGCGAGTTTACCTTTATTGATGTCGCGGTTCTTGAGCGAGTCACAAACATACAGGGTTCACGAGCCAACGTCGAGTGGAAGATCAGTTGCACTTAGGTCCTATCCACGGAGTGATCTCTTTACATGCCGATCTCCATTATTCTCCAATGCGAGGGGCAGGGGAGGGAGCGGCGGGGATGTACCGACGGGAGGGGACCGTCGGGGAGGGATCTGTTCTTGAGATGGAGGTGGAGGTGGAGAGGCCCGAGTTCCGAGATTCATCTCCTCATCCGCCTCCCTCTTTGCCCCGGCCCTGCCGACCTTGCCGGCCCTTCCTACAGCCTTGTGATCTCCAAAGCATATTCATGTCATTCTAGGAGCTTCAACAACATTATGGAATGTTAATACGTGCGCTTGCTACTACACAGGCGTCGTTGGACCAGCGGGTGGCCCGAGTCGAGGTCACTCTAGCGCAGAGTCACGCCATGCTTCTTCGGATCATGAGTCACCTCGGTCTCCGCCCCGGTCCCGGCGAGGCAGGCACACAGCCTACCGAGATCATTCCACAGCGACCTCCTAGGACATGCTAGCGGCACCGCCGGCGGCTTCGAGATCCACCGATATCTCCACCCACCACGGGGAGTGAGGTGGTGCCTCCCTTCTCTAACTTTCCTATCTACCCGATTGGAGACATGTTTATACTTTGGTTGGGAGAAAAGTTAGAGTTAGAAGTAATCTTCTATCATATTTTGTATTGTTTTTAAGCATCAGCTTGCCTGTATTTTGTATAGGATTGTATAGGATACATGTATTAGTAGATAGTAGGCGGGTGATATTTGTTGTGTTTAGCTATTTTAAGCTTGTATTAACCACTTTGGTTATATCAAAAGCTTTATAGCATCATTTACTTACTTTCTACTCTTTTGCAAATCATTTTTTGTGCATATATTTTAGTGTTTCTACTCTTGCCTTGAGTTGAAGAATTGAAGCCATGTATGCCACCTTAATGTTAGAACAATTCCATGCGTGGTGCTTTTTTGGTCATTGAAGTTCGATGATTCAACCTTGTACATCCCCCTTTAGCTAATCACACACATTGCACATCAGTTTTTATTAATAGGTTGAGAAGCTATATACCACTTTTCACTTTGCAAAACCGGCCTCAGATCTGTTGACAACCTGTAATAGGTTTGTGTTACCACAGTGAGGAGCCAGTGTAGTCTTCGAATGAAAAAGAAAAGAAAAAGCAAAAGAAAAAGAAGAAGAAAAGAGATATGAATGTCGTGACACTTTTGCCTTGAAGCAATCTGATCTGCGAGGGGCATATGGCGAAAGCCTTTAAAGCACGGTGCCCTAAACCTTCACTGGTTGGGAGTCACCGACTTAGTGTTCGTTACACAGGTGGATGGGTAGAGTTTAGCGAGTTGTAGGTGCTTAATTCGAAGTCGTGGTCAAAGTGAAGCACGAAGAGTTTGTGGTCAGTTGATCCTTTTGGCTTGATGCTTAAACCTTAATTGGTTGGGAGTCATCGGTGGACCCCCGTTACACGGACTTTGGTGAAGTCGAGTTTTCAGCATTGCACCCTCTGATACAATGAGAAGGAAATAAGGGGCAGCAACTTGGTCTATTTAAGTTGTTAAACAGTTTAAGGTCGAGACGGTAGCTTAGTTGGGGAGGGAATAGCTTTGCAACTTATTGGTTGGCGGTTACCTTAAGAACGCAGATTTTGGTGGACGATTTAGGTTGACTTCTTTGAATTGATATTTGCCCTCAGACATGGTCCTATATGGCAATTGTTTCCTCATGATGGTATTTGTAGTCTAGAGACTTCATACTAAAGGTAACCCTCACTTGTACACACACTTTTTGGACAGTTTACACTTTTTGCAAAAGCATAGCATGCATGCCAGTGTTTTATTGCTAGGGACTGTAGCGTGTCATTTGGGGGTGTGATTAGTACGAAAAGTCTTGTTACCAGTCTGTTTACAAGATAGGTTTTGAGTGCTTTGCGTCTTGTCGTATGGTCGCCGATTGGCGTGCGGGTCCGTTGAAATATCTTGATTTTGTTTGAGTTGTTTTTATAGTTTTGCAGGTTTTGGGAACCTTAGCCTTCATTTCAAGCTTGGCCCGTGTCGGTGCTGATTTATGGATTCTCAGCGATTTCATGGCGGGATGAAGAAATGTCAAGTGGAGCTGAAGAAATGGAAATTGGCCCAGTCACGAGGAAGCAATCTGCGAGGAAGTCTTGAGTTTTAAGCTATGGCATAGCGAAAAATTAGCAGGATAAATTTTGCAAGGATGCGAAAATTTGCAACCATGATATTTCACCGATCCTTCAGCGAATTTATTTGTGCTTACGATTACCGCTATGATAGCGGGAATTTCACTATCATGGCGAAATTCTTTGTGCATACTTGAAAATTTGGTTCGCTATCTCGGATTTTCGCTATGATGGCGAATTTTAAATGCGATGCGAGGGGGAATTTAAAAACATCTTGTAAGTCTCATAAAATATCGAAATTCAGCATGAATAACAAAATTGGTTGCCCTCTGATTTTGATCCAAACGACCTCGTTTTGTGTAATTCCCATTTTGTCCCCAATGTAATCATATATTTTTGGTATTTTTGGTATTTCACACATCTTGTATGGCTATATAAGCCACCTTATGACTTTTTGTAAAAAAAACTTTCATTTCAAGCTTTCATCTGTGGCTTTGTTTTTATATTCTGAGTTTTCTCTCTTCTCTCTCTTCTTTCTCTCATTTTTCTTGGTACATGAAACACCGCTGAGGATGAATGACTCAAGGGATGTTGTAAGCCTCAAAACCTTGAAGAGGAGGGTTGCTAGGTTGGTTAATGGTGGTTTGCGGGTGGTCTCGATTTTAAATGAAAGCAGATCACTGCGACATTGTTCAGGCACGACTAGGGTTTAATGCTATTTAATTTCTTTCCTTTGGTCAATACTTGGCATGCTTGAGGATTCAGTGTATTCTTAATGGTAGATACACTGACATCCATTAGATGTCATTTACGAGCCACTGAAATTAGGTTAAATGGTGTTTTCTTCAAACCGCGGTAATATTGCAATGTTTCGTAGCGTTTGGCTTTCAAATAGGAGAGTTTTTACAGCTGGTTTAAACTAAACAAGATCTGCCATTATGACTATATGTCATTTGCCCTAATGCGAGGAAATAACCCGAGGACAATTTTATAACCCCATTTTATCAAGCTTAGTGACCCAAGCCTTCAAGGTCACTATTTCATGATTTCAGCTTTAAACTGCTTCGCCATTTCTAGTGACACCAACACCTACACGTTTAATGCAAACTAAAATCCAAAATGTAGAAAGCCTCACCGTTTTGAATCAAGGATATTTAATCATTTGTGGGATGAAAAACCTCACCCTGTTCGACCCTAGACGCGAGTATCGCGAGAGGTCACCACGGCAGGAGGAAAAGACAGGAAAAAATTTGTTGATTTCGATCACCTTACCGTGGGCACGAATCAATTGTGTTTTTATTCTCGAAGCTCTAAAGGAGCATTCAAGAAGGTGCTTTTTGAGATAGTCGTTCCTCCGACACTGGCACCTGAATGGTAATTCAACTTCTACCGCGTAATTCTTCGTGAAACAGATTGGTATCCCATATAGGAATATCTCTCAACTTCTAAGACGCATTAATTCTAATAATTATGTTTTAGATAGTCCCCATCACTTAATTTCTGAGTGGGCGATTTGATTTCAATATTTAAAATCAATTGAATGGGAGATCACCCAGAACTCCCTCAAAAGAAAATTTAGGTTGTCCGGGACAGAAAGTATCACTTGAAAAACAATCAACTGGCAGATTGTGAGTTGCTAGACAACCATCTCCATATGATATCAAATCATGTAATTTAAATATATATCAGTCTGATGATGCGCCTTCACTCTCTAATCATAACGTTAGTCATCCTTAATAACCCTAAGAGCTAAAAAGGACTTCAACGTGTAGAGACGCGATATCAAATTGTAGCAAGCTAGTAGATAAGCCCCAACAAAACCAACAAGATAAGCATAAATAAAAGAATGTGCAGCTCTCAAGATAATGAGCACTCTGAATCAATAGAATGAAACCATTAATACTCCTGACAACCTCCTCGTGAGGCTCGAGCATCTTTGTTTATCATGGCAAAACACTCTCTCCCTGGTCCTAGGCTTATGCTTCCTCCATCTGCTTCGTGCTTGGAGAATTTTTTGCTTGTGGACAATCATGAACAAAAATGACCATGCTCACCACTAATTAAAGCCTCCATCAATCTCGGAAAATACAAGATAATCAAAATGAGTTTGCACACTTACTAGCAAGATTGATCCTCATTGGTCCCTTTATTTTCTGAATGTTCAAGACTGATATTGTAGGTTACTTTGCCTTTTCTGTGTTTGAACACCTTGAGGATAATCTGTAAAACCCAAGAAAATTAGTAATTTTCAAGAAAAAATGGCAATAATAATAATAATAATAATAATAACTACCAAAATGGTTCAGGGAAGCCTAGAAAATTCTCTAGATCTTTGATGACAAAACGGATTGCACTGCTAAGCCCGTCTCGCAAAATCCAATGACCCAAAAAGTTTCATCGACTCTGATACAACATAATATTTTTACGATTTCAAGATAAGTCGCCAAGACTTCAAGGACAGATTTTTACAAAATCTGTTTAAATGGTTTGTTAATCATTAAAATAAATTGAATGAAAAGAGAAATTGAAACAATAAACAATCAATAGAGATGATTATACACTTTAATGTGACTATGTATCAAATTTATAATAAAAGGATAAATGAAAAAGGAAAGTCAGTGCTGAAATGAGGAGAGCATAGAATTGGTGTAGGTGAGCTTTACAGAGAGAAAAGAAAAGTTTTTCGCTTTCTAAGATTTAAAACGATTCAGTAGGCTTGTCGGGCAAAGGCAAAGTCGGTCCAATACAATTTGGAGAGTTGTTTAGGTACCAAAATCTTGAGATTCATCAAACTCATATAAATCTTTCCATTTTAATATTTCTAGTTTAAAGGCCAGCTTCACTTGCCAGGTTTTCTTTTGAGTCGGAGAAAGTCGTACCAGTCCCAAAATCTTTGACTATGTAGAACTTTGAGAATCTTCGACCGCTTAATATTCTGTTTGGACCTTCGCAGATCTATTTGACGTCATAAGATTTCAAACTATTTTCGCATCTCGTGATCGTTGATATTTGCTCTGATCTTGGACTACGTCACTTAGGTTTTGTGAAGTTTTGTATCACAGTAGATCGGTGACGAACCGTGAAGGGGCCAAGAGGTGCCTTATATGGTCTGACGGCCATTTTGTGTGTATTGTCAGAGCGCACAAATATATTGTTGTAAAAATCATGTTAATATGCCATGATATTAACATAAAATGAGGTTGAAATGGAAATTATATGTAGGAAATATATAATTATCCGAAATTTATATATGTTGCATGTAGCATGATATCGTGATGAAAAATGGCATGATCGTATTTCATACACGGTCACATCACAAGGCTGGTGTGGGTGTACAGGTTGGTTATTCACCATTCTTGGTAATGTGTAGTGAGTTTGTGCCTGACAACGTCCAAAATTGAGACTCACGGGTGCATAAAAATAATAATAATAAATTTATGTTTGGGTAGGCGGCATAGCGATCCCCCCTTCAACTCCCCCAAGGGTGAAAGACCTAAATTTTATTCTCTTGTCAGATATGTATCCGTAGCAACAAAAGTCAGAAAAGTGTCGGAAATGATATTTGCCTGCGTGAGACTCTGTGTTCTCAACCCAAATAAACATACGAGATTTGATAAAGAAAATTCAAGTGAATATTTGAGGGTTGTCCAATAGTTTAAGTCATTGGGTGAAACACCAATGACTAGTTTTCACACTTGGCGTTGCAGGTATGAGGGAGTCATTTGGGACTCGGGTTGTGGGCATGAGGTGTACCCCATCTCATGCACAGATACACATATTTCATATAGGGACGTATTATTTATACATGTAAAGACTCGATGTTTTATGTATGTCATTGCATGTGCATTTTAGGCGGAGCAGTCTTGTAGGAGAAGAATTCTTTCACTGGCCATTGTCACATACCATGTGGACCCCCTTCAGTATTGTGGGGTGTATAGGGAGATGGTGTCTCGACAAGGTCGTGATTATGAAGGAGGCCGATATGTGGCCTTGATATTCCTTTTGTAAATATATGCAGAAGAATTATAACTAAATTCTTTGAATATTGCTTCAAATAGTCGGGTATGTACTTATGGTAAGAGGGCCGTGATCGGACTCTTATGGACTGTAATTAAATGTTTTATTTTCATATTTTGGAATTAAATGTGAATGAATGGGTCCTGGTAAAGGGATGTATATTGGGGATATGGACATATGGACCCTGTGTGGTCAATACTACTTATCAAACTGATGGGTTGGTGATTATACCTATTATACAAAAAGCAGTTGTTGGGTGAGTTCCCTCAAACAAAGGAGAGATCCCAATTTTTAGAAAATATGGATCCCGGGAGCAAATGGGACAATAATAAGCAGAATAGGTCACCCGAAACTGGCGGTGAGCCTCGCGGCTGACGTGGTTATCAACTGACTCGAAATTAGGTGCACACAATCAGATCTACCGTTCTTGTGTTGCTCCCTGTACTTTTGGAGTTCTTTGGCTCTTCTCTGGACTAGGAGGGCACTTTCTACCACCTCTGAATATGTTTCCAACTTATGAAGGGATAGCTTATCCTTCAAAAATGGACTCAAAGTATCTTGAAAACGGAAGGCTTTGAACTCAATAGATATAAGGTCAAAGGAAAAACGGGACAACTTAGTGAACATAGTCTCATACTCCGCAACTGTTATATTGCCATGTCTTAACTGTTTGAACTCAGATTCCTTTTGGCAAAGCGCACTCCTTGGAAAGTATTTTTGAAAAAGACAACCTTAAATTTTTCCCATTCTAATGGTTCCTGGCTTTCCAAAAGTCTCTTCTCCATCCTCTACCAATGTTCCATCTTGCCACCAAGCATAAAGGTAGCAAACACAACTTTTTGTGTCTCAGAGCAATTCAACACCTCAAAGTACTTTTCAAGATCAAGAACCCATGATTCCGCCAATTATCGATCGGGCCTTCTTAAAAGGTGAGGATTCAACTTCTTAAACTACTTAAAGGTACTCCCACTAGTCATAGATGACCAGCCTTGTGTTTGACTCCTTGCAACCTAAGTCTCGTGCTTCGGTTAGTCACCTGCACTGATCTCAATCTCAACTCAATCTCTCCCTAATTACTTAGTAAAATAGTGATGCCCTTCAACTCCGTTGTGAGAAGGTGCCTCCACTTGTTCAGTGACCTTAAGATGGATATTCGGATTTTCAGCAGTTCTAGAAGGTACATTATCCCTTGATGCCTCACTACCGTGAGAAGAAATGGTTTTCCTTTGAGGCATTGCAACCTTTCATTTCAAGACATGTCAAATAGAACAATAGGAAGATATGAAACTAATTCTTAAATGAAACTTATTGTGCATACAAAGATAATAATAATAACAATTAATTATCATTAATTAATCTAACTCCAACTCATCTCTGAAGCTCCGCACAGGACTATATCCTTGTGCTTTTAATAATTAATATCTCAAAATATACCCTAGTAGTTTTTTACATGTTAGTATATTAAAATATGGGAATTTTCTAAATAAAACGATAGACCCGAAAATTAATAGATGAGCGTATAAAATTAGTAATTCTTACTACTTGAGGATATGAGAGGCATAAATCAATAAGTTTATATGCCATTATGGAATTTGAGAAAATATGGAATAGAAATTAGAAAGAATGGAAGGACCTAAATGCAAATATGAGAAAATAATTTAAAAATGCAAAGGCCAAACACGGGCCTTAACCAAAAAAAATGGAAAAGAAGGAAAATTGCATATGCCAAACATGGCCTGTCATTAAGGTCAAAATATCTTTTTGGTCTACAAAATAGAAGGGAAAGCTCAAAAACGGATAGGAGAAGGAGAGATATGCAGCTGAAGAGAATATAAGGAAAAGGAGTAAGAAGAATAAGAGAAGAGAAGGAAGAAGGAAGAGGAGTTCAAGAAAATCGTACGTATGGGAAACCATGGGCCCTTGTACAGAATTTCCATGCAATTATGTGTTAGTAGCTTGTCCTCTCAAAACTAGGTTTTTGTTTAGGATTTCATCCTAAACCTAAATACTAAGAGAAAGTAAGGTTGGTAAAACCTTAAATAGTATAAGAAGAATATGGAATCCTCCCTTTGAGGTTGGATCCATGGATTAATTACAAGTAATTGAGTTAGGGTTTAGAAAAAACCCTAAATAATCCTTATATTTGGTTTATGTATGGGTTATTACCCATTTTAGAGTTGTTTGAGAGGAATTCATGATAGGTTTTTGGTGTAAGATAAGTATTGTTGATGATTTGAGAGAATAGAGGCTACAAGATGAATATGGAGGGTTTTGATATGTATATTGATTATTGAGTTGATTTAGTAGCAAAATATGGAAAAATGGGAGAAACCAATCTTCTCTGATATCGCTACATGGTGGTACCTGTGACTAAACAACAGATGGTACCGTACACGCAGATGTGTTCATTCCACCGGTACCACACCACTGCTCTGCTTGACCAAAGGTTAGTATTTTGGCCATAACTTGGTCATTTCTTATCCGATTTGAGTGATTCAAGTTTCTGGTTAAACTAGACTTCAAACCTTTAAATTATGACTCTATGTGGCCCAAAAATTCACTCAAAGTGGGCCATGTCTCACAATTTCTTATTCATTTTGAACATAGAGTGTCCCAGCCTTATTTAGACATAACTTGAGTTTCTGCGTTCGACGGATGACCTAATGGAAGAACCTCTTCAGCACTCTACTTCAAAATGAGTACCAAGACCCAGTGTCAAATATGAATTTAAGACCCCCTAAAATGATAAAAGACAGTGGTTGCTGCCGCCGCCGCAAAGGTGCTGTTGATTTTCTTCAATGACTTGCAACTGCACACAACTCCTTCGTTAGACTCCATTATAGTATTCTTAGACTTGATGGAAAGCTCATTGAGTCTAGAAATCTCAATCATATTCTATTTAATGGAATTTGGTGCCCACATCTTGTCTGAAAAATTGAATTGTTGTACCAAGTGTACTAATCGTACCGGGTTAAAGTCGATCGAATACATGGTAAGAAAGGATGTAGATATGAACAAGAAATAGCAATATGCGTAGATTTGATATGTAAAGTATATACATAAGAAAAGTACCTACGAACTTCAAAGGAAGAGTCTCTATTCGCACCCTACGTGAGATAGGGATAGTCCCATAAAGTACAAGAAAAACGATATATAGAATGTATAGATATGAAACAGTAAAAACAATGAATATGATGATGAAATGTATGAAAACGACTTAAACATGAATACGAATATGAAAAAGCAATATGCCAAAGAACGATGTAATGGATGCAAAGACAGGTTGGTTGAGTCTCAGGTGATATATATTTGGTATGACTTAAGCCTAGGACCGGTTGAACGAATGAGTGACATTTTACCTGCAGTTACGACACTGCTATTGCAAGTGTGCACGCTCTCTGATCGGTGTCGCACTCTGCTAGTGTGTTTGCCTTTTTCGATATAGTCTAAAACCCCGCACAAAAGACACAGCTACTTAGAGCCTACATTTCTCTCGTATATCCAGTGTCACTTGATGTTTTCTTGATAAAATAATTTTCTCTTAATGTTCATGATTTAAAAATAAGGGTCAACTCTATGAAACTACAAGTGCACAGGCCATACAAGTAGTAAAATCTGAATGTAAGTCTAGGTATCATTCCCACAGAGATTGATAGCAAATTACATATCAACTACCTGGTAACTACTAAAATTCCATACTATTTGGACTCAAAACTGATGAGTGAAGGTCACCAAACAACTAAAATTGAAAATCCTATACTATTGAATAACTATATTCAAACTAAACTAAACAAAAGTAAATGAATAAAAAATAAATTAAGGATAAAAGAATGGATTTGAATCAATGTCGAAGAAACGAAACCATCAATGTGAAACATAATGAACTACCATCCAAATAATTAAATCAATGTTCGTCTCATATGATTCTTACTTTTTGTCCAAGATTTCCAATTTATTGAACTGGATCTTCCATGATCACCATTAGATATCCTTGCTTCTGAAGACGTGCTGACCAAACCACCTACCCATATTCAAATGCCCTTTGCAAGATCTCGGGTATTTTTTCTTTCTAATACTTCACAATTCCATCGCTGATGTTATAATCCTTTTCTTTCCCTTTCCCGAATTTTCGCAAAGTTTATACCAATTTGACCAGAAGCTGAACCTTCAGATCTGTGGGTCATCTTGCCCCTTTGATTAGATCTAAGCTAACACGGGATTGAACCCACCTAGATTTATGATCCTCCATTATTTGATATTGTTAAATACACCCTCCAACTTCAATTACAGGAGCGAATGGGGGATTTATCAAAATGAACTCGTGGAGCTCACAGCTCGCCATGGTAGTCGAACATACCCAAAGAATGCTCAACTCGGGCCACTCCTGCCTCGTGTCACAGTATCCGGAGACAAAGAAGACATTCTAACCGGTATTAGGTACTACTATCGAACTTATCCATTCAAACGATAATCGATTAAGTAAGAATCAAACCAAATTAATTTCCACAGTTAGCGTGAAAGATCGAATCAAACGCAAATCAATCCACGAAGTCGCATCGATTTATCACATAATTAAGAAATGGAGAATCGATCACTCACAACTCGTGAATGGTAATAAAACTGAGAAGAAAACGAATTCCGCAAATTTGTCTAGATTTACAAATTTTCGTGCGCAATACGCAGAAAATAATAACAAAATCGCTCTACTGCCTCGCATAGTTCGCAAATTCAAAACCGTAAAAATAAAATAAAAATAAAAAAATAAGAATCTACTCAAAATATACACCAGTTCTCTTCTCCCTTCGGGTAGTGGCACTTAAAACTACTTTACTATTCTAGTTATCTATTTATACTGTAAAAGAATTTAATAATCCTCAAAATGCCCGCTGGAAACTAAAGAAAAGCTCAACGCCCATGTCATACCTCAAGTTGATATCACGACATAGACTTCTCTTGAGTGCCTCGTGGATCGCGAGCTTGATCTTTTCTTTTTGCTGTGTCGTTTGTTTTATAATCGTTTAATTCGCCATCTTACATCGCTTATAGTTGCGAATTCCCATTTGCTCAAGAGCTTCGTTGATGTCGCGACTCGCTACATGTCGCAACATCACGTATTCTTCTGGTCCTTCCAACTTCAGCCACACAGCAACGCCTTTCAAAGGCGACTCCACTTTCCGTTTGTATGATGACTTCATGTTGTGACTTTGATTTCATGGTCGCAATTGTGTTGGTGGTCTTCTTGCCTTCATATGTTTCATTCTTATGTTGCGACCTTCATGGTGATGTCACACCCTTTTGCATCCCATTTTTCTTCTTCGGGTTGCAAACCCGCTTCCACGCTGCAACATATTTCCTCCTTCCTACCACTGATTTCAAAACAACACCCCAAGCGTGGTGGCCCAACCAATTTTCCTGTCACTCTTCTTCAGGTCGCAACCTTTATTGAGTGGTCACGAGATCATTTCTTATCCTTGATCTGTAAAAGGTCGCAGAAGTTCTGGCCTTGGCAAGCGCCTATGCGCTGTGTCGCACCTTCAAACTTCCTATTTTCGTCAGACTCAATCTTCTTATGGCGTCGCGACATCATAGTGGTGTCGCTGCATACGGTGGAGCCTTGCATTTAAAAAATTAGTTGCAACTTTCTTTGCAAAGACTTTCGTGTTTGATAGACAGATCCTTTGTCGCGACTCTCGAGTGGTGTCGACATCATTCATATTCAAGGCGCGACATCAAAGTGATGTCTCCGGCATGAACTTCTTCCTTTGATTATTTCCTCCTAGTCTCACCACATTTTCTTTGGTTTTAACCTCCTTCTTCAAGTCATGACTTCACTTGTTTCGGCTTTCTATTTCTTCTTCAAAGCCAGATTATTTTATGTCGACTTGAATGGTCATATCTCAGCTTCCCGTCATGACTCAAAATTCAGTTGTGACCCCAACTTCATTGCAATGGGGTTTTTCTCGTATTTTGCTAAGATTTGAGCTTCAGCCATTTTTTCCTGCAAATGAAATTTGAGTAAAACATCCACATTTCGCAAACAAATCACATTTATCTCATAATATACTTAAAATGATTAAAATCCAATGAGTTTTTTGACTCATCAAATTCCCCCAAACTTAAAATTTTGCTTGTCCCCAAGCAAAGAAAAGAAAGAATTGTTTATCCTCAAACAAATAAGCTTAAAAATATTTTAAGGACATTTTTCTGTTTCATACCATGTTTTTCATTCCACCTTCCGATCCGAATTAAGAGAGATACCAAAGATCATTTTAAATTTTGGCGATTCAAGAATAAGACATGGTATACATCTATCACAAATTTCTTGATGAACTAATGTATTTAAACAGTTTATTCAACAACAAGTCGGTTATGTAAAAAAGTCTTCAACCTTTCATCTTGCGTTGAATTTAGTTAATCTTCGAGTTTTGACTGTTTGTCAACGTCCCATGTGCTTGTTTTTCATATTGATCTCCACTAATGTAGGTAAATTCAACCTTCAAAATCAATGAGGTCTTTCAGGCTTGTAATGTTGGGCTTAGGTAATTGGGTAGATAATGGAAAATTTTAAGTTGTAAATTACCCAGTTTCCACTTTTTCTCTGTACTTGTTGCCTTCAACTTTCACCCTTTTTCTTCTTTTTGTTCTTGGCTTCGATTCTCTCTTCAATTCGCCTGATCCATCTGTGCTTAATTTCTTTTAGAATTTAATTTCATGGTACTTTATTCAGCAGCCTTTGTTTCTTGAATTTTTACTCCTCGTTCTTTTCTAGGATTGGGAATAGTGCAATGTTTTGTCTTCTTAGGCTTTCTATTACTCTAGAGAACTGGGCTAGCAATCCCTGCTACCAACAAGTATTAGGTACTAGGTGTTAAAACACCCCTACTTAATTGTTCAAGGAAAATGAGTCACAAGACAAAACTTATTCTATTCTCACTAGCTTCGCTTCTTTCTTCTTCTCACCTCTCATTGTAAAAATTTGAAATATTTTTCCAAACTTGTTTTATTCCTTTATAGTAAACTTTTTTTCAACCAGAAACCGGATAATATGCCTTTGCTGCGTCATTGTGCGGAAGGGAATTTCGGTTTTCGCTTGTCGTTTATTGAAGAAATAAGGCTGGTCGGGCCTCAAACAAGGAACTAGAGAATATGCTTAAGCATATATTGAGGGTAGGTTTAGAAAAGCTCAATCTGCCAAGGATGTTCTCTATCATTTCTTGTTGGCTGTTTTCACCTAAGATTTCGCCTCAATCAATATTCAAACAAATTCTAGGATCATGGACTCTCAATCCACAAATCTGAAGATGTTCTAATTCCTGCCAGTTTCCAGAAGCTGTTAATTCAAAACGCAAATATTTCTTCCAAGATTTGTATTATTTCAACGCTCATTGTTATTATTTCATCCGGTTATTCTTGTTCCATCAATAACTAATCTTCTAATTTTGTAAACCAACTAATCAGCAATAAAAACAATACTCCATTCAATCACCAATCATCACTCCCATCTTTCCCAATTACTGCTCTGAAAAAGAATGAATGACTATTTATCTAGAGATAAAAGAAAATGACAATAAAAACTGAAATTTTAGTCTACTCATAAACAATCCATTTAGGTCAACAAGAATTTTATTCAAATATCAAAACATTTTGATATTGTACAATCTTCTTCTTACAAATATGATTAGAACGAAATGAGAAAACTTCATTGATCGAAACCATATCTTCCTTCCATGTCGTACTCCGCTTCCAATTTGTTCACCAACTTAGCTCACCTTAAGATGATTCAATCAGAACAAGGTTGTGCAACAAATTGGAGCCCTTTCTCCCTTTTTATATGATGCTGATGGTCTAATAAATCCTTCTTCCAATTCCCCTTCCCATCACACCTCTGATTACACAACGCTTATGGAATTAAGAATGAAGATACTCAGCTTTCCACTTTTCATTCCACAAACTCTGTTCACAGCCTTTGAACTTCTTTTCCTTATATTCTCCCTTCTCTTCATTCTTTATTTGTTTTCCTGTTATCCATCCTTTTATAGTGATTTGTGCTCCTCGGAAACTACAAGGCCATTTATTCTTATTAAATTTTTTATGAATGAATTGAATGAGGTTTCTCGAATTTTTCGCTTTGATATTTCCAACAGAGGTTTTGTAATTCATGGAGAATATTGATCGCTTCTTGAAGTTATTCAATTCTCTCCGATTATTCCCCTAAACTCGAGCTCTCTCGGTTCTAGGTTTCAAGATCTGATGGATGCTAAAATGGAAAGGTCATCGAATTGCGCTTTAATGGAATTTGAGCGGAACAGACGATTCAATGTTATGATTGCAATGCTGGGAGTCGCGACCTTAAATGTTGAGCTCTAAATTAACAGATTTTCACTTAATTCACTTAACCGCTAGACGCCCAAACCGAGAGAAAGTTTTTAAAACCACTTTATTGATTCTCGACTATTCCTCCGCTCTCAACTCAAATTTTTGTTAGACTCGAAATGTGGTCACGATGTGGAATTTGATGTTGCAACATTAAAATGTTCTTCCTTTATTTATTTCAAATGTGACCTAGCCAATAATGGATTTCTTCACTTTTGTTTTTTTTTTATTTTTTTTATTTTTTTTTCACATCCAAGATTTTATTGCAACTTTGATTAATATTGCTACCAAAACATAAACACTCAAATTGGCTGCCAAAGAATTTCAATTTATTCAATTCCAATCAAAACAATAACCTTCACAAATCAATTCATCTTCATTTCCACAAAATCAACAACTTCCAGTCATGACTCTCCATTCAAAAGAAAACAAAACAAGATAAAATTTCAACCTTTCAATCATGCTATATCAAAGATAAATTTGAAAATTCAACCCAAGAAGAATATATCGCCTCAAGCCCCCTTATGCCGATTGAAGTTTGACCGCAGATGCTCTCCTTTGCACACCTTCATTGTCTGAAACTAAAAATATTTACCTACTCTTCAATCAATAATGAATAAATCACAATAAACTATTAGAAATTAACACATAAATTGTAATAAAAAAAATAAAAATTAAAAACAAGAAGTGTGATCACTTCCACAAAGTCGCTTCACTTTAGTCTTTAACCGACTTTCACGCTTACGTTCTCGCTTTCTTCAATTTCCTTGTTCAATCGCGGTTACTCTTCCAATTGCTTTCTCCTGCTGCATGTTTTTAATCTCTGACCATTAACTTTGAATTCTCATGACACTGTCTTAAGTGTTACCGTCAAACTGCGTTGATACACTTAAAGGTCCAATTCATTTGACTTTTCCCAGAGTCTCAGCCTTATTGAACAATGTGAACTCGATCTCCGCTGAATTCCTCCCTCAAAATTTTGCTTGATCGCTGCTATTTTTTGCTTTATCCCTGTAGATTCGCACTATCATAGGCTTCATTCCTCAACTCTTCCAATTCATTTAACTGAGTAGCCTATCTTCCTTAGCAGCCTTTTAAAACCCACCAAGTTTCGTATTAAGCCCACACAGTTTTTATATTCTGGGGCTGGCAGAGGTAGGTGACAAGGTTTTCCAAAGACAAGCCCTCAGATGGGACATTCCAACCGGAGTTTTAAAGGTAGTCATGTATGCCCAGAGTGCATCACAAAATAATGACCATCCTTCTCGTTGAACCTACACAGCCTTTTCCAAAATTTTCTACATTCTGCTAAAATTTCACTCTTGCCCATTTGTTTGAGGATGATGTCAAGCTCTACAATGTGTTTGATACCATATCCGCCATGAGTTTGTCAACACCTGATGCAAATGGCTCCTCCATCACTAATTATACTTGGTGTCCCAAATCTGCGAGAATATTTTCGTAAAATCCCACAACTCAGATGGTATCATTCTTTGCACAAGTCACGCTTCAACTCCATTTTGATACATAATCCACAGCTAGGAGTATGTATATATTTCTAAATGAAACTGGAAAAGGCCCCATAAAATCCATTCCCCATACATCAAACAATTGCACCACCAAGATACCTTGCAGGGGCATCTCATGCCTTTTATTGATATTTCCCATTCTTTGGCATTGATCACATAACTTCACCCATTCAAAACAGTCCTTAAAAATAGTAGGCCAGTAAAATCCTGACTGGAGAATTTTGTGGGCTATTTTATCTCCTGCAAAATGTCCTCCATATGGTGATGCATGACATTCTTGTAAAATCTTGCTTTGCTCACCTTCTGGTACACATCTCCTTATAATAAGATTAACTCCTCTTTTAAACAATAATGGGTCATCCAAGATGTAATATCTGCTGTCAACTTAGCTTCTTTCTCTCATAGCTGGAATTCAGGTGCATAATTCCAATAAGCTAAGAAAGTTCGCAACATTTGATGTTTAAAAGTGATTTATATGAATCGTAATGAATCTGCTCACCTGGTAAATTTTTCCGCTTATTTCTCTTCCTTCCTCAGCGGTTTTCATTCTTCTTGACACATGACATTATCAGCACATCATTGTCACAACTTCTTGTTCTTTACTCAAATCAAATTCTTTAATAATAGCACCCACCCGATCGCCTAGACTTTGGCTTCTTCTCGCCATTAGACATACTTAATTGCCGCATGATCAGTGTGTATAACAACATGGGATCCTAAATATGGCCTAAATTTTTCACATGCAAATTACCATCTCAAAGATCTCCTAGTGGAAGTTCTTCTTTTTTTTTTTTTTATATCGTACATGTCACCAGAGCAATTTTCTTTGTGTTTCATTAAAGGTTTGTATATTATATGGCTTTGAACACTTTTTTCATCTTTCTGTTTAACACCTCACCAAAACATCTCGCATCACATGATTTCAAATCTTCCGCCCAATCCATTTACAATGATGTGGAGCTTCAACTAGTCCGGATTTGATTCTCTCAAATGCATTATGGCAGGATTCATCAAAATAGAACTTTAGTATCTTTTCCAAAGAATCCCGCATGCTGGTCTAGCAATTTTTGAGAAATTTCCACAAATCCCTCCTCAGAAACCAAGATGTCCTAAGAAACTTAATTCCCGGATCGTAGGGTGGCATTAGATTTCATAATTGAAACCCTTGCCTGGTCTACTTCCTGGCCCCCGCCGCAGTAAATCATGTGCCCCAAGACAAGGACTTCAGAACTACAAATGGTATTTTCCACTCCAGAAGACTCGGTTTTTCATCTCAGCACCGCCCCCAGCAGGTGTACACTGTTCAAAACTGGATCCATACACTATAAAATCATCCATGAAGATCTCCATAACTTCTTCTCGCTAGATCAAACAGATACCGCACTTTTGAATGTACTATATTATTAATAAAACCAAATGGCATTCTCCTGGGAAGCAAAAGTACTCAAAATGGAATAAAAGTGGTTTTCCTCACCGTGCACGAAATTTGCTATATCCAGTATCCATCAAGAAAACAAAATGAGGGTGTCCTACCAACCTATCCAAAGATCTCACCAATGAAAGGCAGGAAAATGATCCTTTGGTTGCAAGATTCAATTTTCTTTTAGTCAATACACACCTCCATCCCGTCAAGGCCTTCGAGAATCCAGTCTATTCTTTTCATTTCTAATCACAAAGTGGAATCCACCTTTCTTAGGAACCAGATACTGGGCTTACCCAAGAACTATCCGATATAGCATATATAAAACTACTTGTAATCCATTTCATAACTTCTTTCTAACAACTTCTTTCATCACTAATAGTTCACCACCTTTGATCAATGGTAATTTTTCGTTTATCACCAAAGATAATATTTTGTATGCAAATGAGGGTCAGACACTTCGATCTTCAATCGACTCAAGCAATTGCTTCCTTTTTATTTTCTCGTAATTACTAGCAACTGGTTTCACTTACCAACACAATGAATATGATAACCGGTTTTCTCTTTTCCGGTTCTGAAAACCATATTTTTAAATGACTGGCAATTTCTTTCAATGCTGAACTTATGCACTAGTTTCATGCAGGAGTTTGGCCAAGCTTCGGATGCATGCTTCATCTTGACTGCTTTTCATTTATACTCGAGACTGCTTTCCTTTGTTAAACAAATTTGAAGAGACAATCAAGATCTCAAGATATCAAAATTCATTCACTTCATTGATAGAGCGTTGAAGATACAAATCAATTCACCAACATCGAGAAGGTTATTGTTTCACTGTACCATATGCACTGCAGTTCATCTACATCGTGATGTTCCTGCATCTCTATTAATATTAAATGCAACGTCACCTGTCCCAGTGTCAAAATTCACCTTTCAAGACTTTATCACTGCACCAGCTATAAGAAAGGTCTTCCCAAAGAACAAAGGAACTTGGGTATCTTCCTCTAACCTGATGATAACAAAATCCACTCGGGAAGATGAATTTCAACCTTGATAAGTACATCTTCAAGAATGCCTTCCGTCAGGCTGCCATCGATCTATCACCACCTGTAATAATTGCCGCCAAGTTTCCCAAATTAAGTCTCTGACAACTGAGTAGAGGCATCAAATTTATACTAGCGCTTAGAATCACATAAAGTTTTGAATCTATATTTCCCGTGGAGTGTGGAATGCAAAACTACCAGGTCCTTCATCTCACGGGAGCTTTGTCGATAATGGCACCGTTGTGTAGCAACTAAGTTCACTATTCCCTCGCCTATCTTCCTTTTCTTGCTCAGTATCTCCTTCAAAAATTTTGCATAAAGAGGCATTTTACTGACACTTCGCAAACGGATATTTATTTCTATTTTCTTGAAAATGTTCAAGAACGAAAACTATTCTTCTTCTCACTTCAAGTCTCGGAAATGGCACTTAAGGTGTGGTGTTTAAAATTCTTCCTTCTTTTTCTCTGGGTCATTACTTCATTTCTACTGCTCAACTGGGTGTGCTCTTCTCTTCTTCCCTTTCTTCTAGTCTCTTCTTCCTTCTTCATTTCTTGCCGTTTTCAAACTTTTCCGTTTAATTTAATTGAATTGCCATAACGGTTCTTCCTTCCGAGTGTCACTAGGGATCGTAATCTTTGCCTGATTTACATATTCACATTCTACTTGTGTTCCAAATTTTTCACAATGTAGGCACTAACATTCTTCCGAAACATTTATATCGTGACGGAAAGCTTCCAAGCCGATAGTTTCTGTTCATGGAATTGCAATAAGCCTCAGCATCCCCACGAACGCAGCATTTGTTCTTCAAATGGTCGAGTCCTCCTCTGACCCCAGATGGTCATTTCCGCCACCTCCCCGATGCCGCCGAACCTCGATGGCCGAGCACTTTGTCGAGGATTTGTCCATTCCTCGGGCCTTGTAACTTCCACCATATGAGAAATTCTCATTGTTCCTTGTTGGATTGCAAAGGTAGACTGGCCTGTTCTGATAACTTCTCGTTCTGCTCACTGACTTAACCTCCTCGGCATCATGTAATCTTCTTCTATTGCACATCATACTTCTTCTCATAAGTTCTCTTCCACCGCCCATCGGCGACATTGTGCATCTTTCTCTTGTTTCGTCTCATCCTTATACATATATCCAATCCTTGCCTCCATAGTCATCCGTCGTACCTCCACGACCCCTTTTTCCTCTCATGAGATTTCCCTGAAAACTCGATGGAGCTTCATATTTACATTTGCTGGTCTTCACTGATCTCTCGCCTTCTCAAGATTCTTTGTTTGAATGCTCCACAAAGATGTACATCGATAATGCTGGCTGGGATGTATCATTTAAAGCATGATACACTATGTTCATCCTGGTCTTCAACTATTCCATGCATCACCCTTCAAGAACCTCAATCTTTCCCAAGCTACATATAAGCTCTCATCTTCCTCTTGTTGAATACTTCATATTATCTCTTCTTCTTTCTGAAGTGAGAGATGGGGGAAAGAATCTGCCCAAGTAGGGTCTCACTCAACTCTTCCTAAGTCATCAACTCAACCTATGGTAATGATCTACACTGATGGCTGCATCCCCAAAAAGAAAATGGAAGAGGGAGCAACTTTATCACCTCCGTCTCACACCATTCGGGCCATCAGACTACCATCCTGAGAAATCTTCCTGTGTGCTCGTTGATTCTATGGGAACACCAAGAAAACCGATGTCAACCGCTGTAATCAAGGCCGCTTTAGTTCAAATTATTTGCATCCATGAGGTCGTCTGATTTAGGGCGTACTTTCCAATAATAGGCTTCGTAAATCCTCCATTGTGTCAGTAATGGGAGGCCTTCTGGTTGCTATCCTCTCGTCACCACCCCGGTCATGTCTCTCATCCTATGGCTGCGTTTTCTTACCTTTCATAGTCTTTAACTCCCAGTGTTTTCTCCCATCTAAGGTTCACCACTGTGTCGAACTGCTTTCCATGCATTAAGTGCTCTTGAAATCAAACATACTCTCAGATTAATAGGATTAGTCTAATCTAAACAAATACTTTTCAATATGGTTTACAGCATTTAGTACGATGTAGCCACCCGCTTTGAAAAGCTATTATTTTTGTTTTTTTTTTTTCGCTTATAAAATGTCCAAATTAGCATTTCCTTCTTTGTCGAATATTGATCTATTTAATTATTTTCAACCACTGCAACGGCGCCATAAAAAACTTGTTTTTGCCTTTTCTTCATATAGACTAAAACCCCTCAAATTAACATAGCTAATGGTAGAGCCTTACATTTCTCTCTTTGTATCCTATGTCACTTGATAAGTTTGCTGATAAAATAATTTTCTTAATGTTCATGATTTAAAATAAGGGTCAATCCCCAGAAACCAAGCACAGGCCATGCTGTTAGTGGTAAAATCTGAACGTAAGTCTAGGTATCATTCCCATTTAGATTTATAGCTTAATTACATATCAATCACCCAACTACTAAAAACTCACATTATCGACCAAACCCATATTTAAAGCTTATTCCAAAAGGCTAAAATTGAAAATCCTATACTATTGAATATATTCAAACTAAACTAAAACAAAAGAAAATGAAGAAAAATAAATTGAAGAGAAAGAATGATTTAACCACGATCAGGAGAAACGAATCACTCAATAAAAAGGCAATGGAATACTAATTCCAAAAAAGACTGAAAACCATTGCTCTGCTTCTCTATGTGCATGATCCGATTTTGTCCAAGATTCCTTTAATATTGAAATTGATTCCTCCAGATATTCATCGACAGATATCCTTTGCTTCTCTCAAGACAAGATCAAACCAGAAGCACCAGATTCCAAATTTTTATGATCTGGGTTTTTCTCAAGATCACACCCATTTCCCGCTGATTTGTTAACTTTCTCCTTCTCGTGATTTCAAAGTTTTACCACTTAATCGATAGCTCAACCTTCAGATCTATACATCCCCTGCCTCTTTGGTTAGATCTAAGCTAACACTGATTGAACTTACCTTTATTTACTGGTGAACTCTCTGATTATTTATAATGTTAACACACCTCCAACTTGAATATGAGTGAATGTGGGAATTTATCAAATGAACTCAGAGCTCAACGCTTCCTCTTCAATGGTAGCCGAACATACCAAAAAGAATGCTCTCAATCCTCGTAAATCTCCGTGTTTGTGTCACACGTAGGGCATCCCTTGATATTTATAAGATACATTCCTCTAATCGTATTAAAAATTAATGTATCGGAACTTATCCATCTCAAAAATGACACCATTAAGTAAGAACCGAACCTAAATTAATTCCTCCATAATTGTGCAGAAAGATCGTAATCGAATGTAACAATCCAAAGAGTCAAGGCCTGACATTGCATTGCGAATTAAGAAATGGAGCACCGATCACGCACAACCATCGAATTGCAATAAAACCGAGAAGAAATGAATTCTTAAACACCTGATTTACACTGCATAAAGTAATACTTAAGAAAAATACGAACTAAAAATCCGCCTACCGCTCTCGCACACTTCGCAATCCAAAACCAGAAAAATAAAAATAAAAAATAAAAAAATAAAAATTCACCTAAAATAGTAAGAACTACTTCCTCTTTCTCCTTCGTAGTGAAGACGCAAAAACTACTTTACTATTCTAAAGCCATCTATTTATATCAGAAAAGAATCAGCCTAATCCCTAAAATGCTCCAAGTGGAACTCCAAAGAAAAGCCCAATCAACGTCCCATGTCATGATCTCAGTTGATATCATCAATAGACACCCTTCTTCTTCTCTCTTCTCTCTTCTCTTCTTCTTTCTCTTCTTCTTTCTCTTTTTTTTTTTTTTTTTGAGTGTCGATCGTGGTCACAATTTTCTGTTGCAAACTAGCTTGTCTTGGTAACCCGTTTGATCAAGTATCGAATATCATTTGTGGTCGCGAATTTACTTAAACAGCAGTTCTTCAGAGATGTTTATTCACAGCATGTCTACGATCATCGGTTTTTCTATTCTTCCGCACTTTTGTGCCACATCGCAGTTGCGAATTAATTTTCTGCTTGTAAGGATTACTCATGTTGTGGATTCTTTGATTTCTTTGGTCGTAAAATGCTGGTGGTCTTCTGGGCTTTCATATGTTTCAATTTTATGTCACACCCTTTTGCTTCCCATTCTTTTCTTCAGCTGTAACCTCAGCTCTAATGCTGCAACATATTTCCTCCTTCCCATATTTTTTCCGTGTCGCACCTCGGGGCGTGTGTTTAACCTCAATTTCTTCGTTCAGCCTTTTTCTTCAGGTTGCGACCTTTTATTGAGTGGTCGCAGATCATTTCTTATCCCTTGATCCGTAAAAGCCCGTTCTCGCTCTGGCATGCCTACTCTGGCCGCAAAGCTGCGAATTTCCTTCAAACTCTCTATTTTGGTTGCACTCAATCTTCCCCGCTTTTATGTCGCTGAAGATCAGAGCGGTGTCGCGACATGAAATGGTTTCGTACTAAAAAACCAGTTTGTGTCCTTCTTCGCAAAGACCTCTCTTTGTGGCTTCATAGACGGATCATCCTTGTCGCGACCTCGCAGTGGTGTCGCGACATCATTCATATCCTTCAGCGTCAGCGACATCAAAGTGATGTCGCGACAGCGAATTTCTTCCTTTGATTATCTTCCTCGTCTCACCACGCCTTTCGTCACAACCTCCTTCTTCGCCATGACTTCACTTGTCTCGCCATTTCTTCTTCAAAGCCTCAATGGTTGATGTCGTGGACTCGAATGGTCATATCCGCTTCCGTCGCACTTGAATTCCTTCGCAAGCTTGTATCTCAATCCATCGCAGCTCGCTTTTCCGATTTTTGCTAAGATTTGAGTCACTATTTTTCCCAAATGAAATGGAGTAAAACAGATCCACATTTCAAACAAATCAACATTTATTCATAATATACTGTAAAATGGATTAAAATCCACGAGTTTTTTTATCATCATAGTGCCACGACACTTCCACATGGGCAAGCATCGCGCTCATCGTTGCTTCGCACTCGCTAGTGCGGCACTTCATAAGGCGGCGCATTTTTCGTGATTATGCTGAGACTTTGCTAAAAGCACGCATCTCTCAAGATCAGATTGCACCTTTAGGTACTATCAGTTATCCTACTCATTTCTTATGATCGGTCTGGGTAGTCAAACAGATATATGATAAGACTCTGAATAAGGAATAAGAGTAAAGAGATGAATATGGTAAATATCTGAATGTACCTACTAGTACCCTCAGATTCGCTCAGAAATACCTACCTAGTACTTTTATACAAGCAAAATCTCGTAGTACCTACTGCAAGCCTGCATCTGGTGAATATAAGTATAAGTTCTATAATATAAGAATAATTCCAAAGAAGACTCCACGTACCTTATAGTAAAGCGTCTAATCTCTCAGAATTCCTACGAGATCCGATGGGGCATCGGCCCCGAAAGAAGTTCAAATATGTGTCCTTCAGAGATATGAACCGCATGAACCTACTTCCGTACCTTCATATAAGAATATGTTCCGATTTGTATACTAAATCCATGGAACATAAACCATGTAAATTTGAAGAATAAACAATAAGAGAGAAAGGAATTCAGCCTCCGCCTCGATCAGACACACGGTACCTCAGATAGGCTCAGATCTCTATGGGTGATGTAAGAATTTTGTTAAAAGTCATAAAGTACAAGTAGATAAAATTATGTAAATGACATGAATGGGGAACACCGACCAAACCCGAGAAAGCCGCGAAACATGTAAAAGAGACGAATCGAATGCCTTTGACATGAATATGTATAAGTCTTAATATGATTATGATATAAACCGGAGCAACTGCTTTGTTTTTTTATATGTTCGAATCTACGTGAACCCCTCAGATATGTATCTCGTTCAGGATTCAGACCTTCTATGGACTAATGTCCGTATCCGATATGTATTCAGAGCACTCTATCAATTTTATGTATTTGATATGACTCCGACTGCTCCGATTTGCCATTGTATATATAAATGAACAAATATGATCCGATCTTCAAATATACATGTAGAAGATATGAATTATAACCTAAAGACATGACACACGGAAGTAATACGAACATGATAATGATTTGGACCGGTGGGGCAGAAACCTACAGAATATGATATGGTTAGAAGTCAAGAATAGGTTTCGTTATATGCATAAGGAAGAGTAACAAGAAGATTGTGACGACGATTATTGTTATCGGGTCGTCCTCGCTTATATATGTTCCCATCACTTGCTGCAGTGCTTTAGCAATGTGTTCAATCCGTGTAGGTACTGAAGAGGAGGCAAGAGGACATGACATTCCACACCAACAGTACGGGTCATCTCAGAGATAGGTGCTTGATGAGTCCAAAAACTCATTAGATTTTTAATCCATTTTTCTGAGTTTATAATGAGAATAATGATGAATTATTCCAGAAACTTGATAACACCCAAATTCCAATTTGCGTGAAAATACGCTGTAAAATCAAATTTAGCAAAAATCATAAGAAATCGCCTTGCACAGAATCGAAATCAAATCGAATTGAAGTCGCGATAGGAAGTGCGTCAAAGAACTCCAAGTCACGACATCAACAAATTTGGTTTTTGTGAAGAAGAACCGAAGAGTGAACAAGCGTAAGTCGTGACTCGGAGAAGGAAGTCGACAAAAGAAATTGACTCTGGGCCAGATTAAAAGAAGGGGCCAAAAGAAGACATGTCAAGGACATCATTGGCGATGTCGCGACACCAAAAGGAGATAATGATGTCAGGATGCGCCCATGAGGTCGCGACACAAGAAGTCAGGTACAGCCACAAGAAAAACCTTCTCAAGAAAAAGAAGTCGCAACTAAGACTCCAAGTCAGACAACCAAGAATTAGTGAAGAAGCAGACATGATGTCACGACACCACTTTGAGGTCGCGACAGAAATGAAAACTTAGCAGCAGACGTGGAGGATGTGGCACTGAACAAAGGTTGCAACGAAAGAATTTTGAGGAGACGAACAGGGAGGTCGCGACAGTTAGAACAGATAGAGACATCGAACACTGAATCAGAAGATGTCGCGACATCCTTCACCGTGAAGACATCGTCACAGAACCAGGCTCGCGACATCCTTCGCCGTCGACATCAGTCGATTGGTAGAGGTCGCGACGCCCCTGTGAGTCTCGCGACATCAAGAAAGTATGGAAAGAAGATAACGATATCAATCGGGCGGTCGCAAGATCAGCTACAGCAAAGAAGATCGCTACATCTCTTAAGACACACGCACTCCAAGAGATGCCGAGACACACGACCGGTCGCGACAACAAAAGAGTTCACAATGCAGACATGTGAAGTCGCGACGTTCGATTGAAGTCGCGACAACAAAAATGTTTCATAAGCGTAACAACAAAGTCGCACGTTTTCGCAGGTCGCGACATCCTTCCTCTTAGTTTCAACATGAATAAACAATAACAAATAGCTTTGAACCCAAAAGAAATGCATCGGGTTAGGGCCCAAATGAAACCCTACAAATAAGCAAATGGCTACGTATGAGCAAATTTCGTGGCTTAGAATGAGAAGTCCGGTGCCATGCCCCGTGTATTTTTAATTTTTCTTTTTTTCTTTTTTCTTTTTCTTTTTCTTTGCTTTTTCGTGATTTATTTTAGATTAGATTATATTTATTTTTATTGCTTTGAATTTCTCTCGATTCAGATGTTAGTTGTTAAGGTTGAAGCCGAATTTAAGAATGTTATTTTCTTCACCATCGCCTCCGGTTCGCTTGAAGTCCAAACAAATTTTGGAATTCGAACGCCTACTCTATTTACAATATTTTGATCGTGAGCTAACAAGCAGTGTAATGAAGTAATTTAGAAACCTAGCTTCCGCTGAAATTACCGCCGTTAGAATCAATCTTTCCTCGCTAAATTTATCGGGAAGCAATTAACACTAATCAATCTACTTGCCGTTTTGTTTATTTCAGACTGATCCAAATATCATATCTATGCCCAGACAGATCGTTACGTTCGGCTTCAGGAGGCCCTCTGAAAGTGACACGGTGAAAGCGCATTCCCGAGAGTACCGAATCACTCTCAAGGGTATGTGGAACTAATATTAGGATCTAATGGGTTTCGTGAATTTAATCGATAAATCTACTTCTCACTTGTAACCGAGAATGAGTTGAATGACTTATCAATTAACATGAGCAGAGAGTTCGCCTCGATTAGAGCAGTAAATTCAATCCCGTGTTAGCAAAGATCTAATCAAGGAAAAGAACGAACCTGCTCAATTTTGGAGATGAGAAACCAAGATAGTGCACACTTTAAGGCTGAGTTCCCATGTTCAGGAGTTATTTATAGTCCATGTCTTGTATGAAGCACAGAAAAGAAAACATCTGCACCAAGGCAACTGATATTAAAAGTAGTTATTCAATCCTCGTCTTCGAAAGAACAGAGAAGATTAGATAATGAAATGTGTCGTTAAGGAGACTCTTCATATGGCATTACCCTTCTTCCTGAATGATTCCCAAATCGTATATTCATAAAGCAAAGTTACAGAGTTGTCTGCATGAATTGATGTTTCACAATGGTGTATTTTCAATGCTCCCTTTAAAAGCTAACTGATTAGTCCAATTCGTTAATTTTTTTTGTTCTTTTATATTCAGCATTATTTTATTTTAGTCTTAGTTTTCATATCTTTATTCTTTCATTATTTTAAAGGTTGTTAGAGATATATCAATTGAAAATCATAGTCCAAATAAGATAGAGCTTCTGAGAATGTGGTAGTTGATTGAAAAATTTCGAGATCTCTCTGCGGGGATCAATATCTGGACTTAAATCCATTTTATTACTTGTTCGACATGTATACTTGCAGAATCTTGGATCAAAACTAGAAAGAAATTTGTCTACTCTTAAGGAAACCGTTTTTAATCAGTATAAGTGAAAAGGAATATAACAAACAAGTTTCATAGCATTATTGCTGGGGATTAGATAATAGTCCTTTGGTAGCAATGTCATAAATCTGTATACATCATTTGGTCCATTGAACAAGTTTTTGGCGCTGTTGCCTGGGATCGAAAGAATTAATTAGATCAATATTCTGACGAAAGAAGGAAATACTAATTTGACATTTTAAGAAAACAAAATTAGTTTTCAAGCAGTGACTACATTAGCCACTAATTTTTAACAAGCCATGTTGAAAATATTTGTGAGGTTTGACTAATCCTATTAATATGAGTATGCTTTCATTTCAGGAAAACCTTTAATGCATAGGAAATAGGGATCTGACCTGATTCCAGCAGACACTGAATTGGAGAGAACACTCAGGAGCTTAAGAAAGACAAAAAGAGCGTAAAAACGCAGCTATGGCAGAAGAGAGACATGACCAAACAGAGGAACAGAGGACAACAGCCAGAAGACCCCCCATTACTGACACAATGGAGGATTTCTGGAGGCCTATTATTCAAGAAGAGTATTCTGCAATCAGACAGCCTACTGTCGATGCAAACAATTTTGAACTAAAGCCACCCCCTAATTACAATGATTCAAAGAATATCGGGCTTTACCTGGTCATCCTACCAAAGACCCAAATGAGCACCTGGGAATATTTCTCAGGATGGCTAATACAAAGAAGCCTGAACCCGTGGAGACCAGAGGTGATAAAACTACATCTCTTCCCATTTTATTTGAGAGACATAACAGCCACATGGTATGAGAATCATTACCATATGGTTCTCGTGATACTCCTGGGAAGAGCCGGGTAGAAGCTTACTTAGGCAAATTCTTTCCCCCATCTCACTTCAGAAGACTAAGAGAGAGATAATTATATTCCCAACAAGGGAAGATGAGGTTCGTATGTCGCTTAGGAAAGATTCAAAAGATTGCTAAAGAGGTGCCCAATGCATGGAATAGACTTAAAGACCCAGATGGATATAGTGTATTACGCTTTGAATGATACAGCCAAGGGTATTATTGATGCTTCATGCTGTGGAGCATTCAAGCGAAAAAAAACAAGAGGCAAGAGATCCATAGAGGACCCGGCAAAATGGCCATGAAAAGCCCACCTGAGTTTTCAAGAGGTAGTAGCAGAGGGAAAGGGGTCATAGAGCTGGCCAAGATGACAACCATGGAGGCTAAATTGGATGCTATAATGCATAGGATGGACAAACAAGAGAGGAAGATGCACACTGCTCACGAAATAGGAGCAGTAGAAAAAGAATTGATGAGAAGAAGTGCTGATGTGCCAACAGAAGAAGATTCTTATGGTGCTGAGGAGGTTAATTACGTGAACGAGCAAAGAAGTTATCATTTCAAGCCAAATCCTAACCTGCCCATGCACTACAATCCAGCACTGAGGAACCATGAGAATTTCTCATATGGTGGAGGGGCATTACATGGCCCAAGGCAAGGACAACATCCTCAACAAGGATATCAGCAGCCACCAAGGTTCCAACAGCAGCAGCAAGGAGGTGAGGGCAGAAATGAATATCAGGGTCAGAGGAGAACCCTACCATTTGAGGAACAAATGCTGCAATTCATGGGGGATAACAAGAGGCTATTACAATTCCATGAACATAAACTATCCCGACTTGAAACTTTCGTCTGATACCCAGACAGCCGTGGTTAAATGCTAGTGTTTCACCGAAAAATCTAGAGACACAGCAGGGTAATTGGTCCCGAATATGCTAAATCAGAACAAGGGAACCTCCCTAGTGACAAATCAAGAATCCGAAAGACTGCATGGCAATTCAATTGAGAAGTGGGAAGGATTTGAGCAGCAACAGAAAGACAGATAGAAAAGAAGAGACTGAGGCAGAGAAAGAAGAAACTGAAAAGAAAGAAGAGAAGAACAGCCTGATTGAACAGATGAAAGGAAGAAATGACCAGAAAAAGAAAGAAGGAGACTCACTTACGCTCCCGCAAAGGTTATTCCTTACGTAGACTTCGTAAGTCAAAAAAGAGAAGAACGCTTTCTAAATTCTCGATCTTATCAAGAAAATAGAAATAAATATCCCATTTGCAAGAGGTGATCACCAAATGCCCTTATGCAAAATTTCTGAAGGGAGGTGCTGAGCAAGAAAAGAAAGATAGCCGAGGAGGGTATAGTCAACTCGACCGCTCTGCAAGATTATCCAATAGAAGCTCCCAAAGAAAGAAGAAAGACCCCGGCAAACTTCACTATTCCCTGCTCTATGTGGAAATGCGAGTTCAAGAAAGCTTTATGTGACTCGAGCAGTATTAATTTGATGCTCTATCGCTTGCAGAGACTTAGCTCGGGGGGAACTACAACCCCAACAAAGAATTACTTTACGCATGGTCGATAGATCAATGGCACAAATCCGCAGGGTGGGCCTGAAGATGTTTCGCCAAGGTCAAAATTCATTTTCCTGCAAGATTTTGTTATCATACAAATGGAGGAAGATCCTCAAGTTCCTCTCGTTGTCGTGGAAGACCTTTCTAGCAACAGAGTCGCTCGATCGACGTATTTAAAGGTGAACTGACACTCGTGAGTTGGGAAATTTAAGGTTGCATTTTAAAATTAATAGAGTCCGAACATCTCAATGTAGAGGAAGACAACTGAAGGGATGTAGAAGCAATAGCCTTCTCAATGATGAAGTGAATTCTCGTTTGTATCATTCAAAACTCTATTAATGAAATTGAGATGAATTTTCGCACCTTGAGAGCTTTGATGGGTGAAGTGTTCGCCTTCAAATTTGTTTAATAATAAAACAGCCAAGTATAAATGCAAATACTATGATGAAGTGAGCGCCGCATTACGCCAGTTCATGGGCGCGTGGAAACTAGTGCAGAAGGGTTAACATTGAAAGAGTTGCCTACCATTTGAAATATGAGCTTAGAGTCAAAAGAAAAAACCAGTTATAATATCAGCCGTGATTGGACCGGTCAAGAACAAACGTGGTTGCCGGTACTCTTGAGAAACACAAGGAAGCAATTGCTTGAATAATTGAAGATCCTAAGGGTATCGCCTTCATTTGTATGCACAATAAAAATATTGGTGGAAGATAATGCAAAACTTCCTCGTGGAGTAACAAAGGAGGCTGAATCCAATATGAAAGAAGTCATGAAGAAGTTCAAATGGTTAAACGCAGTTTCATATATGCTATTTTACGCTTCGGTAAGCCCAAGACATGGTTCCCAAGAAAGGAGTGGATTCACCTGTAATCATAAAATGAAAAGAATGAACTTATTCCTACAAGAACCGCGGATAGGATGGAGGGTTTGTATCGGACACAGAATCAACATCGCAACTTAAATGATCATTTTCCCCTACCTTTCATCGATCAAATGTCGGATAAGCTAGCAGGACACCTCGCATTTCTCAGCTTGATGGATACTCGGATATAACTAAATAGCTATCAGACCTGAAGATCAGAGAAAACCACTTTACATGCCCATTCGCATTCAAGGCTAGAAGAATGCTATTTGACTGTGTAATGCTCCTGTACCTTCCAAAGATGCACTTTGATGTCTATATTTGATTTAGCGGTATAAAGTGGAGATCTTCATGGATGTTGATTTTCACATGGATCCAGCTTTTGAACAATGCCTTACATAATTGGGACAAGGTTTCCAAAGGTGCAAAGACAAAATCTAGCTCAATTGGGAAAAATGTCATTTTATTGGTTACATAAAAGGGATTGTCTTATGGCACCTCGGTTTCTCGCAACAAGGCTTCTGAAGGCGTAGACCAGTTGTTTCTAATTATAAGAGACTTAATGCCACCCACTACAGTTAAGGGAATCATAAGTTTCTTAGGACATGCTGGATTTTATAGAAGATTTATTATAGATTTCTCAAAAATTGCTAGACCACTATGCAGATTGCTGGAGAAAGATAGTAAGTTTTATTTTGATGAATCCTACCAGGAAGCATTTGAAGAAATCAAATCCAGACTAGTGGAAGCTCCCATCATGGCAAAACCAGATTGGAACAGAGAATTTGAGATCATGTGTGATGCAAGTGATTTTGCAATGGGAGCTGTATTGGGACAGAAAGATGAAAAAGTTTTCAAGGCTATCTACTATGCTAGCAAAACCTTCAATGAGGCACAAGAAAACTACTCTACTACTGAAAAGGAGATGCTGGCAATAGTGTTTGCATGTGAAAAATTCAGGCCATATATTTTGGGGTCCCATGTTATGATACACACTGATCATGCAAATACTAAATACCATGGCAAAGAAATAAGTAAAGCCAAGATTGCCAATCGTGGGTATCATTGCTGTGAATTGATTTAGAAATTAAAGATAAGAAGGGCAAAGGATAATGTGATAGCCGATCACTTGTCAAGAGTAGAGGAACCCATTGTACAAGGAAAAGGAAGAGAAATAACAGAAATTTTTCAAGATGAGTGCTATTTAAGCCGCCATTCCAATTACCCCGTATGTCGACATTAGAATTTCTTAGTCAGGAATTATGCCACCGTAATTCAGCCATCGCAGAAAAGTTAAGGACTCCGACAAAGAAAATTAAGCATCCGGGATGAACCATATTTGTTTAAAAGAGGAGCCGATTGATTATAAGGGACATGTGTACCAGAAAGTGAAAGCAAAGCAAGATTTTACAAGAATGTCATGCATCACCTTAATGAGGAATATTTTCAGAGATAAAACAAATCACAAAATTCTTCGGCCAGATTTTACCGTCTACAATTTTTAAGGACTGTTTTTGAATGGGTAAAGTTGTGTGATCAATGCCAAAGAATGGGAAATATCAGCAAAAGGAAATGCCCCGCAAGGTATCCTGGGTGCAATTATTTGATATAATGGAACGGATTTTGATGGGCCTTTCCAGCTTCATTTGGAAATATATATATACTACTAGTCATGAATTATGTATCAAATGGGTAGAAGCAAAGCAGCCTTGTCCTAAGAATGATGCCCATACGCTTGTGGGGTTTTTACAAAGAAATATTCTTAGCAGATTGGGACACCTTAACAATAATTAGCTAATGGAGGAAGCCATTTTGCAACAAGGTATTTGACAAACCTATGAGCAGATATAGACAACACACATGAGCTTGGCTTATCATCCTCAAACAAATGGGCAAGCTGAAATTTCCAACAGAGAAATAAAGAAAATTATGGAAAAGACTGAGTTCTAGCAGGAAAGATTGGTCTTTGAAGCTTGATGATGCATTATGGGCATACAGGACTACTTTTAAAACTCTCATTGGAATGTCCCCATACGTAATTTGTCTTTGGAAACCATGTCATCTCCTCTTGAATCGAATACAAAGCCATGTGGGCTATCAAACAGTTGAACTTTGATTTCACTTGCAAAGGAAGAGAGACTTCTCCCAACCGAATGAATTTGAAGAGTCGAGAAATGAAGCCTATGACAATGCTAGAATATACAAGGGCAAGACAAAGAATGGCATGATCAAAGGATTCCGAGGGAAAGAGTTCGTAATGTGGAGATCGCCTCGTTTGTTTAACCTGCACTAAGATTATTTCCTGTGGAAGCCAAATCAAAGTGGAGGGACTATATACGTGGTGTCGGGGGTACTATCTTTGAGCAAGAATACCCAAGGAATGATGTCAGAAGAATCAAAGCATGGCAAAGACCGAAACACTATCTCAAATAGGAGAAAGAAAGGAAGAACTCCAACTCGGTGAACCGAGGAAGAGAAAGATTAAAACAGCTAGTCCAAATTTAAAGACTCAAACAATACTATGGAGGCAAACCCATATTGATTTTCTTTTAGTTTCTTTATATAGATTTCGAATTTTTTTTACGCTTCTCGGAAATTTTTTTATAGTTCTAGTCATGATTTGTTAGAAATTGCTGGGTTAGTAATAAATGAATTTAATCCTTTTTGAAATTATTGCAGTATGCCGATGCAGAATCGAATTGATCAGGTGAGAAGGAACAAACTTCAGGACTACTCCAAAGACTTCGCAGAAAGAACAAATTTTGAAAAGGGGAGTACTTCTCTCCCTACATAAATTCTGTGAAAATTGAATAGAATATATGCTTGAGCTGCTGTGTGGGAATGATTTAATTGATGCTAAGAGTGTGCAAATTAATAAGAATTGAAAAGCTGTCTGATCATTAAAATTAGGGCAAGTGCAGACTAGGTCACGACCAAAAAGTTATGTCGCGACATCAATTGAGGTCGCGACATAAATTGAGGTCGCAATGGAACTGCGAGGTTGCGACAAGAACCATTCCTCAAAAGAGTGATGAAGGTCGCAGCAACTCGATCATTTCCAAAAATACCTGATGTCCCAAAGCATGATGATAACTTGTCCTCTCACAGTTTAATTATGTCTCGACATACAATCGTAAGTCGTGACATAAAAGGAAAGTTTGCCAGCTGAGCAGTTTTTAATTTTGCCCTAAATTCAATGACAGCACACAAACGCAGCCCGAAGTTCATGTCGCAAGCAGAAGTGAGGATTGAGCAAAAAGGAGAGCATCAGCAATCAAACTTAAATCAACAATAAAAAAAAAGGGGGCAGTTTCTTCTTCTTCTGTTTAATTTGAATCTTTAAAATCGTCTTGGATAAAGCATGATTGAAAGTTTGGGGGAAATTTTTTTATTGTTTGATGCTTAATTGTTGAGGGTGATGCATAGTAGAAATTATTGAATTTTTGCATGATAAATATGAATTGAGTCATGGTTGTTTTTATTGGATTCGAATAAATAGACACTGTTGTGAATTTGAGTGTTAATTTTATATGTTTCACACAATTCTCCCGGTAGTAACCTAGATTTTTATGTCACGACATGAAAATTTAAAGTTGTGACCAGAAAAGCTTTAAAAGAACAAAAACTTTACTTTAGGGTAGACAACAGTGAATAAAAGTCATTTAAAATCATTGATTTTGTGACCCAATAATTAATATCTTGACTCCTAAAGCATTGATATGATATTAAAAAACAGCATTTATTTCAATTCCGAATCTAATAAACTTCATACCACCCAAACCTTTCAGTTTTTGCAACATTCATTCAAAAATCTGGGAATTAGATAGTTATTAATGCAAAATCAAAATTCAATTCCTTGATTGAACCGATCAGTTTATAATGCTCATTTTCGAAGAGAATAATCAGAGGAGACTTAAGAAAAATTTTCCATATTCACACCCTCATTCTAAAAATTTCCATCGGAAACATAAAAAGAGTAAGAATTTGAGAAGTCTCATTCAATGCATATATCGAAAATTTTAAAAGAATAATAAATAGCCTTGTTCTTCCCGAGAGGTTAAAATTACTATAAAATGATGGGAGGACAAAGGAAAAATAAACAAAGAAAATGAGGAAGATGGAGAAAAAGAGAAAAGAAGAGCTTCAAGGTTATGAACACAGAGTTTATGGAATGAATGGAGTCGGAAAACAAACCTATTCCATTCCTTATTCCATAAAACGATGTGTAATCAAGAGAGTGGTTGACGGGAAGGGAATTGGAAGAAGGGTTAATTAGAACCCATCAACCAAAGAAGCTCCAAAGAAAAAGGGAGAGAAGGCTCCAATTTGTTGAACGACCTTATTAACTGCCGAATCACTCTTGGAGGAGCTCAAGGTCTGGTGAGCCAAATTTTGAAGCAGGAGCCGCAACCTTCAAAAAGAAGATATAGGATTTTAGATCAAGAAATAGAGGGTTTTTCTTAAACTTAGTTACAGTTTTATTTGTAAAGAAAGCAGATTGTACAACATCGAAATATCTTGAAAATTGAATAAAATTTCTGTTGACTTACAAATTGGTTGTTCATTATATTTGAATTGTGTTTCTGAGTTATTTTATTTTCTGTTTAGGAATCAAATAAATAATTCTGTTCTTTCTAAAGAACAGAATTTTGGAAAGAATCAGGGCATGAATAAAGAAACCTGAATTTATATTTATCGCTCGTTTAAAATTCGCTTTAGTTGCAAAATTGGAAATTAAGGTTGCTGATAGAACAAAATACTTGGTTAAAGTAATGTAAATAGACAGTGAATAAATACAAGTCTTGAAGAAATAATACATATTGGTCAACAAAACTTATGAAACTTTTGACAGGAATTAGGAATATCTTCTGGGAAATTCAGGATTTAGAGTCCACATGTCCTAGAACTTGTTTGATTATTGATTGAGGCGAAATCCTAGGTGAAAACAACCAACAGAAAATGACAGAGGCCATCCTTGGCAGTTTGAGCCTTTTTAAGCCTACCTCAAAATAATATGCTTAAGCATATTCTCTAGTTCCCCGGGATTTGAGCCAAATAAGCCTTATTTCCTTCAATAAAATGTTAATTGAAAACCGAGATTCCCCTTCCTTGCAAATAAACCTGCAAAGAAAGAACTAAATTACCCAGCTTCTAGTTCGTAGAAGTTCAATATAAAGGAAGAAATGTTTGGGGAAATATATTCCCAAAATTTTGATGTTAAGGGTCAAGAAGTAAAGAAGGTAAGCTAGTGAATATGAATAAGTTTTGTCTTGTGGCCTATTTCCTTGAACAATTGCTCAGAGGGGTGTTTCAGAACACCTAGCACCTCAATGCCAACTAGTATGGGAGTTTGCTAGGCCCAAAGTTCTCTAAGAGTAATAGAAAGCCTTAAGAGGACAAACACAAATTATTCCAAATCTTAGAAAAATAAAAACAAAAGAGTTAAAGAACAAAAGAATCTGCTTGAATAAAGTACACATGGAAGTTGAAATTCCATAAAAAGAATTCAAAAGGAGGAATCAGGCTAAGATTGAGGAGAATCAGAAAGGAACAAAGAAGAAAAAGGAAGAAAGTTGGAGGAAACAATGTAGAGACAAGATGGAAACTGGGTAATTTACAACATAAATTCTTCCATTATCTACCCAATTACCTAAGCCCAACATTACAAGCCTAAAAGACCTCATTGATTTTGAAGGTTGAATTTACCTACATTAGTGGAGATCAATATGAAAAATAAGCATATGGGACTTTGATAAACAGTCTAAGAAAACTCCCAGAAGATGAACTAAATTCAACATGAATTTGAAAAGGATCAAGGTGACCTCGCACAATACGTAACAAGACTTGTTAAATAAACTGTTTAAATACATTAGTTTATCAAGAAATTTTGAAATAGAAGTACACTATGTCTTATTCTTGCATCAAAACTGAAATTTGAAATAATAGTGATATCTCTTAATTCCAGATCAGAAAGGTGGAATGAGAAAGAATGTGGAATAAATCAGAAAAATGTCCTTAAAAATTTCTAAGCTTATTTGTTTGAGAATGAAGTGATTTCTTCTTTTCTTTGAGGACCAGCAAATTTTAAATTTAGAAATTTGATGAGGTCAAAAATAAGTGAATTTTTAATCCATTTTACGAGTTTATAATGAGAATAATGATGAATTATGCGCTGAAGCGATAATTAATTCAAATTCAATTTGCGGGGAAAATCGAAAATCAAGTACAGCAGAAAATCATAAGAAATCAACTGCCCGTGAATGAAATCAAAAGCTGGAATTTGGAAAGTCGCGACAGAAAGTGCAGTTTCCAGCAACTCCAAGTCATGACATCAACAAATTTGGCTTTGAAGAAGAAACTGAAAAGTGAACAAGCGAAGTCGTGACCTGGAGAAGGAAGTTGAGACAAAAGAAATGACTTGGTCAAGATTAAAAGCGATCAAAGAAAGAAGTTCATGTCGCGACATCAATGCGATCGCGACACCAGAATAAATGATGTCGTGATGCCACCATGGGGTCGCGACAAGTACAAAGCCCTGAACAATAGCCTTCTCAAGAAAAAGAAGTCGCAAAGCTAAGACTCCAAGTCGGGGCCGAGCCCGAGAAATTAGTGAAGCGGACATGATGTCATGACCACTTTGAAGTCAGCGGCGAGTGAAAACTTAGAAGTAGGCGTGGAGGATGTGGCGCGAGCGGAGGTTGCAGCGAAAGGTACGGGAGGCGACGGTCGCGAGTTAGACGGATAGAATGGCGAACGCGAATCGGAAGATGTTGCAACATCAGCCGATCGTGGCGACGCCGGTGCGCATTGAGTAGAATTCGCGGCGCGTCTTCGATAGTCAGCGACATCAGCGATATGGAAAGAAGATCGCGATATCAATCGATTAATTAGCGACATCGGAGTTACAAGTAAGAAGATCGCTCGTCCTTTGTTGTCGCGACGCTCCGGACCGAGAGATCTTTGGAGACCACGCGTCGGCCGAAGTCGCGACAACGAAAAGTTACAATGCGAGACATGTGAAGTCGCGCGGTATCGGTGAGTCGCGACGACAAAAGCGACTCATAGCGAGCGGCGTCGCGGCGTCTCCTAGAATCACGACATCAAGTCAAGATCGCGACATCCGCCCGATTGGTGTGACATGAACATAAATAAATGGGCGATCATTTTGAAACCCAAAAGTACATCGAGAAGTTAGAGCTCGACTATAAATAAGCGGTTCTTCTGAAGGAAAGCGGCTCTTGGCGGCTTTCGAGCGAAGTGCGGGTAGCCTAAGGCTCGTGTATTTTTAATTTTATGTTTCTTTTTCTTTTTCTTTGTTTTTTGCATTTATTTTAGATTAGATTAGAGCAGATTTTTATTTCGTTTGAATTTCTGGATCTAGATGTTAGTTGTTAAGGTTGAAGCTGAATGCAGAATGTTATTTTTCTTCAAATTACTACCTGGTTCGTTTGAAGTCCAAACAAATTTTGGAACTCGAACACTTAGTCTCGTATTTACAGCAGTTCTTTTGATCAGGGAGCTACTGTTAGTGTAATGAAGTAATTTAGAAACCCCGACTAGTTGAAATTATCTTTCTTTGTTAGAAGATGTCTTTCTGCGAAATTTATCGAGTTCTTGGATATCGAGTGAATCTACTTCTTTGGTTTTGTTTATTTTGTACCTGGTCCAAATATCAGTGTCCCTATACGTAATAGGATTGTTTCATGCTCACGATTTCGGGAGGCCCTCGAGTAACCACAGAGAAGGCATTCCTGTGAGTATTGAACAATTTCTCAAGGGTATGCGAACCTAATATTGGGGATCTAATGGGCTCTGTGAATTCTAATCGATAAATCTACTTCTCACTTGTAACCGAGAATGATTGGGCGGCTTATCAATTAACATGACGAGAAGTTCGCCTCGATTAAATGATAAATTCAATCCAGTGTTACTTGAATCTAATCGAAAAACGTCTGTTCCAATTTTGAGGATGAGAAACCAGTATAGTGTACACCTATGCTTATCCTATGTCTTAGGAGCTAAGGTTTACAGTCCATGTCTTGGGAATGAAGTATTGAAAAAGAAAAATACCCAGAACAAGGCAACTCAGATTAAAAGTAGTTATCTAATCCTTTGTCTTCGAAAGAAACAGAGAAGATTAGATAATGAAATGTGTCGTTAAGGAGAGATCCATATGACATTACCTTCTTCCTTGGACGGATTCTAAATATGATATTCATAAAGCAAAGTTACAGAGCTATCTGCAGGAATTGATGTTTCACAATGGTGTATTTTCAATGCTCCCTTTAAAAGCTAACTGATCAGTCCAATTCGTTAATTTTTTTTTGCACCAGCACTGTTTCCGGGATCTCTGATATTTGTATTAGATATGTACATGTATAAGTATTTGTATAAGTAAATGGGACTTATTGTATGTGTATAGATTTTGATGGACACCATTCCGATGGTAGTTCTTTTGTATATGTAAATGTTTTCTGTTATTACAAAAATTATCTGTATACCCACAGATACAAGTTCAGCTCTGAGAAAGAACAGGTCAATGAGAGTCCCAATACATAGTCTCACGCCCCGGACTCGGTTCAGATCCGCTATTCGGGTCAGACCGGGAATCGGGGTGTGACAAGTTGGTATCAGAGCCTAGGTTTAGGCGTATCTGGAAGAGTCTTAGATTAAGGGTGTACCTACATAGAAAAGTGTTGGCCTCTGATGTGGATGTCCTTATGTTTTGTATAGATGGATCGTCCTCTGAATCCAGTTGAAGAAGTCGTTGAAAATTTTAACCCCAAGGAACAAGGGTTACCAGCTTCTGATTCTTCGGAATCTGTCAGAAGTGAGAGTCACGCTCCAACTGAGCCAAATGAAAAGAAAAATATAAGAAATGCCATCTGTAAAAGACATGAAAGGAAAGGACCTGACATAGAACATGCAAATGATAGAGTATGAATTTCGAGGACGAAATTCTTATAAGGAGGGGAGAATTATAACACCCCGAAATATACCCTAGCAGTTTTCGGACATGTTTAGGGTATAATAAAAGTTAAATGGGAATTTTTAGAAATAAAACGATAGACCACTTGAGGGAAAAGGGTAAATTAGTAATTTACCACTTGAGGATATGAGAGGCATAAATCAATAAGTTTATATGCCATTATGGAATTTGAGAAAATATGGAATAGAAATTAGAAAGAATGGAAGGACCTAAATGCAAAAATGAGAAAATAATTTAAAAATGCAAAGGCCAAACATGGCCTTAATTCAAAAAAATGAAAAAGAAGGCAAATTGCCATAAGGCCAAACATGGCCTTATTACTAAGGCCAAAATATCTTTTGGTCTACAAAAATAGAAGGGAAAGCTCAAAAAAAGGGATAAGAGAAGAAGATAAGAGAAGGAAAAGAAGAAGAAGAAGAAGAGAAGAGAAGGAAGAAGGAAGAAGGAAGAGAAGTTCAAGAAAGATTCAAAGGTAGGGAACTATGAATTCTTATATGAATTTCCATGCAATTGTATGGTTAGTAGCTTGTCCCCAAACCTAGGGTTTTGTTAAGATTTCATCCTAAACCTAAAATTATTGAAAGTAAGGTTGGTAAAACCTTAAATAGTACAAGAAGAGATATACAAAAAAGCCCGAATAGCTAAGAGGTACATAGCTGTTTGAGAAAAAGTCGTCATTTAAGAATGGAGATGGCGATGGTTCTGAAAATAATCTAACTAAAGTGCTATGTAAAAATTAACTGAGAAAAGAATTTTGCTGTTGCATGGCAATTATAGTTATTACACTGTGGAGGTCACTATTATTCTAATATTACAGACTTGCTAGTACAGTCATAATTAGAGGACATCAGTCTATATTTTCTACATTGAATGATGGAAGAATATTTATTAGTCAGCTCAGAAAGTTTAGTCATATTGCAATACAATTTGGAGAAGCAAACTACGGAGATTATCACACATTAATTTAGTAGGGATTATCTTCATATTATATGATTTTGGAAAATGAACTTGGGTTCTATCCTATGATTATTCTTAGACATAGATCACAATCCTATTCTGTCAGATTTTTGAAGGAAATAACAAATACACAACTAATTATTTAGACAATTAAATCACTGTAATATGAATTTAAAGAAAAAACTATATGAATTATCCACCTTTAATTTAACAAGGTTTCAGATCATCCTCTTCTTGATTTGGAAAGAGGAAATGGCAGTGGGTGTCCCCCAACTGGTAGCTAAGGTTGATTCCGTCTATCATATCTCTAATTACAAAAATATGCTACAGAGATTATCCCTGGCTATGAACTGATCCCCAATATTATTATGATTCTTTAACACAGTTGAATAGAAAATAGTGACCAGAATTGTCCTAATAAATTAAGCTATTCACGTGATTATTTCACTATTTATTTTAAAAAAATAGAATATACATACTTTTAAATTTTTATATTAATAATGAATAAAAACATATACTAAAAGCAATTTTTTTAATTAACCATAAGTCAAGCGGTACAAAACATTAATATGATCTGAAATGGTGTCAATAGTAAAAATAAAAATAATAACATAGGTATCTAATCATCTAAAAACCCTAAATGTCGTCATCTCGTCATTGGTTGCGGTGGATACGTGGTAAAAATTTGTCCGTGATTGGGTGCTCTATTTGAACTTCGGTGTCACTCTGACCATCAAGGCCGCTAGCGTATTTACACATATTAGTCATCTGTTGTTGCATTGCATTCTTCATTTCTTTCATCATCTCATTATTCACTTCTTTCATTTCTTTTGCATTAAATCCTTCAAAGAGTAATCTGGCGATCTTCTCTTTCATTTAATCTCCATATTCTAATACGTTCATTTGTTCCATTACTCCTTTCTTGACCGCCTCATCCCACTATTTGCTATGATAGAGGAACTGAAGCCTGTTGCTAGAATAAATCCACTCTCCTTCAAGCCGATGTGTGCACTGTTCTTCTTGACCTCCCATGTGGTCTCGAATAGATAGGATCATAGTCAATTGGTTTGAAGATCCATAGAACCCTCAGCTGGTGACGGTACATCCACCACGTTCCTCCACGAGGGTCCTGTGATAAATAGAAAATAAATTACGGTGCTAGATATAAATAAATTAAATATTCTAATATTTTTCATGCCACATAACTTTCAACATTCTTTGATGATCAAATAGTTTATTAATAAGAATACCCCAGTCATAAGAGACTTGTTGTCAACAGTGGCCATCTTACTTTCTCTTCACATGCATCTTCTGAAGATCTCATAAAAAGTGGGATCTAGCAATTCTCTAGCCTAAAGTATGAATTTATTAGATCAAAAAAATAACATATATACAAATTAGAGAATACATTATTTCAAAAATTTGTAAGGCTTAAAAACTAATAAAATGTGTTATGTCTAAAATTTTTAAAGTCATATTTAAAAAAAAATGACAAAGGAAAGAAAATTTATTTAAGAATTAATAATAAAAAACCATGCAAAGGTTTGAATTTTTGGACTATTAGACCAGCCTTCTAAATATTTAAAATGTTTTAAAGTTAAAAATATTGCAGTCTTGGCGAGTGCTCAATAGTGTTTGACCCTCACGTGTGGCGAGACATGCTGTGCACAGTCGATACCTTGATGCATAGGTTCTTCTTGGCTATCTCGATTTTTCTTCATGGCTCTCTCGAGTACCAAACCTACGGCCTCATCATAGGGTATATAAAATCAGGCTGTCTCTCTTACAATCTTCAATTTATGGACAAAGTCAGTCGCATTCGTGACTTTGCTCTCCCACAGCTTTGTCGTCCATTAAGTATTCCGGGTGCCATAGTGCCGATTAAGTATATAAAAAACCTTACAAAAAAAAAAGATGTATTAATAACAAAGGACATCATACTTTTATGCTTGAATAGTAACTTGACCCAATAGTTGAACAAATTAGAGAATTAATTTACCCGAAATGCTTTTGTTTCTTTGTTTATACGAAAGTCATCAAAGTAAGTCTTTTCCAGTCAATTTAGAAACTTTCTTCCATAGGGAATCTCTTTAGAATCAACCATTTTCTTGAAAGACTTTTGTAATAATAGCCCAGTATGTGAGATGGAAAAATTGTAAAAATAAACATACAACATTGAAAACAAGCAATTCCATAACTATATAAAAACAAAACCACTACTTGAGGACATTATATTTTTATTAAAGTAATATATGCAGTATAATATTTATACCTCCATCCTCAATCTCTATTACTAACTTATGCCTGCGCGGAAGGAACCAGCCAACGAGATGATAATGATGTCGATAGTCTTTACAATAAGGGGGAACATCATCGATGATGTAGAATGTATGGTGTAGATGATGGTGATGGATCGAAGTGTGTGGAGAAGGCGATGGGTGGTGGCCTTATATCGGATAAAGGTGATGGTGTGAGGTGTCGATATGATGGTGATGGTGATGGTGATGGTGATGTCTGGATAGAATTGGGTAGGAGATGGTCTTGTATTTGTCTGATAGGACGTAAAATCTTAGATAGAATCTAGTCCATGTCCACGTCCCGGTCACCATCTTGTCCCTCCACCTCCACCATGCCACGTCCTTTATATCACGCCATCTCATGCACAAAGTAATCTACATAGAACATATAATAGAGATATAATGAAAATATAAATTGATGTTGTATGATGAACAACCATGCATATTAGAATAACACACACCCAATGGATGCAACAAAATATAGAAAGTCTTTGAAATATAATATTCTAACACAATTATAAAGTTTAATTATGGGTATCACTATCATCCTCTAATGGATCTTTTGACATTTAAATGCGATTCGGTGATTCAACTCATCTTAGTTGAACTGATCATCTTCAATTCCTATTAGGCCACCATTTGAGTCACATAAGTTTTCTGGATCTTCATCTACATGCACATGCTCAATATTGTTTATGTCATCTTCTTGAATGTAGATGTAATAGCTAAGTTTACCTTTACTTTGTTGAGATGTTGGTGCCCCGATATTTGATCGGGCTTTGATTTTGAAAATGACCCCTGATCCTCTTATCACAGATCTTCGGATATGTACAATAATATACTTAGTAAGCTTGAGCGCCATAATAATGGCTCAATACAATTAAATCTGCGTTTATAGTTAACATCCACTAGCTTATAATCCGAATGAATCTTTGCCCACATTTCATGTAGAGGATCAAACCTCATTTGAATAAATACAATCCCTATTATTTTTCGAGTCAAGATACTCTCCAACTCCTTAACTTCTGATGGTTGACCATAATAATCACTCTCGTGCGCCTTTATAATTTGAGTCTTTAATGCGCCTCCCTTGTGTAGTTGGCTAGAAGAGCGTCTTGTATTGTGTGAAATTGTATCCATTGACAAAATGCAGGGATAGGTAGTCCATATCTAAATTGTAACCCCAAAAATCTGCAAATTTTATAATAATTTTAGTATATATTCGAATTATATGGTCTAAAAATAACCAAACTTAGGTTTTGCAGGAAAATTGATAATTGACAAAAATTGTGAAATATAAATTGAAGAAGAAGTGTGAGCATATGATTTAATATTATTATATACTAAAAATAACTAAGCGAGTGAACCGGGAATAAACCCATGTGAAAAGAGGCAAATGTAGAAAAAATTGTAAAATGAGGAACTAAGGTCAATTAATTTATAAAGAAATAAATGTCCTAGGTGAAATTATGATATTCTAAATGAATGGCCAAAGTAAAATAATGGGTTTGAGCAGACCTTGGCTTTAGAGAATAAATGAATTAAAGACCAAAAGGAAAATGAGGAATAAGAATGAGTGTGTAAGAGGCCAAGCATGGCCTTACACTTAAATGAGATTAAAGGCCAAACAAGGCCACTTATGGTTTTAAAGGGTTATAAAGACCAAAAATGTGGTCTTAGGGCTCATTATATGAGCAATCACGTTTTTGAAGAGAAGATAGAGAGGAGAAAGGAGAAGAAAATTGGGGTTTGCAAGAGATCAAAAGCTTTGGTGTGATCACTTTCCCACTTTCTAACTTCTAAGAGGCCAAGCAACATGGAAGGGGAAGAGTTAAGGGGCTGAGGTAAGAAAAATCAAACCTAGCCGTTACAGTTTGGATTTTGAGAAAAGCCACAACGAGAAAGGGTTTCATTTTATTCTAAACAACACTGAGTTGTTTTGGGTAGGTCTGAACGGATTTTGATATAGGATGAATTGGAGAAGATTTGTGGAAGAAAAATGGTAAGAAAATGTTAAAATCCCTCATTTTTAGTAGCTTACGTGCAGAAATTTTGAGTACAGTTGAAGGTAAGTACCCGGTACCATGCGTGAGCAATCGGTACGGTACCACTCAAGCCGTGCAGAGTACCTACCTTCGATTCTTCTGTTTTGCATATTTTGCACCGTTAAGTCACGTTTTCATGCATGTCGTTATTTAGGGACCCTAAAAATGATTAATGGAGTTGAATAAAGGGTAGAACTAAGTGAAAAAGCGTCATATACCCTGTGCTTCGAGTCGTCTTGGCAAGCTTAGTCTCTTAACCCCAGGCGGTAACAAAAAAAAAAAAAAATAAATTAGTAATTCCACTAAAATGGTTGCAACAATTGTTTATGCACTAAGAGTGGTGTGAATGTTGTATTGACTAGGGATGGGTGAAGATCGCTAACCTAGAAGCGAATCTCGAGAAGAGAAAGGAAGCTAGGTCGACGAAACTTGGTTTATTTCTCTAACTCTATTCTTATTTCAAAGTATTTTGGTAGTTTACCAGTAACTATGAAATAGTACATGAATAGTATATGAAATGAAGTATGAATGAGTATATGAAATAAGTACATAGATTGAGTATATCTTTGAAAAGATGTCATTAAGTGAATATGGAATTGAAATGTGATATTTGAAAGCTGAATGAATGTGAATGATGATAAAGAAGGATTCATCAGCAGATCAGTCATAAATGTGAATTGAATGATATACCAAATGAACAGCGTGGGATGCACCAATAGGCATCAGGTCACCAGGCACCAAAGAAATTGTCCAATGTCCCTTGTGGGATGCCGTCGGCATCGTCGCTGATGATGGCGTGGTATTGAAAAATGTTCCCACTTGTGAAGGATGCGCAGGCGGCATCCATCATGATGGCGTGGCATTTAAATGTCTACATGGGGTGCACCATGACATCAGTCATGATGGAGACCAGATTTGTTAAATGTGCAGGCACATTGCGGAATGATAATAAGAGCGAGAATTCGTAAGCGGAATCCGCCAATGTAAATTGGATAGTCAGTGAAAGAACCCACATTGGCCCAGTGAATGGGATTTTATGTATATGCTTAAATCTCATAAATTGAATTGTGAATCGAATTGTTGCATTGAAGATGCATGTTGTGATATAGTAAATGATTTGGAAATCGAAAGCATGCAGAAATGAATAGCATGAGTACATGTTGATATAATAGGCATGGTTTAATGTTAAATGCATTTCAAGTTAAATTGAATATTGAAATAGAACTACATAGAACCACTAAGCATGAAAATGCTTAGCGTATAGTTTTTATCTGTCACCTTGGGTTTAGTAGATAGGAAGGAAGCGAATCGTGAAGCGTAGTCGTAAAGCCGAGAGTTGACGGTATAATTATACCCATCATCATATCATTCCTTTTTGAACATGGAAAATTTTGTGAACAATTAAGTTATGAACTCAAAAATGTTTAGTTTTGTATATATCATTTTGAAAGGGCATAGAATGTCAAACTAACCTTATTGAATGTTATAATAGTAGTTATTGAATGATTTGAAAGTGCAATGATAAAAGCGAGGTGGATTAAATTTAGAAACGCTACGGACATCATTGGGCATGAAGTGAAAATTTTGAAAATTATGTAAGATTGCCCTAATGAATAGTACGATTTTTCTTATTTTATCTAGGGATGGAGGGTTGCAAAGGGATTTTTAAAAATTTCGAGTTCCTATGACTTTGAATGATATTTAAGAAGATAATGGGAGATTTAAGTGAATAGTGATTTCGGTTGAAATTTGGAACTGTATTTGAGAAATTTTTAGTGAACCATACGAAAAGATCTGGAATAAATCATAAAGACTACATGGCCGAAGGAAATAAGTGAAAGCGAGTCCGTTTGGATAGTTTCAGTGATTAAACGTAATTACCGGGTAATAATGCGATATTGTCGGGATTAGGTTACTATCGATTTTAAATCCCGAGTTCCATTGATTTGAGCTTTGAAATTCACTTGTGAAGGATTTAGTTAAATATTTTACTGTTCAAATTTAAATATAGACGACCATAGAATATTTTTGACATATAATTGATATAAAACGAGTAAAAATGGCGAGATAAAATGCGCTATAATGGAGATATTTAATTGTATATCCAATCAAATCTTTCTTAATGGCTAAGTTACAGTTTAAATAATGGGTAAATGACTTGGTCTCATGGGGAGATATGGACCAATGAGGAAGCTTGGATAAAAAGTAAATTCACTTTAAACCAATAATGATATTTTATTGTTACTTAAGGGCACTTTGGAATAATATTTTTAAAGTCTAAAATTTGAGATTTAAGTGCTCAAGGGGGATCACGTATGGAGAGGAAAGAAGGGAAAGAGAGAAAGAAAGGAAGAAGGAGAAAGAGAGGAGGAGGGAGAAGGGTGAGGCAAAGTGGTGAAGAGGTGAATTTTTATTCTCTTTCAAGCTTCAAGTGAGCTCAAGTGAATCAACGAAGAAGACAAGGGAAACCCAAAAACAAATGAAGTTTTCATATGGTGGGAAAGTTAGTTTTATGTTTTCATACCTAATGATTTGTTGATTTTCTTGTAGGGATGTTAAATTAGTGGCATTTAAGGGTTGAATGATGATGATTTGAGATAAATTGAGAAAGCCATCTGGATTTGATTAGGGTTTGACAAATCAAGTGAATGAATGGTTGAGGTTTGATGTAGACTTTTGTGTGATGTGTTGAAATATAGATTTATAATGTCAGATTTAAGTGTGTTTGAGTGAAAAAATTGGAAGAAACAAATTTAGTGGAAATTTTGGGCCTTGATCTCAGTACAGGAAATGATGTCCTGTTTTCTGTTTGACAGTTTGATATTTTGGCCATAACTTGCTCAATTTGATCCGATTTGAGTGATTTAAGAGCTGCATCAAAATAGACTTAAAGGAGAACAAAACTTAAGAAAGTATCCGCAAATTCTGATCCCTAGAAATTAGCCTAAATATTCACTCAAGTAGGACCATGTGCAAGCCAAATTCTGGTTCAGTTTTTGAACATAGATTAGCCAGTTATTTGAATGATAGAAAGTGAGTTGGTGCTCGGGTGGGTGATTCCAATTGGAATGAACCATAGCACCTTAGCTTTAAATGAGTATAAGGACATAGTGTCCAAATATAGAGTCAAGACCTCGGAAAAATGAGTAATACAAACTGTTATTAGAAAATCGGGTAAAATATTAGTTGGCATGAAAATGCCATATTTTAATTTGGATGATCCGATTGGATTGATTCCAATTCCTAAGTAAAATAGATTCCTAGAGGAATAATAATATAGGAATAGTGTTATGGTGGATTAAATGAAAATTATGGTTAATGTAGTGTGATTTTCTTGGAAGGTGAAAAAGAAGGACTGTCGGACGGGAGCAGGGAACTCAGCGGGAAGCAGCGGGACAGAAGCGGTGGGCGTGAATTAGAAAATGATATTTTGAGAATTGAGTTTTAAAGTGAATGGTTTTAATGTTAAACGAAAGTTCAATGTAAATTTTATGTAAATGTTAAAGGCATATAAAAATGTTTTATCTTGCATTGTTTTATCTTGCATCAATGCATATATATTTATATGTGTGTTAAATATGTATACATATGTTGCAGGTATTATGGATTTAAAAATGTTTAAAGATGTATGCATATGTTAAGGTATTATGAAAGTTTAAAAATGTTTAACGATGTATGCATATGGTAAGGTATTATGAAAGTTTAAAAATGTTTAAAGATACGCATGTGTTTAATGATAAAGTAAAGGATTTAAATGTATTTATAAATGTATTTTGAAAAAATGTTTTCTTGATGGTTACCACAAGCCCTTATGTTGTTATAGAAGTGATATCGAGCTGAGCCTTTAGCGTGTAGGATTTAGGGGTAAGTTATGGAGTTACTAACTGAGGAAATAGATTAATAAAGTAATATCCTTTGCATTGATCAAAGTGCTATAATTTGGAACCTATGCAAGCATTGAGTTTCTCCCTTTAGTATGATGGATTATATTTGGAAATCTGGCCCTCGCCGTCGGTGCCGAGGAGAGGCGTGGTGTGTTGTCTAGGTTTCCATCAGGAAAGAAGAAAGAAGAAAGAAGAAAGAAGAAAGAAAGAAAAGTTCTGGTACAAATGTTTAAAAGCATAAATAGTTTTAAATGCATAAGTATTTATTGAAGAAAGTTTAAAGGCATAAATGCTTAAAAGCATAAATGGATTTAAATGCATAAGTATTTATTGAAAAGTTTAAAAAGAGTATAAATGTTTAAAGCATAAACCCAAATTTTAATGGTATAAAATATTTATGGAAGAAAGTTTAAGTAAATGTTTTAATGTATAATGGATTTTAATTGTATAAAGTATATTATTATTTTGATATGTCTTGAAAATGTTATTTAAATGAAAATGTACACTCATGACTCGTTTAGCTCACTCTTTTTCCATATGTTTCAACAAATATTTTGGACACAGAGACAGGGTGCGTCGGTAGGAAATACCCTCACGTGCGGTGAGAATTCATTTATCGAGAGCATGACATATGTGTTTGCATTGAAAATAATTTGCATATTATATGTGAATATTTTTGTATCATGTTTAGTATAAAATTATGCATGGAATTGAAGAAGGTTTAAATGTTTTGATGATTTGAAAGAAATAAATGTATATATGTATATGGTATGTGTTTGATTGGGTTGTGGACGAGAGTCCTAATATGGAAGTTGATGGTTAAGGATTTGAAGTGTTTTTTAAATGTTTTCTATCGGGTTTGTAGAGATTGGGAAGTCAGAAGCAGAGGAAACTCAGCGATTTTCTGAAAAAATCTAAGTGTTGGAAAGAAAAGAAAAAGAAATTTTTTTTTGGCGCCGCTTCCGCGTATTTTAAAAGATATGTTGAAGAATTGCTAAAGAGGTTCGCTCACAGTTTTAAATTTATGGTTTTGGAAAAGTTTCTATATCACATTTGCTTGGGTCTGGAGGTCCCTCGGGTTCATAGGGATTGTCCGGGTGCCGGGATCCTTCATAGAATGCCTTCATTGTAATTGCTTTTTGTGAAATGTGAATGTTTGTGGGCCTACCATTTGAAAATGCTTCCGTGCAAATCGAAACCTAAAGAGAAATAACATTAAGAAAATGTTTTAATAGGATAAAGTAAATCATATCGAGTAAACCGAATAGAGTTCCAGATCGCCCTTCGAATTAGAAATGGGGATTAGTCGACAATTTTGAAAAAGAAAATTTAATAACACAGAAAAAAAAAAAAAAAAAAAAAAGAAATAAACCGAGCGTCCCTGGATTTCGGTTCGGACCCAACCATTAGATTGGGAAGCCAGGGCTCGAAATTCACTTCCTCAGCAGGCCTTTACTTAGATTCTATATGAATGTGTTGGAATCTCCATTTGAAGGATCATTTGTCTGTTGCATATATTCAACAAATGATGTTAAAAAATGTAAGATACTAATAAATCAAATTATTCAAAACATTAAGGCTTAATAATTCTCACATAGTTCTTGAACCAATTCATAAGAATTCAGTTTCACAGCATAGAATCTCAGACCTCATGTAGATTAGGAGCTGGTTTGGTTACAATATTTTCTTGCCTCAGCCCATAAACCTTTGCCTGAAATAAGCAGGAGGGACAACCAATGGATATCGGAGTTTTTAATTATTCCTGTCGGACAAATGATCCTATGGATTATGCAGCCATTTTTGGGTATACATACTCAATATATGGTGCAACCTCCTCACAATTAAGTAAAACGTAGCTCCGGGCTGCTTTGTACTCTTCATCTGTCATACATCTTTTCTTTGCTCTTCCAAATGCTCTTAGAGTGAAGATAGATAACGTCTCGGGTCATCTTCTACCGGCACACAACCATCATCGATAGAGGCATATTTCTATGCTTTGTATTAACATGGTCCTCAAATAATAAAACTGGATGATGCTTCTTCTCTGCAAATATCATGCAAAATTGAACCTTCAACTTTTGCCTTGTTTCTAACATTCCAATTTCAACTTCTTGAAGATACCTACAACCATTATGTCGGTTTCAATTAAATCAAGTACAATGTTAATTTATGCTTGAAATAATATAACTTACCTACTTAGTTATTTACCTCTCGAGGATACATCCACACATTATTAGCAGCGTCACATCCTTACTTCATAAGCCAAATGGGTGGCCAAATGCTCCATTGAGTCAAAAAGCTCGGTGGGAATATTCGTTTCAAGCTTACAAAGAAGAATGAGAGGAGTATGTTATTCTCCTGATCTCACCATAATCATCTGTTTGATTGTGGTTTGCAGTTAGCTCTTTGAAGAACAAACTAAGTTCCTATAAGGACGCTTCCAAACATTTGGGAGTATTTCCACAGAGAAGAAAGAAATTGAGTATTAATCTACTGCATAAGTACACGACCAATCATGACTTTTCATTCAAATAACTACGACTTCTTCCATGTCCACACATCTGCCCATCTTCACACATATCATAGAATTTCAAATTTTTAATCCCATTCACACAATAATACATCTTGCATGCTTATCAAGTGTGTAACAAGCTTTAGGGTATTTTCACAGCCTCATTCTAGTTTCAATTCAAGGCAGGTAATAATCATTCAACTCTTGTCTTGATTTAAAGTGTCCTTTGTTTTCTCCCATCTATTCGGAATGATGTTGAAAACATTGTCAAACACATTTTCAATGTAAATTTACATCCAGTTATGACAGATTAATTGGATTATCGATAGGGCAAGTCCCAAAAATCTTTGCGTTTCCTCCGATACATGTTTGCATATTGGTCCATTAGTTCGGTAGCGTCCATTTCGAGTTACCTTCTTTAGGCCTATTTCACGAATCTTTGTCAAGATACGAACAATGGGTGGAGCTATTAGATCTTGTTTTATTTTTTTTTAAAATGCATTTCTATTCCTACAGAATGGATGATTTGCAGGTAGAAACTTACGGTTGTTATCAAACCACTGAATTTGAGAGTAAAAGCATCAGACTTGTCCATGCAATACGGGCATGCTAACCTTCCTGTAGTACTCCAACCAGACAACATTGAATATGTAGGAAAATCACTTACTGTCCACATAAGGGCCGCCCGCATCATGAAATTTTTCTTCTTTGAGATGTCATATGTGATAAAACGCATCCCACAAATGATTCCAACTCTTGCTATAAGAGGCTACGTAGAAAACATCCAACTTGTCTTCGGGTTTTTAGCCTGGAATAATATTAATGAAACATATATTGCTCATTATACCTGACCATGGAGCAAATTGTAAGGTGTCTTATCAACGGCCATATAGAATCTGTTGTCGAGATTAGTAAATGTTTGAAACCATCGGTCGAGAGACCGATCTCACATTTAGGCTTTCGTGACAAAATCGGATGTGTCTGATTAAAATGCTTCCCAAACAAAGGGAATACGGTGGATGACGCGCCATCACCTTGTTCAACCTCGCCAGTCAAAATGCCACCTCATATCATGTGTTGTAGCATTTGATGCATATAGTCTCTACAATCGAGGAATTAAAGGGAAGTGATACATCTTCTTATTTGCAACTTCGTTTTAATCGCTTTTAACCAGGGTGGCTTCATGACCGGGGATGACCACAAAACTTACGACTAATTAAAGTCGCTATCAACACCTCAATACATAACATACATCCATTGAAACAACAGTCAATCTTTCCCTTTGGTAGACCCTTGGCGTATTAACTAGTCTTTGTAAAAGTTAATAGTGACCAAATTATTATCGAGACATCTCTCATCGATTCTGTCTTTGATCAAACAATTTCGGACATGATTCGACTTCGCCTCACTTAAATTCGAGCCACAAGTAACGAAGTAGCCAGATGCGTTTACAACGGGGGCCACAACTCATTATCTGCGCGGCTTTGACATATCACCAAAATTTACGAGCTTGAGTTAGGTGGTTTCATCCATAATCATCCATATTTAAATCGACACAGACTTTACGAGCCATTCTGTTATGTGTTTGATGGTTCTTCACTATACATCGATTCACTACCCTCATTTTTGGTCACTTGTCCCAGCCATTGTACTTTCCCTTGATAAATCAAACAAAATAATTTGGTACAAAGCCATGTTAGCCACATATGGTATCTAACGGTGTTTACATCACGAAAATGACATATTGACACTTACGGTTTATTACGCGGACGCCTTAATTTTATCTCCGTCCATCCATCTCGATTGACTACAAGAAAAGTTAATGAAAGTTTCTAACCATTGAAAAATCTTGATTCGAAATTCCATTCATAAACCTTTGTACACATCCCTTGTGATCTGAACTCATTTTCCCTATTATATTTGCAAGAATAAATGCTCAATCATATAATTTAGTCATTCAAACTATGATTTTAAGTTTCTTTTTAATTAATTTCTATTAATTCATTTCAATTATTACATGTCATCCTTATTACTCCATATATTCATTTCAAAGGTAGAACCTATCATTTAAGAATACGTCCTCTATATTCACAATAATATAGTTTATCCATACATAAGAAATTTGTGACATTTCCCAAGAATTTCAGTGCACGATATTGAATATTAGTATCCTTTCGAAGAAACGAGAAGGATACATATACTGCGAATTTCTATAATGCATGTAAATAAACATGTAAACTATAAATCTCTGAGATATGAAGCATGCCATTCCCCAAGCTTGTCCCATTGGACGAGATTCAAGCAATTCTCACCCATCCCGTTAAGGTAAGACATCGAGCAGGGGTTTCTACGGCTAAAATGTACAACCAATGTACATTTTAATTATTCACCCCAGTTATATTGTCTTGTAAATCTATAAGAAATTTCAGCAAAGTTTCCCTGAAATACTTAATTTCTCAGTTGAAATAGGGTCATCTAATAGTGTCTACGATAAAAAATGAACCCAAATTATACAAATAACAACAACAACGATGATGCGACTGAAAAATATTACACTTCTATTATTTATGATCACCATCATTGCCTTCGCCCCCAGTTATCCTAGGACCAACAAATGCCCGGCATTACACACAGAACAAAGCAATATATATTATCAAGCACAATAAATATTACACTTCTATTATTTATGATCACCATCATTGCCTTCGCCCTCAGTTATCCTCGGGCTAACAAATGCCCGTCTTTACACACAGAACAAAGCAATATATATTATCAAGCACAATAAATATTACATATTATTTATGATCACCATCATTGCCTTAGCCCCGATTAATCCTTGGGCCAACAAATGCCCTGACATTACTACAATTTCAAAGCAATATATGTTATCAAGCCGATAAATATACACTCAAAAATAAAGAAAGACAATTAACAAATTTGAAAATAAACCTAAGATAATTTTGTTTTAAGTAGAACTAAAATTACGAAAATTCTTAAAGACTCTTAAATCTATCAATGTTAACTTAATTACTAAATTATTATTCTCATTTTAAACTCTAATCTTATTAACTTCTAAATGATGTTGAATAATCTATTATTCATTATATATCTGTAATACTTTAATTTTAATGTTTGTTTAGTCAATGGAAAATGAAAAACTAATTTCTAATTTTTTATTTTCTAATCTTATTAACTAATTAATCTTGTACTTTAATTTTCTAATCTTGTACTTTAATTTTTCATTTCTAATCTTAATAACTAATTTTAATTTTTTTAATGTTGTTTTTAGTAAATTATGATTTGTTGTAGAGAATTTGCATATAACATTTTTGTATGAATATCAAAGTGGTGATTTCAGACATTAACTATCCCTAAGACATGTATTTTTTGTATATAACTTGTTAACTTGAGGGAATTAATATCTAAGACTAATATGTTTGCACATAATTTGATTTTCATGTTATAATTGCCCTAAAACAAATGTGTTATAATTGCAATCTTAGTAGATATATTACTTGAAAAAATCATTTGTAGTACATTTTTCTATTACTTGATATATTATTGTTAAGCTAGCTGCTTGGATCTTTGATTTCTTGTTGCTTAACTTACTAATAGTGAACATAATTTTTCATTAACCTATGGTGATTTGTTCTTTGAGAATAAATACGATTCAAATGCTCAAGTCTAATTTTGATTGAAAATACCTGATTAAATACCCTACGAAGCTATGTTCTAGGGCCATTTTTGAGTTTCCATTAGGACCAAATTTTTACCACTATACTTTATTCGGTTTGAATAATAATCTTGAATGAAACATACAATGACTTCAAATATTACTATTAATTAAAAAATGACTTGAGATGAATATCAGGAGATAAATGTTATTTAGGAATATCAAACCCAATGCCTTCTTGGGTCTGCATGAAGAAATAGAGCTTTAATTAACCAAAATTGAAAAGGAATCATTTTGGTTAATCATCATTATATAAAGTTTAAGGTTCAAATGGACTAGATTGTAGTTTGGTTCTAAACCATTATAGTCTTGAAACTAGAATTAATGGAAAATATGAAATGGAGTCAAAAGAAAACTACAAAGGTGAAAAAAATATCATGCTATATTGCTAGATGAAGGGAGCATGTCTCTTCAGGTGCCAATCAAGCCACACAAAGGCAAAATTAGGAGAACACAAAGACAAGTGAAAGGACAAGAAAGGAGAAGCAAAAGAAAGGGAATTCAAGTTTGAAGGACTAAAGCTTCTCACTACTCAATGAAGAAGATCAAAATCTAAATTTCAATCTATTTTTTCCTCATTACTAGCAACCGGAAAATTAAGGACCAAGAAATAAGAAAATAAGCGAGATAGTCTTCATTACACATGAATGATATGAAAACCAAATAACTACTTGAATAAGCTAAAGCGTCTAGACCAAACTAATTACTAGGTACTCACCACCCAAGATTGTTGCAAGCATGCTCACAAAGAAGAATGAACCCATTCGCGATTGCTAGACCACTACTAGAATCTCGACCAAAGTAAAAATTCGATGCGGCTCCATTGCGATGAACGCTAGTCGAATAAAATTTTACCAAGAAAAGCAAGAAAAATAAGAAAGGAAGAAATAAATAGAAAAAGGATTAAAGATCAACCTCATTCCTAATCATTTGTAAATTCAAATCCATCGAACCAAAAAACAAACCCAGAAAATTTAGGAAAAGGAAGAGAAAAAAGAAAAAATTGAATGAAATAAAACCCACAATAAAAATTTCTTAATCTAATATATGGATTTTAATTCATACACATAGCACCAATGCAAATGGACATTCTTCTTTTAGGTATTCTTTTGTGCTAATCACGATTAAATGAATTTGAAAAGAAAAGTGATTATCCCCGAAGTGTTATATTTTAAAAGCAAGAAATTTAGAAAATATAAATTAATACATTCGATAAATGTTATTTGTAGTTCTCACTTGTTTTCTGAGAGTAATTTTAAAAATAGTTATACAAATATAAGAATAATTAAAAATAAACCTGATATAAAGTGCACCAAAACGTGCTAAAAATATTATGAACATACCAAAAATATTTAAGGTTTCAAACAACGGGTCTAACTTTCAAATTAACAATGATAATAATCTGAACAACATACGATAAAGCAAGATTTACAATCTCAACTACCATTGAAAAGAAACTTTTAATCCGTAAAACGGTGGATAGTCACAACTTGTGACTTAAATGCAACGCTGTATCAACCTCTGCAATGAGGAAGCCATAAAGTTAACTCCATCCATTCCTCATAGCACTGGAAGAAAGCTTTATTTCTATTTCTGTGGGAATATGGACACCATCCTTACGTATTTGCACATATTTTTAACACCAAATTGTACGCGAAATAAGATTCCCTACCACCGATTGACATCTTGATTTTGCTTTAGAAAGCGAGAAAGCTCATTTTAAAGTTTTTCTTTCTTTTTTTTTTCTGATAAATAAGCTCATAAAAAGGATGAAGAAGTTATGGCCGTCCAGAGAGTTGGAGGACACAGCCGAAATTCAGTCATGACTCAAGCGAGGGCCTCTTTATTTACGTCATTTCGGACATAATCTACATGAGTTCAAGTTAGGTAAACTATATAGTGGATGCTAGACTCAAATGGCTTTCCATAGAGTCAAATAACACCCAGCTTGGACTTTGGGCCAGAAGAAGTGTCAGTAGGTCTCAAGAGTTGGAGGTTCCTAACCGGAAAATCTGCTCTGAAGGAGCAGTGCCACCGGCTCTTGCACACCATGCGTCTTTGCTCCACTTCAAGATTAATTTTGAGGCTAAAGAGTTCGGAATTTGGATATACCTATTTCAAAGGAGATATGTTCTCCTGAGTCTATTGAAATTTGAATCACTCCAGACCGGATGAGTGATGGCCAAGTTGTAAGACAAAACAAAAAACGGGGTTTAGAAGAAATTTAAACTGACATCTCACAAAACTGATATTTCCTTAATACAAATATTCCTCAGACAAGGGAGCACAAATCAATGGCCAAGCCAAAAACTAACAAATTAACATAAAAAATAACAAACGTCGTTATAATAAATGGGGTTCTTAACCAATTTCATCAATCTGAGTTTGATGTTTACACATCCATATAAAGAAATTATTAACTCATTAATAGATATTATTAATAGAACACTAATTAGTCATTAATGTATGGCTCGTTTTCGTGGCCTTTCGGTAATGAATATTACATTAATAGAACACTAATTGGTCGAATTAGAAAGTTGCATCATTAGTGCAATAGTTGAGTTAAGATGCTCTCAATATAGGGTTAACTTCCAGTGCGATTCAATGAGCATCTTGATGTCGACATTTATCTCTTGTTCATAGCATTCATGTTGTATGTGTCTTCCAAAGGTCATAACCGGGGATGGGTGAATATTGACAAGTTCCCATCGAAATGCATTTCCTTCTCCGATTATGGGGACTCAACATATTCGACATCCTTCGATGCCTTGTATGGAGATGTTGGATTGAAATAATGCTCACAAAAATTTGAAGCCCATTTAGATCTTATATGTGAGAATAGTTTTACGATCATGAGAAAATATAAAATCAGAAAATGATTCAAAACTTCTTGAGATATACTTCAATCATAACAATGAAACTAGAAAAGCATCAAACATTATCTAAGTGAGCACTTGTTAAAATAATAATAACAATAAGTTATTTGAAAAATATATTTTCTGAATGTTAAGAGGCCAACTCCTTAGCAGATATTTGAAATTCCACAATTATCTCTCTTTGATTTTTTAGGTTGGAACAAACTAGGGCAATAATTCATCACAGCCAAAAACAACTATGAGGCTCTATCAAAGCGACCACACAGAGGTTTAGAGTGATAACTAAACCTCTACTCTTGACCAGTAGAAGTAAGCACCTTAGTGTCACGACAATTAATCATGCTTCATCTACTTTAATTAACCAATTACACCATCCCCACAGAAATGTTCGTAGACCGCAATTGGGCCAGATTAGTGTCTTCAAAATCCCCATTATAAATGTATCCATCCCGAAATTAATTAACACCCAGACCCTGACGAAACACTCATATTTATTAAGTAATCAAGTGAGGATGATTCTTTTCCTTCTTCAACTTCAACCTTAATTATATATTTATATATATATATATCTCATCTGTCCCTAGTCAAACCTCATCATACGCTAAACCCACTTTGTCCTTCTCCCCACCCCATCCCTCTGATCCCACATTTTAATTATAAATTTTCCTTTCCTTTCCTCCCTCCCTCCCTCACTTTATATGTTGCTTTCTCTTTCCTGTTTGGTTGATTAGAAAATCAGCTTTGACCCTCTAATTTTTTTTCTCTGGTGGTATTGGTCAACTCATTCAATCATACTGCGGTTTGCCTGTATCTGTTATATCTGGGTGTGCCAAACTTACATCAGGTTACTCCTCGAGTACTTATCTCTTTGATTTTGGTGGAGACAAACAGGCAATAATTCTTCATGCAGCCAAAAGCGACTATAGAGGCTCTATCAAGCGACCACAGAGAGGTTGGTAACTAAAAGGGTGAATGATATAAACCCGCAAAACAAGAAATTAAAAAAACACAGCGAAGATATGGTGCATATAAAAATCAAGACCGCGGAGCATATATAAATGGGAGGTAGGTCAGAGCATCAACGTCATTTATTTCCTCCGCCAGGACCACTGCGACCTCGCTGTATGAGTCTTCATGGCCGTCCAGGTGAGACTCTGAGTACTAAAGTAGAGCTCTCCACATCTGTGAGCTGGTGTTGGCGCATTTGTGTGGCGAGGGGATGACGGCGGAGATTGACCGTTTGGTTTGTGATTTGTGTTAGTAGGTCTCTAGACGTAATATGGGCATAGTGTTTGACTATTATGAGAATTTATTATTATGATGATTTGCATGTTTATTATATATAATGTCCCTTGAATAATATTATTAATTATTCTAAATGTGTCCTAATCGGTTATTGTTACAGAATAACAATGAATTAGATAATATAAAAGTTTGATTGATATTCTTGGAATGAATATGTGTATGAATAAATCAAATTTATATCTATTTGTTGAGAACAAATATTGGGCAGACCGAATCTTAGAAGATTAATACATGGATCAAAGTCATAAGCTAATCTCTAATAGTTGTCATTAAATCGCCGACTTGAGATGGCTATAGTTCTCAACATAAGAATATTATGTTTTGATATAATCAACGTTTGTCTTTAATCGAGGATGACTATAAAGAGTTATACTTGAACATAATAAGAATTATGTAGTGAATATGACGATTAAGATGGAATTGTCTCTCTTATTATAAAGAGATATCTCGGGTCCCTAAACCAATTGAGGCTTGAGAAATGCATGGTGTGCTGAGAATGAATTGATGGAGATCAATGTCATTTCTTAGTCCGGTCTAATTGGGTTTAAAGTAATCAAAAGATGAAACGATATAGATTGACTTTGTCCATGCCTTATATTCTATATCAGAATCATGAGACAAGGATTATGTCATTAAACATATTAAGGTTGTCTCGGATCATGAGCTTTTCATTTAGCAGGTAGTCATAATATCTTGCTGAGGCGCCTTGACAGTGGATCAAAGATGATTTGGGCCTACCTGCAATGTTGAATTGAACCTATGGGAGTCGTACATTAGAACGAATAATAATGGTTATGGTTTACTCTGTAGTAATTTAAAATGATAGGATTATTTTAAATTACAAATGTATTAGTTGTTATTTAAATTCGAAATTCTTTTGAGAAAGTTAAATTCGTGATTTAAATTATAACAAATAATTAATTTGTTATATTTTCTTATTGGATAAGGAAATAATCACATAAAAAGTTTTTTTTTTTGATGTGAATTCGTTATTTATTTTTTAAAAGAGTTTAAATATATAATAATATAAATTCGTTTCCATATACGATAAGGATTTGAATTAAATTGTTAATATTTAAAAAGGTTTTAAATATATAATAATAATAAAAATTCATTTTTTGACAAGCCTAACGGACTTATATAGATATATATGTGAGACACCTTATATTTTGTAGTAGTCGTCTTTTTACTCTAGAACAACCAAAACAAAAGAAAGAAAAGAAAAACCTAATTTCGTTTTGAGAAGGCAGACACAGACTAACATTCAACAAGATGGGTTCATTGTTTGTTAATTCAATGTGGATACTTGTAGGGTGGTAGCACCCCGAGAAAATGACACCTTTGAAGATCCGAATAAACCAAGGCCCTTGAACTTTGAAGGCTTGACGAATCGATCTGAGAGTAAGTTTCGTTTTACCACTTCCCTTGAGTTTTTATATAAACATGTGATCCTTGGTGGATTAAAGGATAAAAATTTTTTAAATTCCATTGCATTTATGTTCCAATCAGTTGGATATTACGTAACCTTGATTTGGAGGTGGAGGTTACGTCGATCTTTGGCGATAAATGGATAGTAGTTGGTGAAGAGAGGTGGTGATTCGCGACGAAGAGAGAATCGATGGTCGCGGGGATTTGTGGATTGATGAAGAAGTGGGTGGTGTTGATAATGAAATATTTGATTAGGGTTTTATTGAGGGTTTGAGGAGAATTTGAGAGCAAGCAAAAAGATTAAGGTTTTTATTTCCATAGACACGGATCTATCTTGAATCTAATAATGTGATTTTATTTTGGAAATAATATTTTCTTCTAAATGTAAAAAGAGTATAAAAATATATCAATTTGGATAAAAATAACCATGAAGGAATGATAAGTCCGTGGATTTAATTTTTTACGTTACTTATTTGTATATTACGTTATAGCAATATATTCTTATAATAATTTGAATATAGATCTTTTTGTATAATTCAATTCTTTATTGTTTGAGTCAAACTTTAATAATTCATTTGTATGATTTATCTTTACATTTTTAAGACTATTTTTATAAAAAAATTATGACATTTTCAAGATTATTTTTATAAAAGATCATTTTTATAAATATTTATGAAAGATTTCCCTTTTTAATAGTTTTCATACATATATTATGTTTATGACAAGTGATATGGAAATAAAAGCGTGCCTTTGTCTTTCATATGAATCCTTTTTATTAAATGATGAAATATTAAATTAGGGTTCACCCACATAGTACGATCCGATATAATATTTTATAATATATGAGTATTTTTATAATTTGATAATACTTATGATTATTATATAAATACCCTAATCATATTTTAGTGATAATAAAATTAGAACAATAATTTTTCATGGATATAAACATACTATCAAACCAAATAAAATCCATATATTGTATATTATATTAACCATGAGTGAGGGTTTGGAATTTGAGGTTCTCCAAGGGTAATTTGGAGAAAGTAGAAAGAAGTATAAAGGGGTTAGCTTTTCCTTCTCCATAATTATTTATTTGATTTCCAAGAAGCATTTTTCAAAGATTGATTGTATCATATACATCATGTATATCGGTTGGAAAGTTGAAGAAAAAATCTAAATAAATTACTGTAAGAAGAATTCTGCTTATAGCTAATGTTTCCATTCAACAATGAGAATGTGATTTTTTTAGAAAAAATAATTTCATTCATTCTATCATAAACGTAAAAACTATGAAGGGTGAATCTACATCTTGGTAGGTTAATAGATCAATAACATAATGAAACGATTTAAAATCCATATATTTAATTATTGACTCTAAATATTTGATATTATTATTGTGATTAGAATATCTTTGATTTTAGTTTTATATCATATAGAAGATTATTGATTTGATTTTTTTTTAATATGTATATATTTTGCTTGTTTGAATGATTAAAATAAATAAACGTTACATAGAAAATCAAATGAATTAGAATGTTGACTACCGACCATAATAAAGGCAAACCCAACAATCATGTGTATGAAGGCAATAATAATCACACGAACCAAAACGATTACTAAATCATAAAAAAAAAACATATAAAAACATAGATCTATATGAAAGAATCATTTTATTGAAAAAAAAAAAAGATATGAGGCTAATAGAGAAAAAGTTGAGATAATGGAAGGGTAGAGGTTTTACATTTACAATGAAATGTATCATGATTTAACAGCGATAATTTGCGATTTATTTTTCCTTTTTCATTATTGGAATGTTACATAATTTTATTATGGAAAGAATTCTTATCCGTGTTCATAAAAACATAAGGAAAATATTGATTTTCAATGATTAAATATTTATAAAAGTAATTTCTTGCAAAATCATTTGCCATTTATTATCTTGATAATTCTTATCGTGTTCATAAAAATCTTGCAAAAATATTATTTATAAAAGCCCGAATTATTACTTTATTTAAAATAAAAGAATTCCTTACCACATCATATTACTAATCTATATTTTCCTTTTAAGTGTTGGATTTTGCTTCACGGACAAATCGATCCTTCAATCAAAAATCAAAAGTCAAATGTGGGACCACAAAAGTCTGAACTATATCTTGTATTAGGACCCTCTCAACATGAAACTCATAAATGCTTGAGGCGTAGGCGAGTTTGGGCTGATACATTAAGCGAGATCAGGGCATTGGGGAGTCTAGTAGCTACATCGTCTCCTGTTGAGTAGTGATCGTCGAGAGCGGAATGACGGAGATAGTGTCCATCGAGGAATGGGTGCAATCGGATTATGGTGTGAAATTTGGACCATTCACGTAGATGGTAGTCTTGGGTATAGGACGGGTAGTGGTTACAGTTGATAGATTTGAGAGATGATTCTCAAGGTTTCACGCTCTCGATTTGATGTGCATACAGGTGGCGAAGATGTACCGGGATCTTGGGTTGCGATTACTATTGGAAGATATTGCCGAAGAAATCAAACGGTCGGTCGTCAGGAATCACCAGAGAGAGGGTTGCGCTCTCTATATAAAATTCAAAAAACCTAACTCTACACCTCCTCTCGTCCAGCCACTGCCCCTTTATGCTCTTCAAAATGGATAAACATATACCTTCAAGTTTGTCTTTCTCATTAAACTTAATTTAATTAGTATTAATGCCCTTACAGATTTTTGACCACATTGTTCAATAATATTCATTTATTCCTTTCTCTATTTGCATCTGGCGTGTGTCGCGAAATCTATGTTATAAGTGACTTTATCGCGTCGCGTGTCGTTCTGAATACTATCTTGGTGCGCAGCGTGCAAGGAGAATTCCGGTGTCTCGAGGTGTGAGAAGTCGATGTGGTAGCTAGATTTGTGACGATTCCAACGGTGAAATCCGTTTAAATCATCAGAGATCTAGAATTTTTTTTTATTTTTTATCGATACGATTTTACTTTTGGAAAATTGGAATTTTCTTGGCGCTTCTGACATTGAATTAATATTTTATAGTAGTTTAATGAAATAATTTTTTTAAAAATATAAAATTAGTTTTTAAAATTTTATTAAATTATTTTTGCTAGTTAGATATAAATAAAATCAATCCTAATAAAATAATTTTGCTCTTCTTTCAAAAAATTAATTTTTTGCTCTTTGTAGTATTGATTAATTGGTAATTCTAAATATGGTTTATCAAAATAAATTTCTTTATTATTGATATAAAAAGATTGAGAATCAGGTTCAATTTAAAAAAAAAAAAATTATTGAATCAATTTGATTAAAAATTATGAGAGCAATTAAAAATTATTAAATAAATATTGACTATTTATTGACTTATAAATTATCTATCAATGTTCCTGTATATAAGTGATAAAAAATTTTATCTATGTCATTGATGGTCTACACAATTTGAATAATATGTAATTATTCATTTAAATGGAGTAATATTAACATATATTGCAATAAGTCGAATAATATATGTCGACAATGGCACTTTTTCTTGCATAGTGAGTAAAGGCCGAATGTCATCAAATGTGATTAATTAAGTAGCTTGACTAAGGACACACCATCTATGTATGAACTAAGAACTGCCCAAAAAACAATGAGTGCAAAAGGAAACTATTTCAAAGAAAGAAACACCAAGAATACACACAAGAAAGCATGGTAAAAAGACAATTGAATTGGAAAGATATGCCGAATAAGGATTGAGTGAGAATCTGAAGTTTCCGAGAAAAAGTCTAAACCAAATGATTAAAATCACCAGAAATAAATATGAACAATCGAAGGACACAAAGAGAATACAAGCATAAAAGCGAAAAGAAAAAAATCACATAGTTAAAATGCCAAAAAAAGAAAAACAAAATGATGATAAAACTTGGAAAATGATGCGCCTCTACATGCGCCTCTCTCGATTCTAAGTGAATAGTAAAAAGCTTCACATAAGGAAAATGACCTGTAGCAAATCTATTAATTTGGATCATTGGACTTCACTTGTAGGTGAACAAATTCCACTCCTTATTGTGATTCTACTGCAAGGTTGATCTCAATATTAAAGTTAATGTATTTCCATAATCTGAGATACAATTAGATTGAACCACCACATTGAATAAAAAAAATTGTTTTCAAAATAAAGTTATTTCTTTAACAAAAAAGCACATTTAGCTCCTTTGTAATTTAAAAGAATTGCAAAACTCATTACACCATTTTCTCATGTTGGAAATTAAATGAAAATAAGCAAAGGAACACGCAGAGAGAGAGAGAGAGATAAGAGGTACACTTTGTCCAAATTGTAAGTGCGGTGTTCAAATGAAAAACAATAAGCCCAAAGTGATAATTTGTAAAGGTCTCTCTCGATTGTGTTGATTCAATTAATAGTGGAGAGTCAAATCATATAAGTGATGTGAAATGAGACGAAGAAGAAAGAAAAATTGAAAATGAAAAAAAAAAAAAAAAACCCAATAATCTTTATAAACGAAACTCCGCCAGTGGAAATCAAATTGAGATAGAGAGAGATATGTAAGTAGTATTTTGAAGGAGAAGAGTAGTGAGAATCTTACCTGGTAACAAGAAGAGTTAGAAATGGAGGGTTCTGGTAGTGGTAAAGAAAGAACCAAGAGAGAGAGAGAGAGAGAGAGAGAGAGATGTTGTTTGTTTGGTTTGGTGCTCCGAAATGATGTTGTGGCGGTCTTGTATTCTGAGAGAGACGAGACGGTGTCTTCAGTAATTGGAAGCAAGGAGTAGGAATGACGGTGAGAGAAGGGAACAAACCTAATTAGGTCAGAGACTGGTGAGAGAGAAGGGAATGGTTCTTTGTTTTTTAGTAGAGGCAAGGTGAAAGTGAAGATTAATTACAGCTTTCTAAGTATACTTGAAGGAAAAATTAATAGGTTTGTTTAAGAACCTAACAGTGGACACAATCCTAAGCTAAATTGCTAGGGATGGAAATCCACTCTTCAGATATATGAGGCGAAAAATGTTGGGCATACTTAACGACAGATACCATCCCTAGCTAAATAGCTAGGGAATTATCCCTTGCTAAATCAGTAAATTTGAAAAAAAAAATAATTTGAGAGTAAATTATAGTGACGGATTATTCCCTAGCTATTTAGCTAGGGAAAATCCCCAACTAAATAAAGTAAAACTAAATAGTTAGGGACGTATCCCTAGCTAAATAGCTAGGGACATATCCCTAGCTAAATACATAATTTCCTAAATGAGAAGCATTTTAAGGGTAAGAATAACGATGGATTAAATCCCTAGCTAAATGCATACAATTGGGCATAAATAGCGGCTTGATTGGTCTAGCTATTTTTAGCTAGGGATGGTGTCATTAAACAAATATATAAACAAAACAAAAATAATTCGGTATAGACTTAACGCGGACGTAATCCACTAGCTAAATAGCTAAGGAGCAATCTATTAATTACATGCATAACCAACAATTTAAGGGCACCAATAAGTGACCAATTTGGTCCCTATCTATTTTAGCTGAGGACCAATCCTATCTATAAATATATAAAAAAAAACAAAAATAATTACATATAGACTTGTGAAACAATCCTGGCCCCTAAATAGCTAGGCAAAATCTAACTAGAAATGCATATATTTTGTAGAAATAACAATTTAAGGCACCAATAACGACAGATTTTGCCTAGCTATTTTAACTAGGAGTCTAATCCTATTCAAATACATAAATCAAAACAAAAAATATTTGATTATATAGACTTATTGTGAATGTAATCCTAGCTAAGTTGGGGAAAAATCTCTTGCTAAATGCATGCATAATAATAGCAATTTAAGGGCATAATAGCCTTGGATTTGGTCCCTAGCTGGCACAGCTAGGGACCAATCCCTAACTAAATATATAAAACAAAACAAAAAAAATAATTGACAATTATAGACTTATGTGAAACAATCTAGCTAAATGCATATATTTTGTAAAAAATAACAATTTAAGGAGCACCAATAGCCCATTTGATTTTGCCTAGCTATTTTAGCTGAGACTAATCCTAACTAAATACATAAATCAAAACAAAAAAATATTTTGGTATAGACTTAACGACGGACCTTTATCCCTAGTTAAATAGCAGGGAAAAGTCCTATTTGCATCATACATTTTGTGAAACAACAATTTAGGGCAATAATATTAGCGGATTTTTTCCCTAGCTAATTTTGTGAGGACCAATCTAACTAAATATAAAACAAAACAAAAAATAATTGGTATAGACTTATGTGAAACAATCCCTAGCTAAATATTGGGAAAAATCCCAACTAAATGCATATATTTTTGTAAATAACAATTTAGAGGCACTAATAGACGGATTTTGCTAGCTATTTTAAGCAAAGGACTAATCCCTAACTAAATACATAATCAAACAAAAAATATTTGAGTATAGACTTATGACGGACACTATCCTAGCTAAATAGCTAGGAAAAATCATAAGCTAAATGCATACATTTTTTGTGAAGCAACAATTTAAGGGCAATATTGGCGGCCACTACAACTATTTTAACTAAGGAAAAATCTCTAGCTATACATATAAAATTGTAAAAAATATTTCCGAGATCCGATTTAGCGACGAATTTGTTCTTTAGCTAATTGTGCTAGGAAAATCCGTCTCTAAAAGTTGTTCATAAATTACCCTTACACCAATCTTCTGCCAAAATCATGACAATATTAGCTAGGGACTTTTATTATTAAATTTAGATCTCTAGCTTCGTCACAAATCTAGTCGCAAATTGTCTTAGTACATAATAAAAAATTTCTTTCTATTTAGTATTCGCTAATCCCTAGCAAATTAAGTATTTGCAGGGATTATTTCCCCTAATAATTCCGTAGCTAATCGGAAATAATTTCTTGTAGTATGAATCCTCCTTTGAAAGTTGGATCACTTGAATTAATTCTAGTAATTGAGTTAGGGTTTAAGAACAAACTAAATAATCCTTATATTTGCTTGGTTTTTATGTATTAGGTTGTACCCATTTTTAGGATTGTTTGGGAGGAATTCATGATGGAGTTTTGGTGTAAGATAAAGTATTGAAAGATGATTTAGGAGAATAGAGTTCCTGAAGATAAATATGAGTGCTGGTTTTGATGTGTATATTGATTATTGAGTTAATTTGGGTAGAAAATGTAGAAAAAATGGGGAAAAACCACCTTTAAGACAATTTTGAAGGGTGGTACCGATTGCAACCAATTAGGTACGGTACCATATGTTACCGCCCGCTAGATGCCGTTACGATACGGTACCCATTGCTCTATTGAATGAGTGTTAGTATTTTGGTATAACTTGGTCTCATTTATTATCTTAGTTATTCAAGTTGCTAGTTCAAATGAATTTCAAGAACCAAAAACACCTGGCATAGCTACCTTAAAATTATAACTTCTGTGTGGCCAATTACTCAAAGTGAGGCTATGTCCAAGCCAATTTAAGTTCAGTTTTGAACATAGAGTGATCCGGTTGTTTAGGACATAACTTGAGTTTGGTCCTTGCTCGATTTGGGTGGTTCCAATTGGAGAAGAACCCTTAGCACCTTAGCTTGAAATGAGTACCAAGACCCAGTGTCAAATATGAAGTTAAGACCCCCGAAAATGATAAAAGACAGTGGTTGCTGCTGCTGCTGCAAGTTGCTTATTTTCTTCCATGACTTACCAACTTGCATGCTCATACGTTGGGACTCCATTATGGAGTATTCTTGGACTCTATGGAAGCTCATTGAGTCCTAGAATCACAACCATATGCCATTTAATGGTTGAATTGCCCACATCGTCACAGAAAATTAGATTGTTGTACCAAATTCTTACTAATCGCAGTTGGGATGATTAGATCTGTGGTAAGAAGGATGTAGATATAGACGAAATAGTGATATATGTAGATTTGATATGTAAAGGCATAGATAAGAAGAAGTACCTACGGGTCTCAAAGGAAGAGAGTCATACATTCACACTCCTACGGAATGGGATAGTCGATAAAGTACAAGAAAAGCGTCTGAGTATAGAAATGTATAGATATGTTCATAAAAACATGAATATGATGAAATATGAAACATTAAAACATAAGACATGATCATGAAAAGCGATATGTCTCGTGAGCGAGAATGTGATAAAGATAGGTTATGAGTTACGAAAGACATATGATAGTATATGACTTCTGGAATAGAAAATGAATGAGTGGGCGTTTTGATGAGTTCTACACGGCCTCATACTAGTGCTCGACACTTCTATTACGTGGTGGAGCATTCTAATCGGTGTGGCACTCCTGTGATGCTCTGACACTTTTTGTTACGTGGAGCGGGGCAAGTTCGAGTTAGTGCTTTGGCACTCTACGTGCTCTGGCATACGGTATGTGGGCGGGGCACGTTCGATTAAGTGCTTTGACCTCTTCTTAGTGCGCTACGACACCTCGATGCCATATGTGTACCTTCGGGTACTTGACCCATTAAATCTACTCATTTCTTGTAGTCGAGTGGGTAATTGACAGATATATGATAAGACTACGAATAAAGATTAAGAGTATTAAATAAGTAGATATGGTAAAAGATGAGATGTACCTACGGGTACCTCTTGTATCTGATACGTAGTACCCATTTATGGGTACTTTTGTACAAAAATAAAATCTTTTGTAGTACCCTAGTTACTTCCGTGTCAGTAATATAAGTATAGAAGTTCACGTAATATATAAGAATAAGTCCAGTAGTACCTACGGGTACCTCAGTAAAGTCTAAACTCGTAATTCCTCTGAGAGATGCACGGATAGAAGTATTAGTTTGTGAAGTTCCAAATGTGTCATGTAGGGAGATGTGAACACATGATGAACTGGTACCTTCGCATAAGAATATTAGTTTGTATACTAAAATTCATTAGGAACATAAACCATGTAAATTTGAAGAATGAACAATAAGGAGAAAGGAATTCGGCTCAGCTACATTTGTATGTCTGGTACCTGCAGTGTAGACTCGTGCTCTCTATGGGAGATGTAGAATTACGGTAAAAGTCATAAAGTACAAGTAAGTGAATTATGTAAGTAATGAATAAGAACAGACACAGAGCAGAAAGCCATGAAACATATACAAAAGAGGGCGAATCGAATGCCTTGACATGAATATCTATAAGTCTAAATATGATTATGATATAAATCGATAAATCTGTTTGTTTTTTTATATCATTACGAGATCTGCGTGAACGTATAAATGTCTGTTTGTGATCTGTACGCTATATGGACTAATGTCAGTGTCGATAATAATACGTATAATTACGATTTGAACTTGTATGTATTTGTCCTGACTCGACTGTTTCGATTTGTCTGTATAGATGTATAAGTTTGCTTTGAATATGATCGACCCGGTCATACATGTAAGAAGATATAATTACAACTGTAAAAGACATGACATAAAGTATCTGAACATGATGTGGTTGGAATCTTAAAGGATGAAATACCATTATTAATGTGATATGAGTTAGAGTCACATAAGAATATGGGTTTAGATTAATGCATAAAAAGTAAATGTAAGATTGTGATGTCGATTCATGTAAATTATTACTGATCAAAGCGATATTAATCGTGTGATCATTGAGAGAGTGGGATATTACAATGATGATAACCTGAGTAGATAATTATTAGTTCTCATTTGTGGGTATATATAAATATTTGTCTTAAGATTTTATTATATCATAGTTTACGAGATGATTTCATTCAGTGTGATTCTTTATGTGTTCTGTCTATTACAAAATATCACATCACTGTTTCAGGTAATAGAATAACTAGATCAATAAGTCCGATCTATGTCCTGATATTGATCAATATCAGTGTTGAATCAATGTAGATCTATCCTCTTCTTATACTCATAAGCATTCTCCCCATTCATGAACCCAAAATCCCTTACTAACCACACCAAATTTTATTCTGAATCTTGTTTGTCTGAATATGGTCATAAAATTAACTAATTCCTTAAATCAAAAATCTCCCAAAACTCAAAACACTTCAAAGTATAATAAAAATGTAATTGAACCAACGTCTTCCAACATGATGAAAATTTTCAGAAAACTAATAATCTTAAAATGTAACATTCTAATAACATAAAATCCTCAATGAAAGTTTGCAAACATTAATTCCCAAATCATTAAAGTAGTTCATCAATCCTAAGTCTTTCCAACAAATACCAACTCAAAAATAGTTCTTAACTTCCATCCCTGCCTACCCTAAAATCACTCTTAGCCAAGATTTAGGGCACCTAAAAATGATCAATAATAAGGAGTGAGTCCCAATAAGGAATGTTAATACATTTTCATGGATCAAATATTTTAAATTCATAAAATTAGAATGCTTATATTTTTCTTTCCTCATAATCTCTCACTTAAAATCCTAGAGTACAAATAAATAAGATATAAATATATTTCAAACTAATATTCATCATATTTCCTGTTTCTCAAACAATTCCATATAATAATCAAATCCATAATTATTTTAAACATATACTCATGGTTCTCAAAAGATTTGTTTCAAATAAAATGCCATTATTCTAGCTGGATTGTGAGATTAAATTCCAATCTCTTACACTTTGAGTTCTCAAAACACCTAGTTCTTTGAACAAAATGTCATTAATCTAGCAGCGCAATAGGCCATTTTTGTCAACTACTATAACTCATTGACTAGGGCGGTTGTCGAGAGTTTATACCCCAAATGACGAGTATGTTGTCGAGATTTATCTTGTTAATGAGTCGTATTTATCGAGTTTATACCCATTGTCGAGTCGTGTTATCGAAGTTTACTCTGCCATTGTGAGTATAAAGCGAAAGTCGAATATTCCCTTCATGTTCCCAAATTCATAAAAATACAAAATTATGTCTCCCATAACTTTCAATCCCTATCTTGAACATTTCAAATCATTTTCAAACAAAATTTGTATTTGATCCATACATATAATTTAACAAGCACAAATTCTCAAACTCATAATCACATATAATGAAAAATATTTTGTTTTATGGAAAAACTGTATTAATCTTCCTTTTCTCAAGCAACTCAAAGTCTTGAATTATACCACTCCACAATTAAACTCAATTAAGAGTCTACATCACCTAAACAAATAAAAGTGAAAAAAAAATCATTAATTATTCAAACTATTATTTCTTTTTCTTCAATGTTACTTTAATTTACTTATTTATTATTTTAAACTTGCTATTATTATTATTATTATTACTCTTTGAATAATTTTTCCTCAATTATTACTCTCTTTTCCAAACTAATTTAAATGTAGTTTGATCACTTCCATAAGTTTTGTCTAATAATACCTTCTCCAGTCATAAATTCGATGTTCATTAATTAAGTAATTTGAATCAAAGTCTTATATAAAACATGTCGAAATTTCAAATGCAATCCAACGGTTGAATAAGGAATAAAAACACACACTACTTACAAATGAAACCGATTTAAAAGCGCTTGTTTTTAAATGTGAGTATAACTCATTTGAAACCTCTAAACATGATCTGGATTCTGTTAGGATCGTGAATCGATCTATCTCAAATATCAAAAATTAAAAACAATCCAACGGTTGAATAAGGATAATGAAGGCTTATTAAAGTCTTACAGAAACTAAGCCAATTTGTATTGTTTACTTCAAACAAGAATAACTATCAACTCAAACCTTAAAACACGATCTCCACCATTCGGATTGTAGATCATTATCTTATTTCAAATGTATCTAAATTTTAAAAACAATCATGGTTTGCATGGGAATCATCATCTACCGAAATAAATAAGCATTTTCGCTTTACTTTCTTCTATAAGATTTTCTTCACTCCTAAACACATCACATGCTTCAAACTAGAGAGGGAAAAAGAAATACTTATTTGAGGTGGATGTTTCTTTAAGCTTAAAATCCTTATTTTGAAACTCTAGCTTACCTATCATCTCCTTAGAGAAAAATAAATAAGGTTATGATTGTTTAGGAAACTTTTATTGTTTTTTTTTTCTTTTTAGCAAAACATTTATATTTTTTTGTTAAGAAGGCCCTTTTCAACTTTGAAAATTTGTATTTTAGCCTTTCTTATTTTAGATTTTTTTTTTTTTTTTAATTTAAGGGTATTACAGTTTCTCAATCCTACTTTTCTTCTCGAGTTTCTCCACCACAAGAGTTCTTCGTATGGAAGAAAAAAGTGTTTGACTTTTATATAAAACGCTAGACACGTTTATTGGTATGCGTGTCGCGAGTCACGAGTCTTAGGCTAGGTCAAGCTTATAGCTAAGAATATGAGCCAACAATTACACCCATGGTGGAGAAAAAAGATAGCTACTAAAAAATTATAAATTCATGATTTTTTCTTAAACGTTTGAAAAAGAAACTGGCAAATACATCTTTATTGATTTTTATAAGTCCAAGCCCGCTTACGTTGTCGTACCACTTATCACTAAATGCATCTTTATAATTTCAATATCATATTTGATTAATTTTCAATATCATTTACTCTCATGTGAATTTGAGAGTATAAAAAAATTATTGATTTTTTAAATGAATATAATAGTTCATCATCATATCTAATGAATATATATATTATATTATATATTTTTATACTTGATTTGTGTTAGAAATAGATACAATGTATACTTCAATATTTGAGGGAAAATAAAATAATGATGCATTTTTTCAATATTTGTCATCAAAAATGTATTAAATTCCTCACGTAGATATTTTTTTAATGAAATTATTGTACAATTCATCATTGAATAAGTGATTGCGTCTCTAAAGATGCAATAGCAGAAAAAGATAATTTATTGAATTAATGTAGGGGTCATCTCCCATAACATTAATGCATAAGATGATCCTCATGCATAGTCTAAGGGGTGTCAACAACATTATTTCTTTTATTTTCATTGTTAAATCACGGTAAAAGTGTCAATGAGGTTTAAAGATTAGACATGGGACATGGAAGAACATAGTTCGAGTATTCACAAGAACAAAATACTATAAATTGTAATGTCAAGTGAATATATATATATATATATATATATATATATATATATATATATATATATATATATATATATATATATATAATTATGACCCAAAAGTCATATTTAGACTTTTATTCAAAAGGGAAAGTAATATTTTTCAATCCTAAACTTCTTAAACAATCATGAACCCTGGCAATCATTAAAACGAGAATTGTGTTTTGAGAACTATTATTGAAAAGAGATATATATTCTGATGGTGCACCTGCCGTGGCCAGTTGCGGAGGCGGTGGAGTCTTGGGGGTGACCGACCCGATCGTCGATCTGGCAGCGTGCACATTATCCTGAAAAACAATAGAGAAAAGGTGATCTAGTCGTCTCTCCGATGCCTAAGTCAGTCTTTTCTTCAAGGGAAAGAAAAAGATCAATTGCCTTGGGTGCGAGTTTATTGCATACCTTTTTATGGTAGAATGGACCGGTATTTATAAGGGGAAATAGTGGTTACTTTCCTTGTTAAATGGTGATGCAATTATCCTCCCCATTAGAATTGAGGTTCTTTTCCTTATCATTGGACCAATTATTAAGGGATAATGGAGTCGTGATCGTGAAGATCATGCTTTGCAATATGTGGGGAGTGGATCATGAAAATTGGGCCTTTTCCTTTCCACAGAGTCTTTTGAGCGCTTATATCTTGATCATGATCATATGGCCTAGTGAGGTTTCAATTTTAGGCACGGACCTTTAATCGCACAGCATGGTGAGGTTATCATTGTGGGGCGAAGCCGTTGTGGGTTTGTTCCTCAAGCCCCTTCATAAACGGGCGTTTGGGCTTCGTTACCGAGGCTTCTGCGCTCTCTAGGCTTGTGTCACCTATTGTTTTGAATGCGAAGTAGGTTGGCCCCCTCGGAGTCCTTGGCTGAAGCAAGCTTAGGCAAGGGCTGAATCGTCTCTTGGATCGATTGCGGCTTCCATGTGGCTGGCTGGGGGTGGTTCGATCTAGGCTTTGTCGCCGTTAAACGTCTTGTGGTAATGATGGCGTTCTTTCAATTTCCGCACCCGTTTCGACTGTCGCTTCCCAAATCTTTTAAAAACATTCTTTGTATTGCATTCTTCCGTTCTTGACATCGCTTCTTCTATGAGTTTGGAAATGTCTTTGATCAGCGCTCAGAGCTGCTTTTGGTGCTTTACGTTGTCCTGTCTCCCTAGGGGTCATTTTCCTTATTTGGTGCGTCTTTCTTCTTCTTCCCCTATTTTTCTTTCCTTATTTTGAATTTCGAGTTGTTAGGGCATGTTGGGTTAGGGTTCCACCTCTTTCTTTGTTTCATGCGTTCTCCCTTTCCATCACTTAATCATGCGTGCTTCCTTTGGAGCCTTCTAGATCACCTTGAACTCTTGTAGAGAGGAGAGAAAGTGGGTGAAAGGATTTGGTCGAATGAACTAATGTGGATCCAGTGATCTGCCGTTGTGGTTCTTTGTGGTCCTTCAGATCCGGTTATCTTCCTCGCCGTGAAGTCAGGGAAAGATTAGCGTGTATAAGGCCATCTTTGTGGCTCAGAATGTTTGGGGGCTACTGAATGCGCGGATGCCTTGGGCCCAAGCGAATTCGAGCCTTCTATGCGCTAAAATCTTGGCTACTCGTTATATGGACCTCTTTTTCGGGTTATGTCCGAATCTGGTGCCACTGATCTTCTCGTCTTATGGTGTAGTTCCAGATGAGTACGCTTCTTTGGCGAGAACGGCCTCCGCATCCCTTTGCACCCCTTCATCAAAAGCGTTTTACAACATTTCAATGTGTGCCCGTCTTAGCTCTCTCCCAATTTTTTGGGCGTCTTGGTCGGCTTCCAGGTTGTTTTCAGGGATAAGGGCCTCGGGATCCCTAGTATAGCTCTGCTGCTGGATCTCTTCTGCGTGAAAGAGGCCTCGGAAGGCTTCTTGTATATTTCAAAGCGGGCCTCTGCCAGACCTATCATTTCCGACCTCCCTTCCTCCCACAAGCGCGTGGAAGAGCGCTATTTCTTTATCAAGGTCGACATTAGAATATAACCACGCCAATCAGATGATATTTCACAGGGGATTAGACGATTATCTGAGTGCAGAACTGCGTGAGTTTTTAAATCCCATCTTTACTAGGGGTTAACTTTTTAAAGGTCATATTATGTCTAACAACTGGTTGTATTGCCTTGGTATCCGTCACGACCTTACACGAGACGAGGAAATGCATGGCAGTTGAGCAAATTAATAATCATAGTATTCAAATCTTATTAAATTCGGACATTCCCATAGCTCTTCGAGGTGTGAAGGCCCTTCCCTTCTTGTTCCCTTTATTCGAAAGTCCCTCCACTTGCCCACTGTGAACTTCTCTGAGGCCTCCTGCTGTAAGCCAACTCCGGGAAGAACTTCGGGCCATGTTGGCGTGTGAAGAAGAGGGAGGAGGCGTGAAAGTCGTAAGGCTCAAGCTCCCACAGAAACAGCCTCTGGGCTAGGGGCCAAGATCGGTTGGAGCATCTTCCCATGCATTCGCACGCCAAAAAGTGGGGATCGCGCGCAAGTTAGGTGAGAGACAGCGTTGCCTTCCTTGGCGAGGTGTCGAGTGGCGGGTCTTAGCGACACTCATCTGTTGTTGCTAGAGCCAAGGGTTCTTCGAAGGAGCTCTTTGAGCCTCCTTTGAGAAGTCCTTCCACATCTGTCAGTTCCTTCGACCTTGGCTTGCCACACCTTCCCTCGATGTGGGGCGCGAGAGTGATCGCTTTGGGTTGAGGGGTGAGGACTGCTGCCTGTGCGAACTCGTGCAAGCTATTTTGTCGTCGCCCGAGACTACGATCTCAGAAGGTGGAAGCCACATGCGTTGAGGAGGCTTTGCCACTATCGCTCTGGGAACCATCTCATTATCCAGGCGCCTTCTTTTATTCGTCATCGTTGATATGATGTCTTCATACGCTATCTCCATCTTGATTATTTTGTGCAGACAATAGCTTATACAAAGAGCACAGTGAGGAAGACGGTTGTGAGAATATTAAGGCGGTGAAAGCATCTGCTCAAGTCGCCTCCTTGACCTCAGAGAGAAATTTTGGTACATATCTCGGATACAAAGCTTGACCGAGGATGTTGCGGGGTGCAAATCTGACCTGAAGCACACCTCCACCGCAAAGGCAAGAGTTGAAGACAGAGAAAAGAAGGTCATAGAGGGCCTAATGGTTGTCAAGGAGGAGTTGCGGGTGGTTAAAGGAAGGATTCATTTGCCGGGTAAGTATGCCACCCAGTAGCGGCGTGGATCCGACCTTCTAAGGGTTTACTTTGAGAGCTCCATGAGTGCCCGACTAATGGTGCAACGCTGCGGGGACCTCCGGGCGGAGGCTATGGTTAGCCATAGGGATGGGTGTCGCGGAGTTGAGGGACCAGGGCTGGCCCACCTTATGGGCCTCCCGGATGTTTGCTTCGGCTCAAGGCGCAGGCTTTTTCGAGTTTGGACTTCAATTTTCGGTTCTGATCCCCGATGAGGGTGAGTCATTTCTTGGGGCCAGGGAGTGAGCCCGGGGTGTTCTCTCTTATACCCCAGCTTTGTTCCTGCCCGGAGGTGAAGGCGAGGTTCCTGGGGCGGCTCTCCCCTCTTACTGGGGCTTCGCCTTCTGATCTATGCGGCTCGGAGGCTCGCACTAATCTGTTTCGTAGCTCTACCTATTCTCACCCAGGCCCCTTGTACAATCTTTGCTCATTTTGGTTAACCGAGCTCTAAGGTCGGACATACATGTATGTGTGTGGTTTTGTTATTCTATGGATATCCGTTCTTCTACCTTCTTGGTTTTCCCGTCTTCTTTTTTGTCCCGTGTTGAAAGGTTGCCTGGTCATCCAATCTTTAAATGGTTGGGCTCATGAAAGCTGTCACGACCTTTGATTGGGCATTTGAGAGCTATTGACATTGCTCTCGTCAAAGCGCTGCAGTTGTGGCTCCTTCACTCTTGACCTTACAGGCTGGGTTCCTTAAAGCAGGCTACATGACCTTGAGAGGCCCGGGCTGGGCTCTTTTAAATGGGCTGGGCTCCTTTGGGCCCAGGCTGGGCTCTTTTGAGCCCGAGGCTACAGGCCGGATTTTAAGGCGGAGGCTCGTGGCTCCTTCAGTGAGCTACTGGGCTCTTCGATGAGCTACAGACTCTTTTGACCCGAGCTACAGACTCATTTTAAAATGACTGTGGCTCATTCGAAACATTCATTGGCTCCTTGGAACTCTTCTAAGGCTCTTTTGAAACTTAGCTACAAGGCTCATATTTTTTTTTTTTTTTAAATGAGCTATGTGGCTCCTTCGAAATTAGGCTACAAGGCTCTTTTGAAATTGAGCTACAAGGCTCTTTTTTAAAAAAAAAAAAAAATTGAGCTATGTGGCTCCTTCAAAACTGAGCTACAAGGCTCTTTTGCAACTAAGCTACAAGGCTCGTTTTTAAATTGATCACATTAGCTCCCAGGCGAGCTACAAGGCTCGTTTTTGTCCCGAGCTACGTGTCTTTAAGTGAGCTACAAGAACTGTTTTTAGATCGAACTCGTGGCTCCCTTCGAAGCCCGACTACAAGGCTCTTTTGGCCCGAGCTCAGTGGCTCCTTCGAAGCTGAGCTCTGAGGCTCGTTTTAAAGCGAGCTACGTGGCTCAGCCGAAGCTGACTCTGAGGCTCTTTTTGGAGGCGAGCTACAAAGGGCTCTTTTGGCCAGGCTACAAGGCTCTTTTGAAGCCCAGGCTCACGGGTTCTACGAACTAGGATTGCAGCGGCTCTTTAAGTCTTCCTTCCCTTGGGGAAAGCATGTGATTTTAATCTTGCAGATTTTATGGAGAATCAGACAGTGCGTGGTTTCAGACATCAGAGAGTTTCTTTATAAATAACTGCCTCTCTTTGATGGTCTATGTTATACTCTGCTCCTAACCTTCTTCCTCTCTTCGACTATGTCGGAGTTCGTACATAATGAAGCTTCAAGGTTTGATCGCCACTACGAGGAGTCTGTTTGGTGGTTGGGCTTTACTTTTGGTTTCGGCGTGCATGGTACAGCCCAGGAGTTGTGTTTTTCCTAATCCCTCCCTTATGGAGTTATTATTTGTTCAGTCCTGCCATTGATGGCTTGGGCCAGAACATATTCGAGGGAGGGTGGCGGCTCGAAGGGATACTTTTAAATTCGCTTCCTCAAGTGTGCTTTTCCTCCCCTCTTTCTCCTTACTCCTTCCTTTTCTTTCTCTTTCTTGTGGTTTTTGCTTTGGCTGGGCGTTGGCCGATTGTGATCTTTTGAGAGGTAGAGAACGGTGATCTTAGGGATGGCTGCGTGTAATTTTTCTAAGATGATAAGTCACGATCTTTTTGGAAACGATGTACTTGTCGATGTTTGTTTTTTTTTTTGTGACTGCGAGAATAGTAATCGGTGAAAATAGACAAAAATTGTTTATTAAGTAAGCGCCAATTTCTTATTCAGCTACAATCGAGTCTGTTAGTGAATCGCTGAGGTGCTCGTAATTCAAGAATGTGTAAGGTTTTCCCTCTTACGTTGAGCTGGTAGTTGCAGATTAGGACTGACCGATGTCTCCCACGTGGGAGGACCCTTCCCGGTTGGTCCTAGCTTTATGGGGTGAGGTCTTTCCTTGCTAGCGGGGTTTTTAGAACTAGGTCTGGAGCTTAAAACTCTAGGCGACCGCCAGTCGTGTAATATTTTACAGTCTTGGTGATAGTCCTAAGACAGTTTTAGAACACCTTCACATTTTTCTTAGGAGATCAAGGTTCGGGACGGAGAATCTCCTCGTTGTGAATTTGAATGTTGTGAGACTCAACTCTTGGTGATTTAGTAACCTCGTGAGCTACGCCGGTGCGATCTTCTAGAATGAATGGGGGTTTCTTAGAAGTTCTAGCGTTGCGATTACGTCACCACGTATGCCTCGGGAGGTATTCTACTCATTTTCCCTTTAGATTTTCCAACTTTCTCTTTAACACTACCTTGAGAGTTCTTATAGTGACTTTTGCTTGTCCGTTGGACTACGGATGAGTTAGGGATGAGTAGTAATTCTTGATTAGAAACTCGTGAAAATCTTCGAACTTAGGATTGTCAGCTTGTTCCCATTATTGGATACCGGGGCTCTTAGGATTCGAGACCTGCACATATTATGGAGCCTTGAACAAAGAGTTACACTTTTGCTCGGTGTGGTTATGGCTAAAGTGGTTGGAGCCTCATTACGCTTGGTGAAGTGATCCACTCCTCTGACAATAAACACCTTGTGCTCCCGATGGGTGAGGGCGATATCTGGCCCGCTGTTGAAAGAGCGAGGGCTTGTGATTGAGTCAATGGCTTGGAAGGGAGGTGAGATCTGGGCGTATATGGATCTTACATTTTTAACCGGAGTTTAGTGGCGCGTCTTTGAGCATTGTAAGCGATAATATCCACAATCTGAATTAACAACTAAGGACCCTGGCGCTCAGAATGGTTTGCGCCTGATTACCTTCATGCCTCTCTAAGCACATAGTTGGCATCTTCCTTCCCTACGCATTTAAGGATGGACAGAAAAGCCTCGTTTATAAGGTCCCCGAATGGGTGAATCTAGCCGACCTCGTCCTTGGCAGAGCCTCCTTTGGGTGAAGCAGCAATATTTAGTCCGTAAGTAATCCCGGATAGGTCCATCCCACATTTCGGCTTTCGGACATTAGGACACTTCTTCGTGTCGTGTTCGCAGAGGTTCACGGGAGGTGCTGACCCCGAGGCCATTCTATCTAGATCATCTGCAGCCCAGTGTTGTTTGCTGGCTTGCGGGCATGCGCGCATGATCGCCCGCAGGACATGCGAACGAACAGTATGAACTTTTTAAACAGATTCTACTTTTTTGAGGTAAAGGATCATTTTTCACCTAAACTTCAGTGGAGTCCTCATCTGTTTCTACAACGAATCCTTTGCATATCTCGATTGACCAACTTCCATGGAGTGGGCAAGGTTAAGCCCAACTATGATAGCTTCATACTTAGCCTCGTTATTGGAGGCTTGAAATCCGAATCTGAGTGTGTATTCCACGTCAATCCCATCCGGGAAGGTCGAATCGGACCCTTTGCTTCCTTGGGGTTAGCGGCCCCGTCTACGGACAACCTCTGGCGACGTGTAGAGTCGAGGTGCCAGTGGAAAAGTTTCGGTGAAATTGTATTGGGGTATTTGAAGTAAAATTCCATGATGTAAATACGCAAAAACGCCTCTTATTTCTTTGTCCTTGGCTTGTATACGATGTCGAACTCAGTCTCATAGCCCCGTTTATCAGTCTTTGAGTCCTCACAAACGTGCAATGTCTGTCATTAGGTGTTCTATTGGGATTCAATAGTGTGAGCCTGAAATATGGTGAAGCCTTACGGAAGTGGTTACTAATGCCAAGTTAATTTCTCCATCTTTCGATACTTTCCTCAAACATATCTCGAAGGCTCATTTGTAATGTCATAGGGTGCATTGTATTCTATCTGGCTCTCTAACCCGGGCGGCGCTAGTTGAAAATACGGCTTGACTAAATAAATGGTAGGAGTTCTCCCTTGGAAGAGCTTACCGGAATGAGGGAGAGCTTCCGAGGTAAAGTTTTTAAGCGTCGAGAATGCCTCTTCACCTTTAGGCGTCTTCTTTGGAAAGCTAACCTTTTGAACCTGAAAGAATGGCCGACACTTGTCACTGGATCTAGATACAAAGCGGCTCAGAGCAGCTATTCTCCCAATCAAACGTTGAATTTCTTTGGTGTTCGAAGGCGGTTGCATGTTTAGTACGACTTTTATCTTATCTGGATTTGCCTCTATTCTTAGGCTGTTAACTATGAAACCCAGGAATTTTCTGGCTGAGACTCCAAGGGCACACTTAGTTGGATTTAACTTCATGTTATAATTCTTCGAGTTCAGAACAACCTTTCGGCCTAGGTGGGCTCTGAGGGAGCTCGGCCTTGGCCGACAGTTGTGGCCTGGCATGAAGTCTCGAGTGAGCACCAGTTATATTGACCCCCGAGAGGTACTGGCACTCTTTCTCGGAGAATCCCAGTAGGTGGGCATTGACGGTTCAAGGATTTCTCCTTCCGATGCCCATTTATCGAAATTGCCTTGAAGATGATGTTGGCTAAGCTTCCGTTGTTAACCAGGACCCTATGTACTATTTTGTTGGCTACTATGACCCTTATTACCCGTGGATCATCATGGGGATGCTGGCAGCCTTCCATGTCAGAGTCCGAAAAGGTTATGGTAGTGTCCAGCCGAGAGAGTTTGGATACGGCTTGTATTTCTAGTGTCCCGATGCGATCTCTGCGTGCTGTATATAGGCCTTGAAATGGCTGGACTCCCCTCCTCGCAAATCCCAGGAGATCACTGGTTTCTCCCGAGGGTTGGTGTTGGTTGGGCGACGAGGTGATGGGGGCGGTGCCTGGTCCCGACCTTATGAGGCCATGAAACGGCGAAGAGGTCCACGTTGGATCAGGTATTCAATTTCCTTTCTCAGCTAGATGCAATCATCTGTTCTGTGATCCTTATGGAATTCACAATAGTTGGTTAAGTCTCTCTTTGTTGGGTTCTAAGACGGCCACCTTAAAAACTTTTTCATGTTGATCTCCACGTGGGGACTATGACAGGGGTTGTTAAGGGGTGGTGCTAATTTGGATATCATGACTAACGACTCGGCGAGGGTGAGCCCAAGTAGCCTAACGTTGCCTCGTCCTTTAGAGACCATTCTCTGACATTCTCTCTGTCCCTTATTAGGGGATCTATCCTTGTCTCCTCGTTTTCCTGGGGCTTAGTTGCCTTTTTTTCGCCCTGCTTTTCTCCTTTACGGAAGGTTTCAGCTTAGATAGAAGGGCTTCCTACATGGGTTGATGTATTTCTGCTTTTGACACCTCGACCATGCTTTTTGAGGTTCTTTGAGATGGAAAACATGTCGAGATCTTCGTGCCGCCATGACAAGCGGTGATATCAACTCTCTCATGCAGATATCCACTAATAACCAGTTCAACCTGGGTATGATTCAGACTCCTGCTTTATGGTCTGACAAGTAGTGGCTCGACTTCTGTATGTCCGTCTCGATGAAGTGGGGAGATGAAGCGATGGATAGCTCTCGAAGGATGAGATTGTCGATGTGGGAGTGTGTTCATGAAAGGCGATATTGAGACGCTTTAGTGTATTAGCGAAGGCTACGCATCTCCACCGAGTCTGGTATCATGTAGCTCCCTTGATTCTTGTAAGTATTGAGGGTGAATCTACAAAGTCTTTATTCAATAAGCATTCAATCAAAACAGCTATTTAAGAGAGAGGAAGTGTTACCCAGTAGTGAGCGGGGATTATTTGTTGTACCAAAGCATCCATAGAGACTAGAGCTCGTCCTTTTACTATTTCCCTCATGTGGTTGAGTTCTTGTTGGATGTCTAGGAAACACTGCTCCCACGATCGTTTCCCTATCTCCTACTGATAAAGGATGGGTCCATTGCCTTTGTTGCTCACACCGGGCATTCGATCATTCACGCGACCCTCTCAGGGGTTGGATCAGGCTGCTTGGCAGCTGGTTTCTCCTTCTCTGTCAACGTCTCGAGGAACGTCATGGTGTTGTTGTTCTTCCTGTGGGGCGTTGCATTTTGTGTTAGGTTCCTCCGAGTCTCTCGGCCAAATCTTTGGTTGGTGAGATGGGTTGTCTCCATCTCGCCGGCATTGGCAATAGAGTTTGAGGGCGTCTTGGTGGTCGGCTATCAGGTCACCTGTTGGTCATGCGCCACAGGGGGTTAGGCGTGACTCTGCTCATGTTCGGGTTGATACCATCGGTCATTGAGAATTGGTTTTTACTTGTAAGGCGGTCGTTCCCATAGGCGATCTGAGCGATGGTGCTTTTTCTAAACTGATGCGGGCGGATTAGAGTTGTTGGGCGATCAGCCGTCCAGTGTCGATCCCGACATTCCTCGTTATCTGCAAGAAAAAACAATAGAGACAAGGTGATCCGGTCGCCTCTCCGATGCCTAAGTCAGTCTTTTCTTCAAGGGAAAGAAAAAGATTAATTGCCTTGGGCGTGAGTTTATTGCATACCTTTTTGTGGTGGAATGGACCTGTATTTATAAGGGGAAATAGTGGTTACTTTTCTTGTTAGATGGTGATACGGTATCTCCCCCATTAGGTGAGGAGTTTCCTTTTCCTTATCATGGACCAATTGTTAAGGGATAATGGAGGAGCCGTGATCATGAAAGATCCTTCTTTCCTAATCTGTGGGGAGTGGATCATGGAGATTCGACACTTTTCCTTTCCCACGACTCTTTTACGCCGCCTATATCACTTGATCATGATCATATGGCCTAGTGGTTTCAATTCTAGGCACGGACTGTGCTGGCATGGATAGGACCTCGCTATGGGGCGAGCTTCGTTATTGGGTTTGAACCACTCCAAACCCTTCATCACTTATTTGAGCTTACGTTTTGGGATTGCGCTCTGGGCTTGTACACCTATTGTTTTGGACCCCATCATATTCCCACTAGATTTTATGGATTTTCATATTATTTTAATTTTGGAAATTCAAGCTTACGTGCAAATATACTCTAATTTCTATGAGTACTTGTGCTCTTTTACTCCATCATATAATGTGTCTTCCATACAATGTCTATATTGTCTTATATAAGATCCTTGCTAAAATATTGTCTAATAGATTGAAATAAATACTTTAAAATTCTTCCACTTTTAAACTCTAAAATCTTAAAATCTTTCGAAGGTGAATGTGCTCTTATATGTTGGAAGTTCAAAGGAAGAGAGTTTATTTTGAAATGAGTCATTATATCGGTTAATAAATCGATTTGAAAGGAAATTATTGAATATAATATCAAAGAAAATGTCTTATGTGATATAAAATAAAAAGTTTTTGTGATTATTTTATGTTTTATAATATCTAGAAAATGAATTTACATTAGCAAAAATTTTGTTACATTAACGTTTATAAACATCAGGGAGCGGATCTACGTGTTACAATAGGGTGTCAATAAACACACAAAAAATAAAAAAATAAAAAGAAACCCTATGATTTTAGTTACTTTTATAAAAGAAAATGAAGTTCGTAATAGCACGGGAGATCAATTGTTAAATGATTGTTTAGTTACTTTTATAGAGAAATTTTTATTTTTAAATATTAGTGACGATGTTATTGTAAATCGTTTCCAAAATATGAAACTCAACGAGAACAGTTGTAATAATTTTTAAATATTTTTTCATTGTAATAGGATGTGATTGAATTTTTATGACTTCTAAAATGAAAAATGTGATAACTTAAGAATTAAGTAACATTTTTTCTTGTATACTATTAGTCTATTATATTACTGACACCCCAAATATAAAATCTTGGATCTGCCCTTGATAAACATGTTACATTAACGTATAAAGAGTGTTACATTTCAATTATGTGACTTGTTTATGCAATGCATACAGATAAAGGTTTTCTCTAAAATGTAACACCTTTTATACTATAACAAATTTTTCGTTAATTTAACTTTGCTTTCCATATTTGATTAAACATGAAATAATCACGCAAGTTATTCAGTTTACATCACATATGACATTTTATTTGTTATTACACTAAGTATTTTTCTTTCAAAATGATTTATTAACCAACACAATGACTCATTTCAAAATAAACCATCTCCCTAATTCATCTTCTTCCTGCTGTACTTCCTCCCGCTGAAGGATTTTAAGATTTTAAGGTTTTTTAGGATTTAAGGGTGGAAGGATTCTATGATTTTGGTTTGTGATGTAAGGGCAGGCTGCCAATAGACAGTCTTAAGTTAGGGGATGAGTTTGTGGTAGTTTAAACCATAGGATATAACTTTTAAAAGATAAAAACATGTCTGGTTCAAAAAGGATTACCATATCAGCTTTGAGGTTTATTAATGATGAAATTAAGGTTTAGAATAAAGGGTTTTAGGTTTGGAAATGTTTTGGTTTGATTTGACGCAAAATAACCTTGTTTAGAACTCATCTTCGAGTTTTTCTAAGATAGGTTAGGGCTATGCACGATTTTGAGGTTTCTTTAAGGTCAGAGATGATGATTTTTATGGTTTCTAGGGTGAAACAAAGTATATGGAAAGGTTTTAAAAGTATGGAACTAAATTTGGAAAGTTTTGAGTCATGGTTGGAGAATTGGATTTGGAAAGTTAAAAAGAGAAGATTATGAGCTGAGTAGAGGTTATAGAATGATAGGTACTTACTTCACCACTCAAGGAATCCACCAAGAGATAAGAAGCCATGAATTCACCACTCAAGGGCATCCACTTAAGAGATTAAAGAACAAGATATCTTTAGCACCTAAGGGAGATCCACCCGAGAATAAACCTTGAACTCGCCTTTGTGGAATCACAGAGAGATAAAGAATGAGAACTCTAATAAAGAAGCGCACTGAAAAATATTATTAAAGCGACTAAATATAAGTACATTATGAGAATTTACATATAGGTCTCATCACTTTCTAAAATAAATAAAGTAACTCTTCCTTTGAAATTGAAAACAGACCTAATTTGAAAAATCGTTCTTAACTTTGATAGGAAAACAAACTTTATAATTTAAAATAAAAACAGCTAAAAACAATCTTTTAAAGCAAGTGGCTTCAAATAACATGAATTCAAGTATGTGCCTCTTTGGCACAACCTCCCAAATCCGAATTTTCCATGATCAAGATCAAATTCTCAATTGTTGTTGTAGATGTTCTACATCAATTGGCAAACTTTTCTTCCCTTTTGTATAGAAACGATGGATTAATGTAAAGCTAGGGTTTTTCCTCTCATGTCCTATCCCACTACCTATATATTTGCTTATGAAGCTTAAATAGAGAAGAAGTGAGGGACATTTATGTCTTATAAAAAAGTTAATTATTCAAATGCATGTTTTTAATATTTTGTAGGAAATGACATATGTTTAAATGATTTGAGGATCTTTGGTTTTGTTTTCCTTCTATTTGGTGAGATGATGCACATTAACATAATTCCTCCTAAATGTTATAGTTTTAAAAGGAATTTTGAGCAGTCCACAAAAACTTGATAATTAATTATATTGAGCAAGTCCCTTTTATAGAGTGTTTGCTGCCTACTCCAAGTTAGGTAGGATATTGTTACAAAATTTCAACTATTTAATTTACTAGTAGTGTACGTGATTCACTAAGTAGCATGTGTATATCTTCTTTTAAATATGTTGTGTCGATGGTTGAACAAGAAAGGAAGTTTGGGGGCCATGATATAAAAATTTATTCTCATTTAGGCAAAATAAACAAGCAAACGGTAGTGGTAATCAGAAATTTATGTAGGTCGAGGATCAAATCCCTTCTCTTATAACATGCATATTTTATTCCAAAAGTTTAGGAGTGAGGCACAAGGTGGCTGTTCCTAGGCTATTTATTTGAAGGATTATGATCAATATTATACACGGCAGTTAAGTCGGCCTTGAAATCCAGATGTATTGCCAAATCAGACTCTGTCTTGTGCGCTCCCTTCCTCCAGGGCATTGAGTCATCATAACCAAATCCGCGTCTAAAGCTTGCACAGAAGCCGTCCTCTCGGGTATTTCTGGAAAAGCCCCTCCACCACAAGTACCATTCTGTATCTGGCCGCTTGCGGCAGTGGGAAGGCTGTAACAATTCTTCAACAACTTCAAGCACTCTTCATCACTTCAGTCATGCTTAGTGTATCCATGATTTACCAATCATTAGACTAAATAAGTAGTATTATTATAGTTTTTATTCTATGGGATGAATTTAACCATAACTATAGATGGTTTCTCCATTGGTACCTTTCAAACATATTTCCTCAAGGTATTCGACCCTACAAGAGTTTGGAATTGATAATAACAAGAAAATAGGCAATGTAAAAATGATCATTATATTTATACAAATAGATTTATGTGAAAAATCCCTGGATCGAGGTGGAATTCTATCTTATTTCAAAAATATAGATATAAGATTGAAATAATATCAGATAGGAAAACTAATACCTTGGGGCTTCATAGCACTCCTTTCAAAAAAGAGTAATTCTATTTACACCCCCTCTATTTCTCTACTGCGGTAAAAAAGCGCATATAAGAAAAAGACACATTTAGCCTTAACTGCTGTTTTATATTTCTTTCTTACCAGTAACATCTGCCTTACAGCTCTACTTTAGCTGTTCCTCCTCGTAGTGGCTCCCAATCTTGAAACATAGTGAGAATGGTTACAGTTTTTTGCATATCCCACTTGTCGGGATTAGAAAATGGGATGTCACTGATATCAGGATATTGAAATCCCAGGTATGCTATCTGGTTTGCTGTCGGGATCAAGAAAATCGGACTCTTAAAAGCGACATCGGATGTTGAATCCGATAATAATAACCACTATTCTTCCGGATTTAACAAATCCCAGTTAGAAAATGGATATTCAAAGCAACATCAGGATGTTGAAATCGGTAGAATAAACTGTTGCTTGGCCAAGGACTGCCACAGGTTTGAACACAAGCCTTTTCTTCTTTACTATAATTGTCCCCAGCCTTACTCCCCACTACAGTTTTGCGGGGCATAGGTGACTGAACTAATTCTAGATAGATACAACCATCCTGCAAGATGCATGAAGAACACCATCCTAATTAATAATAAATTCAAAGGATAACTGTCATAACTGTTTACAGGAAAATACAAGATTTAAAATCCATACCCAAGTGCACTAGTAAAAAATGTGTGAAGCTTCCTGCAAAGCAAGAGTAATTTAAATGTTCATTTATTCTTTCCATTTTTGTTTCTATTTCTTTTTCTTGATGGCATCAGAAGTGATTTCTGGAATCTGATACCTGGCACTCTCTGGTGAAGAAATGCCATTACCTATAGATGCTATAATGGGAACATGACAATTGGTACAACTTAGTTATTTCTATAACTATAAGGTGTTGTGAATCAATCAGCATCTTATTTCAGAACTCTAGTTTAGCATAGACAAATGCAATAAACAAGTTTAAAAACCTTCAAGCTCATCCATTTTTCTTGCACCTTGGCATTACTCAGCACGGTTATCTGGTCAAATAGGCTTTCCTATGAACTAAAACATCAACCATTTTATATTTTAAGTATTCTCCTGATGATGGTCAGGAATTAAATGAAATATCAATTTGTTTGCACTTGTAATATTAGTTTTCTTGCAAGACACATCCACCATCGTTATTGGACCTATTTTTAAGAACAACAAAAGTACAAATAGTTGCAAAGAACTTGTCCCTGCTTCTCTCTTCTAATATACTCTGAACATTCATATAAATACAAATTAATTACTTTATTTATTTAATTTAACGAACAAACTAATATAATACAATAAAATAATCAAATTACATTTTAAACATGTGCCTCAACATAAATGTAAAACACATTCAGCCCATCCTAAGTCTTCTTTTCCTCGAACTAACATAAACAAAGAGTGTATGCATTAGAATCAAAGTGTGTCAGATCCACAGTGTGGCTGGAGGAGCAATCACATCGAGGAGGAGGAACTATCAAGTGTGGAGATCCTCGATGCCGCGGGAGGACACCAACTCAGCTGCGGAGGCCAGACAAAAGGGAGGCTAAAAGGGACGCTGCAGTGTGATAGTGTGTGCAGACATGCCAGAGTATGAGAGTGTCGTGAGATGTCGGTCTCATCCCACCCAGCCAGTATGCTATGCTCCTCATCTGCACCCCAAAATAATCGCCACTCGTCACTTCCACCGTATATCACATGCCTCAATAAACTCAATGCTCGCATTACGCCACATACAAAATGATATGTGAACTTAATATTAGTAATATAATAAAAAGTTAAATTAAATATTATGTAATAATTTAGATTACTAGGTCAAACGGTTCAAATTTAACTTACACTGTCACATCGGTAGATGCAAGATGTGAGGCGCAGAAGATTGTGCATCCGTCAGAAAACCCATCTCAAATGGTGGAGGTTTAACGAGCATGCGGAGCATATGATCATGTCTGCCATATACTACACTTTCCACTAGCACCGGGTATCGCGACTCAGACTCTCCGGACAATAGCAAGATTCATTCACTCTCCCAATATCGATCCAATAACATACCACGGCTCGTCAGGAGGTGCGGTGCTCCAGGGATGACCTGGGACAGGCCTTAACCGGGCGAAGACCCGCCCTATGATATGGCTCAACAAACCGCCCGACGGCGCATCCAAACCGCGCAATATCAACGGTGCTCGCCACGATCCACGTGATGGCTCCCAGCCATATTACTCTTGAACTCGCAATCGCATCTAGTCACCCCAACCGATCGCAAACTATCTGGAATCACGGGCGCCTCCAACGCTAGCCAAGACGCTAGTCGCTGGATTGATTATTTAATAAACCAAAACATTCCGTGAAAGCTACCATAAATCCGTGCTCACATAATGAACAAGACAATTAATATCACTATAATTTATAATTGAAAATTATTCAAAATTATCAAAATTTTCCTTGTACTTGGTTCCTCATAAGCCAAATGGTAGATTAAGGGTTAGGAAAGAAAAGGCCTTCGAGGATTAAATTTGGTGGGAAATTGTTTTATACTTGTTTTGCACATGAAGACATCTTTCTGAAATTATATGGGCTTATAAGTCTCAAACAGGAAATTTTTATGTGGGTGTGTGACATGTACAATATATCAGTTATGATAAAATGAACTTCTCCATATTATGAGCAAGAAGTTTCGAGTGTATGTTCATTTGGCATTTGCTTATATGAACCTTCTGTTTAGTCTACAATGGTATTATGCTCTCTTATTGTAGTAATGAAGGTACTTACTATTTTATTCCAAGAATTTTATTGTGTTTTATTTCAGGAGTTCGATCTGTTTTGTTATTATTATTTATGTGGATATCCAGATTTTGGTGAACCGTCCGTAATTATGTTTATGGCTAGCAATGTGGAGTTGAATAAAAGTTATTTGATTATGTGTGGAATCTTGTAGGTATCCAGACAGCTACAGATGCAAGGCACTCTGCCATATCTGCTAAGATTCCAGAGTTCAGCCACTCTGCCATATCTACAGATGCAAGGTACTCCAATATTCTATAAAGCTTGACCAGGACATTGAGTGTGGTGGTGGTTACCGGACATCATGGAATCCGGGTGAAGTGCATATTACCGGACACCATGGAATCCGGGTGAAGTGCATATTACCGGACATCCGGATATCACGAAATCCGGACATATTAAATTTCTCCTGACATCATGAAACTGCCAAAATCATTTTTCCGACATCGCGAAATCCGGTTGAAATCATTTTTTCCGGACATCATGAAATCCGAGAAAATAAGATCTCACCGGATTCCATGAAATCCGGAGTAGAAGCTCACCTTCGGATTTGAGAATCCGGTAACATAGAGTCCGGAAACCAAAACCAGACGAAATTTCAAAAAAAAAAAAATGCAAACTTCTTCGTATTTCTTTATATTTAATCCATTAAAACGCAGTTAATAAACACAAAAAAAGAACTTACTCGATATTTTGTCGACCGACTCGCAATATTTGGATGGGTTTCCTTGGGGTAACAAAGGGAGGATGGGGCTGGGTGCGATACGGAGGCCTGGCGCGGTTATCACTGATTCTCCGACGCGCTTCACGGTTTTAAAGAAAACTTGGCGACGGGTTCTAGGAACAACCTGATGCAGGCCGGGTTATAGCGTATATGCGCGGATTTGCAGTAACGCTACAGCGGAATGCGTGCCAGACGGCGCAGGACTTGGTAACGCCGTTTGCACGAATTCAAACAAAGAGCTTTTATTTCAGCAAGGTATTTAAGAATGTACAAGGCAGGTATATCAAAGTGCGTGAATGTAATCACTCCTTCAAAAAATCCATACTATCGGTCGGACTAATTCGGTTAACGAACCCAATGATTCATAGGAATCCAACTTTACTTGATGAAATGGAGCAATAAGTAATAAAAGAAAAAATAATTATTACCAGGGTAAGGCACAGCATTTTGTATAACATGAGGCAAGTCATAGTTAATGGCCTTGATGGTGGGGTACTTGTTTGTGATGATACCAAGTGTGGTCCCCACACCTCCACCCACATCCACCATATGCTTAAGATTCTCAAACCCCTTGTAGGATTCAACGATTTTATTGGTAATCATAATTGTGTGGTTGAGCATGGCCGTGTTGAAGATCCGGTTGTATATGGGATTCATGGCAGGATACTCAAACACGTGTACTCCATGGGCCCTATTGAATGGTATTCCTCCTTCAGTGATTGAGTCTTTCAATTGACTCCTGAATTAAGTATTCAGAGATAGTTGAGTCTGTAATCTTCGATAATAAGGTGGAAAAAATAGATTAGAAATGAGAAATATTATAAGTTGATAAATATAAATAATATTTAATTAGTATGAAACCTTTTGGGGCCGACCAAACAAAAGTTATGGTCATGTTTGATTACAATTTTCGAAAGCAATTTCCTGTTTTAAAAAATAAAGAAAACATGTTCGATTCATATTTTTTTTTAATTATAAAAAATACGAAACACACAAAAAATTCTATATTTAAATAATAAGAACAGATTTCAAAGAATAAAAATATAAGATTCTTTGTATTTTAAAAAAATTGTTCTCAACGAAAACAGTGTTTAAGAATAGGAACAACCAGGAGTTATATATATAAAAGAAGACAGAACATACTGACCAGCTGTCCATGAAGACCTTTTCTTGGATCAATGTCAAAATACTAACGAAATGCCACCTTGGTCAGGGACAAAGTATTTGGAGACAGGTGTGAGTCCGTACACCCTCTTGCCCCGCCCACCATGATCAGCAGCATCAAGTGCAGAGCACGTGAGGAGAGAGTGGGCGGTGAGGAAGTACAGAAGGCGGTCGAGCATGCCGGCCGCCGCAGGGTTGTCCGCCGCCAGTAGGGAAGCAATTTCAGAGGCAGATGCCTGACCAGCTTTGGCAATCACACGAAAAAGGTCAAGCTCAATGGCTGTTTGCAGAACCATGGGTAATACAGAGGAAGCCGCCAACTGCATGGCAGTGCAGTAGTTCTGTGCGTCTTCTTCACTAGTATTTCTATGGCTGCCTTTACTTTCTTCTACTAAATAACCCATTTTGCCTTGGCTTTTTTTTTTTTTTTTCTTGCTTCTTTTTCTGTAGTTTATATTTCAGTATTTTATCCAAAGACTTTGCATGCGTATTTATACTAGTGAGTGACTGGCTTGACTCCTTCCTACCTCCTTCCCGGAAAGAATTTGTTGAGTTATTTTCCACAAGAGTTTCTAAATCCTGCTTTTCCACAGATGTTTTTTAAATTTAATTTGCTATTAAATTTTCTTTTTGGGATTGATCCGGGTCCATTAGTTTGTTCGTGATGTTACTAAGTCAGCACATAAAACAAATTTTCAAATAGTGAACTTTTTAAAAAATAAATAAATAAATTCAAATTTTCGTTTTACCATCATATTTTAGGGCAATTTTTAATGCGTTTAGTAAATAATGATTTTATAATTAATATGCATTAAATGACATCTAAGTATTTGGTAAATCAATTTGCTAGATTGATATTTATATATAGTGACCAAAGTAACGATGCTACAAATTTTAATGAGTTAAATTTATTTCTAAAATTCATTACTTATAAATATAGACTTAATTTAGTCCAAAATTTTAGTTATTGGAGAAAAGTATAATTGACCATAATTATATTTTTCTAATGGGGAAATTAGCCACAATCTTAAGCTATTATATTCTTTATTATACTATAACAGATTTTATTAAGTTGTTAATATGAAAAATAATACATTTTACAAAAAGAAAAGAAAAAACCCACAATACGGAACCTTTGTTTCGTATAAATTTTTTTGTTATGGTCTATCCATATCAATCAAAATCACTAGCAGATATAAAAGACACGACTTGGAAATATAGAAGATGAAAGCCAGACAATTCAAAGATGGTAGGCAAGAATTTTAAATTACAGGATCAACTGTCAAAGGTCAAAGTAAACCCATGACAAAGCTATGTTTATGGAAAGAGAAAAGCTTAGTCTTGGTTTACGACGGTTGAAAATTGCATATAAAGTACAAAAGAAAATGATGAAGTCACCTTCCAATATGACATTTTGACCGAACATTGAAAATTTTGAGCCACTCTGATAGGAAGGTTCAAAATAGGAAAGAAAAATTGTGGGCATTGCAATATCACACCATTTTCATACCTGTGCTTAGTGGCCAGAATCGACTGCTCTACTACGAAATTTTACTTCGATCTCAAATTATAAAATACTCAATTGATTTCGTGTGTTAATCGAGTCGAGCCTACGTAATTTAATAAAGATATTGAGTTAAGCTCAATATTGGCGTAATATTTAATTCGGTACTTACTGCAAATTTAATCAATAATATCCAACTCGAAGTTATTCAACAACTTAATCGATTTGATTAACCGACAGTAGATTACACTCCTACCTAAGCCTTTTCCTTCATGCTGCTTTCCTTAACATGCTTAATCCATCAACCGCTTGCTCTGCCCACCTTCTACAACCATATTCCCTTGACGTTTTCTTCTTACCCTTCGGTACCAAAACTATTCCTAACAGTGTAGCTGCCTTGTACGGGCAATCTTCCCACGTGACGCCCCTCCTAGCTTTAGATGACACTGCTCTAGCCATATTAGTAATTGATCCATTTCATTTTTGGTTTGGCACGGTACAATCTTGAACCATTTTGGCACAAGCCTTCGTGGTGGGTAGCAACCAAAGCTCACCCCTCCTCCCTCACCACTCTATATTAGTAATTGGATCCATTTCATTTTTGGTTTGGCTGGGTATTGATTGAATCTTGAACCATTTTGGCACAAGTCTTCGTGGTGGGCAGCAACCAAAGCTCATCCCTCCTCCCTCACCACTCTATATTAGTAATTGGATCCATTTCATTTTTGGTTTGGCAGGATATTGATTGAATATTGAACCATTTTGGCACAAGTCTTCGTGGTGGGCAGCAACTAAAGCTCTCACCCTCCTCCTCACCACTCATTTCTTCCATAAGTGCCTTCTCCTCTGTTTTCTATGTTGTGATTAATTTTGTTAGATTGTATCTAATTCAACTTCATTCTATATCTGGTGGGTCCTCGTCATTCATCTACACCTTTCTTTAATTAAATAATAACAAAAGTTATTAAAACTTTTTGTTCTAAGGAAACTATGCCATAATATAAATATAAAATAGAGTTTATGGGTATGGACGATATTGATATTAAACTCTTTTAGAGTACAAATATGTAACCTCACATTTATTGAAATATATTTATTATGCTCATTAACCTTCACTTGTTCTGTTTGGTTTTGTTTTTTGTTTTTGTATTTTTTGATGTTCTAATTAGCACTGATAAAGTTTAAAGTTAATTTATATTTTTACATTTTATGCATGACTATTTTCAATAACTCTTAAAATTATGTCTTGAAACTATTTTTCCAAATAAAATTAATGGATTTCTTCAGAAGGATCCATCTGGTGGAATTCTTCTTCCAATGAGGACTTTTATAATCCACAAAATTTTTTCCTTTCTACCATTTTTCTCCATCTATAATAAAGTCACTTTCAAGCGCAGGATTTGAAGGTAGAAACTAATGACTTTTGTGTGGTTGTTGGTAGTTAGACATTAACTTTGATATAATTTGTTATATGAACGTAAAACAATGGTGAGTGAAGATGTAATAATAAAAAAGAGGACTTTTTTTTCAAGTCTTACTTGTGATGGTATGAAATTGCACAAGTAAAGGAACAAAAGAAATTATAAAAACAAAATTACTCTTGCTTTTTCCTTTTATTTTTGCTCTGAAAGAAAAAAAAGAAGATAAAAAGAGTTTCCAATACGATGAATTCATTGGATCTGGAAAATTTTTGAACACTTAGTGACAAGTTTTCCCCAAACTAAATTACAGCATAGATCACAAGTAGTAATCCTTCTCATAATTAAAATTCATATTTAAGACTTTGTTTGTCAATAATTTGAGTTTGGAATGTATATAATGTTAGTCCAGGATTTTTCTATAGAGTTTTCTCAATGTCGTACATTAAAAGATCAAGAATATTTTAGAATTATTTTTTTATATTGTTTGTATGATTGATGCAACGTGTAGTGTAATTGATCACACACGATTGATTAACAAAAATAACACGTCTCAATCCAAAGAACAAACTAAAGCAAAAGCTTTGATGTTTATTGATAAATTGATAAAAGTCCCTAAAACAAACTCTAAAACATCTATTTATACCCTATACATAATTTGAGCATAAAGGAAATAAAATAATATCTCAAAATACATAGGAAGAAAATAATATCTCAAACAATAATAGGAAAGAAAATACCAAAACAATAAAGGAAAAATAAATACATCGTAGACAATAATAGGAAAGAAGATAATTACTCCAAAACAATAACAGGAAATAAAAATAATATCCCAAAAAATAAAGATAATATCTCAAAACAACCAAAATAAGGATTTTTGATGATTTGATCTAACTACCTACATCAGTCACCTTCACTTGCGAGAAACTTGTCTTCGAGTTACTTTTTGGATATCCAAGATTCATATCCGGCCGAACAAGCGTACACAAGAATATCAAGCGTCTCAAATCTCCTATCCAGTTGGAAAATCAACAACATAAGCATTATTGTTGATCTTCTTAACAATTCGGTATGGTCTATACTTTCTTTGTTGAAGCTTGCTATGGTCACCTTACATTTGAGCCTTACTAATGAAAACCATCACCTCATCACCAAAATCAAACGACTTGAATTGTCTATGTTTGTTTGCCTTCATCTTGTACTTTTCATAAGCCTTCTCTAACTTGTTATTAACTTATGTTTGCACCTCTTGAACTTGCTTTGCCAAATCACCAACTGCTACACTAAGACTAGGAACTTTGGAATCTTCACCAAATCTAAAGCATGATTAGGACACTTTATGTATACAATGGAAAGAGGGGATCTACCTGTTGCATTATAAACGACGTTGTTATAGGAAAACTCCTCTTGTGTTAAAATCCCATCACATTTATCCATGAAAATATTCGAATAAGATTAACCAAAGTCCATTAATAACCTTTCTATCTCGCCATTTGTTTTGTGGATGTGTTGTATTGCCATCGGGTTCAATGATGAGTCAAATAAATTTCCAAAGAGTAATCCAAAAGTGACTATGAAACTTAGTGTCACAATCAAATGTAATAGTATTCGCACTCCATATCCCCTCCATTACATGGCAAGAAATGCGCCATCAAGGCAATTGCGTAGCTACAAAAGATCGTGTTAAGTCCCCGACAATAGTGCCAAAAAATTTTTACATTAACCGCACCGCAGACGGGTCGCACAAGTAATAAATGGTTTTCTACTATAACCGATTGTTCCCACGAGGACTATAGGTTTTATGGTGACGGCACCCTGCTACAAGCTAGTTCATTATTCGAGTATCCAATTATGTCGGGAGAAGTTATAAAACTAATAAAAACAAAACAAAACAAAACACATGAATGCTTTGTGAAAACTAGATTGAATTGACTAAAACTAGGGAAAACTACTTTATAGAGGAATTGTATTGGTTATCGTCATTGATGCCTAAGGATTCGTCTAGGTAAGGCTCGGGTTAAATGAATTACAACTTGGGTTGTTCCAAGGACACGGTATAAGGATCCCACTCTCGTGTTCCCCCTTGTGTTTTCTCGTATTCGCTTCTTATTCATAGTTACACCCTTCCAGGTTGTTAATACAATACTTTTCAAAGGTAGCTCTTCTTCGAGCTCTATCGGGTCATAGTTAGTCCTCGCCATAGAGCCAATCCGAACTAAGCTCTGGATTAGTCACAGTTATGATCTTGTAATCCGCACTTAATGGGTTTGATGTCCCCTCCTAGTGAAATCCACCTAGTGCTAGACTTTTATAATTCCCTAGGTCTCTTTAATTAGGTTAATTAAACTCTCGATTAATTAAATAGCACTTAAAGAGAATTGGAGCGCATTTAAGGGCTTAGTTCCTACATCACCAGAATACCCTTGTAAGAAGCTGGGATCGAAGATCCACCTCAAGACATACACTAACCAAGAACTTAATCTTCCAAGGACCTCACACCAAACACAACAAATCAAGTATAAAAGAACCAACCAACTAAATATTAGACAAACCCAATCATTAAATCTGATAATCAACCCTATAGAATGATTAACCTAACATTTTAACCATTAAAACCCACAAAATCATGTTGTTGACAAACTCAAAGTTACAGAAATTAAAGAAGGAGAAGAAATAGAAATACAAAAACAAATATATATGCAAATGTCTTTAATCTCAAGCTCAAATTGAAATTCTCCACTCTATGTAGTTGTAATCTTCACTAATATTTAGTTATAATCCAAAACTTTCACAAAACAAAACCTAAATCTAAGCAAAACAATGAAACCTAACCCTAGAAATGGAACAAAACCCAAGAGAGAGAGGAACCTTAGAGGAGAGCCTCTTATCTAAAATTTTGAACCCTAATTATGTGTGAAAAGGCCCTTAAATAGGCATTGAAAAATGGGCCAAACGAGCCCAAATGGAAAGAGATTTTTGGGCCAGCGTCATGCAGTCGCTACAATGGTGACTTGCGGTCATGACCTTACCGAGAGATGAAGTCCACGGTCTACAACAGGGGAGTTCATGATCGCGACCTGGGTCGCGACCTCGTCAAGAAGTCAACTAATGTCGCAGCATCGCTCACGCCTCGCGACCGGGTTGCAACCCTATCAAGATATCACTTTAAACGCGACCTCGCCTAAAATTCGCTTGCACAGGCGGTCTCTTCTACTCGCACCGTCAGACCTTGGCTATTTCCAAGGGTCGTAACTTGGAGCCTCGAGGTTGCGACCGTGGGTCTCCTTCATCATAGAACTCTCTATTTTTGAAGCTCTGAACTTGTTTACTTCATCTTCTTTTCTTCGTTTATGCAAAATACACAGCTATAGGGGGTTAGACATGAAAATAACTAAAAGGAGTGCTTGGTTAGTATCAAAACTATGATTTATGCTATACTTTGAACTAAATAATGCTAACCTAAAGCACAACTAACAGCCATCTTAGAAAACCTATTAACCTAATCATAAACAAAAATCCATACCTTGTCAGTTCGCAAAACCCAACACAAAGTCCATAGAAAGATCCTCCCATAGCATCGGGAATGGGTAATGGCATGTATAATCCCGTGTTTTAAGTCTAACTCTTCGCCTTGATGCCATACATAACACCTCGACACAATAGTAGTCACATCCCTTCCTCAACTTAAATAGTACCTATCCTTAACGGATGCAATGGTTTTATCTCTCCAAGATGACCCGCTAAACCACCACCATGAAATTCCGAATGACTTTCTCTACGAAGAGAGGTGTGAGGGAAGACAAAGTTGCCCACTCTTCATGAGTAACTCATCATGTATATAAAAATAATCACAAGGTTGTTTAAGCACACAAGTAGCCCAAACCATTTTGAAGTCAATGCTTGTATTCAATTTCATCATTGTCTCAAAACCTACTATCACCAAACTCAAGGTTCTCATCAAAGCCACTCGTCTACTTAATGAATCCATCACCCTATTTTGTTGTCCTGATTTATGGACAAGCTTATAAGGGAATTTCTCTATGTAAGCTGACCACATAACATGAATAAATATTTCTGAATTTTTCTTATGTGTACTTTAAGTAATTTCAAAGCCCGATGATCAAGATAGAGAATGAAATCCTTGGCTATGAGATAATGCTCCCAAGTTTTCAAAGCCATCATAACAACATAAAATTCTTTGTCATAGGTCACTTACTCCTTGCTTCGCACAATTTTCACTAAAGAAAGATATCAGCCTCTTCTATTAGGATAAAACAGTCCCTATACCAATGCCACAAGCATCATACTCTACCTCAAATAACATCTCAAAATTCTGTAATGCCAAGACAGGTGTTGTGCTTAACTTCTCTTTATTCAAAGAAAAACTACTCTCTTGCTCCCTGCCCCAATGGAACCTCCATTTCTTCATACACTCAGTAATAGGTGCTACAATGCGGCTGAATGCTTGAATGAACCTTCGGTAGGTTGCTAACCCATGGAAGTTCCTTACATCACTGGCATTCTTTGGGGTAGGCCATTCCCTAATAGCCTTCACTTTCTCCTCATCTACTTTAATTCCCTCACTACTCACCACATATCCAAGAAATAGCAAACTATTTGTCATAAAAACACATTTTTTTTTTCAAATTTGCATATAATGTATTTTCCCTCAACACCTTAAACACTTCCCTAAGGTGTCCAACACGCTCCTCTTTCTACTTACTATGAATAAAAAATATCATCAAAATAAACAACTACTCATTTGCCCAAGAAAGGTTGTAGTACCTAATTCATAATCCGCATAAAAGTACTAGGAGTATTTGTTAGCCCAAAAGGCATGACTAACTATTCATACAACCCATCCCTTGTCTTGAATGTTGTCTTCTACTCATCACCTGGACGGATTCTGATATGATGATATCCACTCCTCAAGTCAATCTTGCTAAACACAATTGCCCCACGCAACTGATCGAGCATATCATCCAACCTTAGAATAGGAAATCTATATCCAATGGTAATGTTGTTGATCTCCCTGCTATTCGGTGTGAATTATACATGCATTTTGAGTGTGTTTTTCATGCATTTATATAACTCGAGTGCTAAATTCACACCCTATTCATAAATATTATACTAATCTCCCATTCTACATTGTTTTATAGAATATGAAGGAAAAATCAAGCAAAAGAAGAGCTGAATGACATGAAGGAAAAACCAGAGTTGAGAAGTAAAAGACCTCTGGTTCGCTAGCATAGGACAACCTTGCCTAGGTGAAGAGGTTCACTCAAAGTGAGGGAGCGTACCGCCTAGGTGAACCAACAATGCCATTTGAAGCATGCCAAGACCACTATTGGGTTCACCTAGGTGAACCTAGCCCTCGCCTAGGCGAAGCCTGCCTTCGCCTAGGCGAAGGACCACTACATCAGAAGAAGACACATGTCTTTGCCTAGGCGAAGAACATCGGGTTGGAACATGAATATTCCCATTTTTAACCCAATCATTGGCCCATTTCTCGATGGTATATATATATATATTAAATATGTAATAGACCAAAAAAGGAGGAGAAACTTGAGAGGAGGCGGCTACACTTCCATTTCTAGGGTTTTTCTCTCTAGGCTTAGTTTTCCTAGGGTTTCTAATTTTTACTTGATTTTGAGCTCATTTTTAGAGCCGTATCGAAGATCCAATTGCTAGGGATACTCTTGTAGCAAGGGAGCAAAGTTTTGACTCAGATTGATTACACATTTGTTTTGCATTCCTAACTTTTACTCTTATTCTAATCTTTCGCATTTTGTTTGCAAATATGATATTGTCATTTTGAGGTCGCTATGAATGGCTAATTTCTCCCATAGGGCTAGTTGTTGAAATTGGTGGTAGACTTAGGGCTTTTATTGAATGATTTTTATGAATCCATGCTTGTGTTGAGGTTGTATGTATGTCATTCCTTAATTTTCCAGGGTTTTATCTAATTGTTGTATGCTAGAGGGTGAAGTTGAGACCTAGAGTTCAAGGGGTTTCACAGTGACAGTTGCAAGCATCCCCTTATGAATTGATTTCCACCTCTAATGTCCCACAATTGTTAAAATCTAATTAACTTAATCCAAGAGATCTAGGAAACTAGGCATGCCTAGTACTAGGTGGATTTTATTAAGAGGGACATCATCCAACCTTAAGTGATGATTGTAAGGACCAAAAGGAGATCATTCAGAACAGAACCTGGTGTATTCTATTGTAAGGACCAAAAGGAGACCAATAGAATTCCCAAGGATTGATTCGCCTTCGAACAGTATCACATTATCTGACCTAGAAGGAACGAAAGGAGAATAGGAATGAGGTGTGAGAAATTGAGGGGAGACACAAAATTGTGAATCTTATATCGAGTTCCTTGGGTAAGCATAAGGATATTTTCATTTCAATCGATACTTTGCGATGTTGAGCCATAAACCCACCAATGGAGATAACTGGCCTTAGCGTTAATCATTAAAGTTTTCTTCCATTTCAGTTCAATCATTTTTTGATTTCCAAGATTTAGGTTAGTTTAATTTAGTTTAAGTCATAGTTAATCATCATCCTAATCAGTCACATCGCTTAGATAGTGAATTTCATTAGTAACCGGGGTACTTAATGTTGAGACCAAAACATGTTTGCACATTTATGCATTAGTTATGCATGCAAGATTATGACGTTATCACCAAAGGACTACTATCTAATCCCCAGCAAAAGCGCCATAAAACTTGCTGGATCGATCGAAAGTGACATATACACAAGTTTATAGCAAAGCTACCCAAGGACTATTAACTAATCCTGCATCAAGATCAAACTTGGTTTGACATCATACTATAATAACCAAAATTTTTTAGAGTAAATCAATTTCCAATTCTATTGGTTTTGATGATATTCCAAGTAAGTGCACAAATGATAAGTAATAAAATGGAATTAAGTCCAGATATCGATCCCACAGAGATCTCAAGAATTTTTCATCAACTACCCTGACTACTCGAAATTCATACTATTTGGACCATCAATTGATATGGGTGTCCAGCATAAAAGCTGGGAAATTAACTAATTCAAAGAGAAATGAACATTCAAATAGACTGAAATAAAACAAATGAAGGAAAATAAATTTCGACGAAAAGAAATGAATACTGAACAGTTATCATAGGAAGACACATCAAGAGAAACAATTGTAGTGAACGATCAATTCCTGTAGTTAATACTGAATAAATTTCTTGATTATCTCAAGTTTCGTGGCACCGTCTAAGGCATTTGTAGTGCAAATTCGATCTCTCCACACTCCACACATTTCATTATCTCATTCTTCCCGATTCTCTCGAATTACTGTGGAGCGAGATAAACATTTCTAAATAAGAACTTCCTTGCCGGGGTATTTTTCTTTGCAATACTCATACCTGCTTTATGGATCACCGTACACCTTAACTCCTGCTATCTGGCCAAGCAAGGATATACAACTTCCTAATTACTTTCCTCGAAATTAGAATAGATCAACCTTCCTGATTAGATCTCAAATAACACGGGATTGGCCTCACTATCCGAATTGAGGTGAAATCTCGCTTGTTTAAATAGATAAGTCGCTCAACTCGCTCTTGACTTCAAGTGAGAAGAGGATTTATCTCCAAGTGAACTTGCAAAGCCTCAAAGGATCCCTTTAATACAGTGTGTTAGTATACCTTCAAAGAAATGTACATTACTCCTGTGGATTGTCTTCCTCGTGGTCACCGAGGACCTCCTTAAAATCGTAGTAATGACGCAATTTTAACGGTATAGTAAACCGACATTCGCATCCGGCAAAATCAATAAAACCCATAATCCGCAATCTGCAAACCGAAATGAACAAGATGCTGGAAATTACTACGCAGATCACTCGACTACAACGTTCACTAAATGGAAGCTCGGGTTCCCCACCATCGAATCACACGAGACAAAGATTCTTCCGATCAAAAGAATAACGGTAATTTGAAACTCGGGTAAATAATCGACCTTAAATTGTCTCAACTTCAATGCATTCCTGTAGTAATTTGAAAAGAAATTGAATTCTGTATTCACTTTAGCAAAACGATAACATTCGTATCCAAAAAATAAAACGAAAAAAACGAAAAACACCGTTCTAAATGACGAAAAGAAAAGAAAAGAAAAGAAAAGAAAAGAAAATAAAAGTGAAGCCTAGGCTACCCAGATCTCTCCTCTGATGCGCCTGCGACTTGCTTTACTATTCTGGGTAGCCTCCTATTTATAGGGTTTCTCAGTTGGGCCCTAATCCCAATGTAGCCTGCTGTGGAATTCCAAGTATCCAGGCCCAAGTCACTGCTCACGTCGCGACCTCAGTTTTCTTGTCGCGACAGCATCCATGTCGCGACATCTATTCTCATGTCGCGACATCAACCTTAAGTTGATGCGTACCGTGCGGAACTCCGGTCGCTCTTGATGTCCCGACATCGAGCCGAGCCTTCACCCGCTTCGCTTGCTCATTGTCAGTTTGCCGCGGACATTATGATCATGTCGTGACATCCACTTAAGAACCTTGCAGTATTCAGTTGTTGATCCTGGTGTCTCGATATCAGGATGTTGTCGTGACATCGCTTAACGCCTTTTGCAAGTTTCAGCTGGTAGGCTTGGATGTCGCGGACATCGCTCTGTCGCGACATCACCTTACGCTTCGTAAACTTCACCGCGAAGCCTTCATTGATCTCCTCTGATGTCACGACTTCGCATTAAGCCCCCGCCGTAACAACCGTTGTTCTGTGTCGCCACATCGCCTTCTTGCCGATATCACCTTATGCCGCCAGAGGTTGCACTGGTTGCTGATACGGATAAGTCGCTGACTTAAGAGTTTCGTCATCACTCTTAATTTATGCCCTTCCTCACCGCTCTACGCCAAAGTATCCCCCGTCACGACCTGCATCAAATTCTCTCTTCAATCTTCCCTCGATGTCGCGACTTTAGAACCTGGATCATAGAGACTCTAAGTCGCATCAATAATTCAAAGAATTGATTTTATTTCGCTCTAATGTTGACCGCATTTTTATCCACTTATTGTCGTATTTTTCTTCTTTCTTGCTTCCTTCCCGCTAATGACAAATTGGTGAGTTTCTTCATAATTCAGATATTAATTATTCAATTTTAATCGAACCAAATGCGTAAAAATGGACTAAAAAGAGATGACTTTTAAGCTCATCAAACTCCCCCAAACTTAAAATTTTGCTTGTCCTCAAGCAAGGAAAAAGAAAGAATTGTTTGTCCTCAAACAAAAAGGACATTTTTATGTTTTGATTTGCAATTTGATACAATTCAATTGAAATACAAGGACTGCATAGCTTCCTGTACATCTACTCTCAAAGTTCGAATCAAGGCTAATTTCTACTTTCTTCAGTTTGCAAAACTGAGATGTTGAACTTGTTTCACAAACAGTTTAGTTAACTGATCCTGCTGAATTTTAAGTCTTTCTTACTCGTATCCTGGATGAGTCAATTAGCCATTAAAAGATTTTCACAATTTTGATCTTTGTCTGATTTTTCAAATTCCATAAGCTTGTTGTTCATATTGATCTCCACTAATGTAGGTAATTCCAACCTTCAAGATCAGTCAGGTCTTTTGGGCTTGTAATGTTAGGCTTGGGTAGATGGTAGGGTGAATGGAATTTTTAGGCTACGATCACCATTGTTCCCTTTGTCTCTCGTGAATCACATACGCTCTCGCTTTTCTTTGTAATTTCCAGAACAACTCCCAAACTTCATGTTCGGGATACCACTTTGATTTTCTTCTATTCAATATTCTCTGCATGTTCCCGCCTCTAATCAGAATTCAACCGGGGACTCTCTTTCTTTTCATTAATTAGAAGAGAGCCAAGGTATGTTTTGCCTTTTAGTTTCTAACACTCTTAGCAAATCCTTGGGTTAGTAACTTATACTGCAGCTTTGGTATTAGTAAGTACTAGGTGTTGAAACACCCTACGAACTTAATTGTTCTTAGAGCTTAGGCCACAAGACAAAACCCGTTCCCTCTAGCCTTCTTTCGTCATATTTTTCTCGACATCTCGCATTTCTTTCTTTCAAATTCCTTTTCAGATTTTCCCTGAGTTCCCAAAATTTAAACCCCCAAACTTCGTTTCTTCCTCTCTTTTGAAATCTCCGGTAATCACAAGTTCCCTCCGAGGGTTGATTCTCGACGGGTTTGTAAACTTGTTGGTTTATTTTTTGAGAATAAGGCTGTTTTGGCTCAATTTCTGAACTAAGGCATATGCATTAGCATATAATTGGGTGGGTGGTCGAAATGGCTCAAACTTTCCAAGAACGGCCCTCGCATCATGTCATGTCAGTTCTATCACCTAGGATTTCGCCTTGATAAATAATCTAACAAGTTCTAGAATTTGAGTTTATTAACTGTGGATTTCCCTAAAGACTTCTTGACTTATACCAGATTATGAGAATTCCAAGATGTTATTTTTAGCAGGGTTCTTGACTCACTATTCACACCACAAACTAAAATACTTGTTTTGTTCCTGGTTGGACAGTATAACCAATCTATTATGAACCCATCGTAAAAATTTCCAATGGGCCAAGAATGTTTGTATTTCAATTAAATTGCGCTGTTGCTATGCAAAGACTTATTCAAGCATTTCACCTTTTATTCATTCTACTATCGCATTAACAATTTCTTAGTTTCACTCACAAATGACACCAAGATTTTGTTCAAAAGTCGTCATCAGTGGTTATTCGATCAACAAGAACAAGAGTAACACAATTCAATTGAACTCAAAACAAAAACAAATTTATGTTTTTATTTCCACATGTCGCGACTTTAATGCCACCTAAAACAAGATGTTGTCAATGTGGCAAACCTAAAAATTTCCTACCGGGTAACATTTCCTGTTTGTCGCGACATCAAGTTAATTGTCGCGACCTTCTCAACCCTTGTCGAGACGTCATCCCTCGTCGGGAAAGCATATATGTCCTCTTATGTGGTTATGATGTCGCGACAACTTCTTTAGGAGGAAGTTCTCTTGTCGCGACTTCAAATTTTAAAGCTCAATGTTCGTAGAGTCTTCATTCCTTAGCTACTCTAAACTTTCAACATCAAATGAATCAATTTCACGAATTCATACATGTACTAAATTCACTTTCTACAGAATTTATGTAGGGAAAAAATTGCTTCCCCTTTCCCCGTATTCCTCCATGTGAGTCATAAAGTTATCCAATAGCTTGCTCTTCCCTCCTTCCTCGTATTTTTGCACACGAACCCGCAATACCGATGCACTACTACATCAAACTAAACAAAGTCCCGTATTAATTGCTAATAAATCAACACGAATTCTAACTAAAATTCAAATATAAAATTAGGAAATTCGCATTTCCTATGGGTCAGCCTCCCATCACCGCTTCGCTTTGAGTCCTTAGTCGACTTGTTGTTGTGTTCCTTCTTCTTTAGATATCCCGAAGCTCTTTCATTCCTTCTTCTCTCGCTAAATGCTTAAGTCTTTGTCCATTTACTCGAATTCTTCTCCAAAGATCTGCCCCAATGTCACTCGGCCCAAATGTATCATTGACACCACTGTGTACGGTCCACCCCATTTGGATTTTAGCTTCCCTGGAAACAACTTCAGTCTAGAATTAAACAGTAGAACTTTTTCCCCTGCTCTGAACTCCTTCCTTAGGATCCTTGATCATGCCATTTCTTTGTCTTATCCTTGTAGATGGTAGCATTATCATAGGCTTCATTTCTCGCCTTCCACTCCACATTGAGCAATCTCTCCTTTGCGCTTTGAAATCGGTTCAACTTCTTGATGGCCCACACGCTTTGCATTCTAATTCCAGAGGTAGTGACATGGTTTTCCGAATACAATTTCGTATGGGGACATTCCAATGGGAGTTTCAGATGCACCCGTGAGTCCCACAAAGGCATCATCAAGTTTGGAAGACCAATCCTTCCTGTTTGGACTCACTGCCTTTTCAAGTATTCTTTTAATCTCCCCGTGGAAATTTCTCGCTATCCATTGGTCTCGGGATGATACGCGACTCATTACATGTTTGATCCTATACCAAGCCATGAGTTTTGCAAATGGCTTCCCCATCACTAATGATAGTCCCGGGTGATCCAAATCAAGCCAAATATTCTTTTGCAAGAAGCTCATAACTGTATTAGTATCATTTCTAGAACAGTTCATCGCCTCCACCCATTTGAAACGTAATAAACTCAAGCAGCGTATGTACAGATTCCTTAAATGATGGTGGAATGGTCCAAATCCATCCCCCATACATCAAATAATTGCACCACCATAATACCCTTAGGGGCATTTCATTTCTCGCTGCCGATATTTTCCAATCTTCCGCACCATAACTTGACCCATTCAAGCATAAATCTTCGAAAAGCCGTGGCCAATAAAACTAGATTGGAGTATTTTATGAGCCATCTCCCGAAAAGTGCCCCCATAAGGTGATGCATGGCATTCATCCGTAATTTTTCCTTGTTCATTTTCCGCACACATTTTCTTATTATCATATCAGCACCTTTAAATAAAAGTGGATCATCCTAAATATAATACTCGCTCGTCGCCTGAGTTTCTTCCGTTGGGAAGTGAATTCGAAGGAACTACCCACAAGCCAAATAGTTCACAATGCCTGCATACCATGGAAGCTGGGACAGAAACCTTAAATGCGCTTCATCCGGGAAATTCTCGGTTAATACTACCTCTCTCCTTCCGTGCTTCTTTCTACTCTTGACAAGTGATCAGCTATCACATTGTCACATCCCTTTTTATCCTTGATTTCCAAATCAAACTCCTTGTTTAGACCAAAACGTGCATACAAAATTTACAACAATGCTACCCAAGGACTATTAACTAATCCCCGGCAACGTTGTCATAAAACTTGTTGAAATTATAATATATAAACCAAAAAATCTCCTAGAGTAAGTCATTTTCAAAGTTTGGTTTTGATCTGATATTCTGCAAGTGCACAGGTCGACAAGTAATAAAATGGATTTAAGTCCAGATATCGATCCCTCAGAGATCTCAAGTAAGAATTTGAAATCAACTACTCCCGACCACTCAATTTCCATACTATTCGACCAATTAAATGATAGTAAGATCCAAAGATTAAGGTGCCGGAAAAATTAAAATGAACATAGGGAGATAACCTAAATGAACAATAAACTTGAATGTAAATAAATAAAGAATAATGCATTAGTTAGGAAAATGAATAGAAATTGAATAATAATCGTTTAGAGAACGCATTAAGATCAATGCTATCGTGAAGAATCAATTCCGTTGTCAACTTGTAAATTTTTCTCAGAATTTCAGCCAGACCGTCTACATGCTAATAGTTCAACCGATCTCTCCACACTTCACATTTCATTATCTAATTTTTGACCCGACTCTCTCGAATACGTGGAATTAGATAACTACTTTTAATGTGACTTCCTAATTCGGGGTATTTTTCTTTCACAATATACCCATTTACGACCGTGAACCTTAGCTCCCAAGTTATCGGTCAGCCAGATACACCTTGTTACTGGCCCTCAAATTGTAGGAATGGGATCACCCTCCTCGATTAGATCTCGCCTTAACACCTGAGTGGCCTCACTATCCGACTGAGGGTGAACTCTTGTTTGTTTAAATGGATAACTCTGCTCGACTCGATCTTCGATTTCAAGCAGAAGAGGATGTATCCAAGTAAACTCACAAAGCACAATAGATCACTAATAGCAGGTTCATATACCTTACAGAGATGTTCATAGCTCCCAGAATGTAACTTCCGTGTCACACGTAGGACCTCCTTGAAATCGTGAGAAATGAACAATTTCTTAATACGGTATAAGCAAACCGATATTCAGATCGAAAAACTTTAAACCCATAATCGAAAGTAAATTCATAACTCAAATTGCGAATTTGGTCGGAAATAACAATAGGAAAGATAAATTCCGACAATAGCATTCACATAATGGAAGCCGGGTTCCTCAATTAATGACCACACCGGCAAGATTCCTCCGATCATAAGAATACGCATTAAACTCCGGATAATCTTAATTTGTCCTAACTTCAACTTTCCAGGTAGTAATTTGAAAAGAATTGAATTCTGTATTCAGCTTCTTCGCAAAACGATTACATCCCATTCCAGAAAATAAAAATAGAACGATCAATCTAATCTAATCTCTAATTATTAACATTCAAGAAAAATAAAAGAAAAGAAAAGAAAAGAAAAGAAAAGAAAACTAGTGGGTCGAGCCTTCAGCTATCCGCATCTTCTCGTCTCGTGGCCGCCAAGTCGCTTTTAATGAGCCGGATAGCTGCGCATTTATAGGGTTCCCTAATCAGCCCTAATCCCAATGTAGCCCGGCCGTGGATTTTGTGGAGCATCCAGCCTAAGTCACTGCTCAAATCGCGACTTCCGCCTCTCGTCGCGGACATCATCGACATCGCGACATCAATCTCACGCCGCTACATCAACTTTACTCTATAAACCTTGATTTAAGGCTTTATTCATGATGTCGCGACATCACTATCTTGTTGCGACATCTTCTTAGAGGACTGTAAGCTTCAACTGGTCGCTCCTGTTGTCGCGACTTCAATATCTTGTCGCGACATCCCTTTATGGCTCTGCAGCTTTGATCTGGTCGTTCCTGATGTCACAACATCGATATCTTGTCGCGACCTCACTTTATGAAGCTTCAACCTTCAATCGAAGGGTGTCTTGTGTCGCTGACTTCGATCTCATGTCGCTGACATCGCCTTATGGCTTGCGCTCTCACTTGATGGTTTTCGATGTCGGACGCACCCTCTTGTCGACAGTTAGCCATTACCTCCTTCGCCTTCATCTCGTTCCCGATGTCGACATCGATCTCACGCCGCGACATCGCCTTAAGTCTTTTGCGCTTCTTTAACTTATTCCTTCGGATGTCGCGACATCAATCTCTTTGGTTTGACATCAACTAAAGGACTGCAGGTTTCAAATCGGCTTCATGATGTCGCGATATCAATATGTTGTCGCGGACATTAACCGGACACGCATGTTTCACCCGTCAAGACTTCAGACATCTTTCCTTTGATTGTTCTTGGCTGTCAAGAGCATCAATCTCTTGTCACGACATCACTTCATGCCTCCACAAGTCTCAACTGTCGCTCCCCTCGATGTCGCGACACGCAGATCTCTGTCGCCGACTTCGATTCATGACTCAGAGTTTGAACTGTGGTTCCGATGTCACGATTCTCCGATCTCACGTCGCGACTTTCGCCTCATTTCTTACGCCTTTCTCCCAAGCGCTTCATGTCGCGACTTCATAACTTGTTATCCATGTCGCGACCTACATCGATTTCCTTCGATTTCCCGATGTCGCGACCATGACTGGACTGGTAGTAAACCCTAAAATCATACAATGACTCAAAATGCAATTCTTTTCATTTCCGTCTCGCCAATCGACCGCACTTTTATTCCACTTATTTCTCGCATTTTCACGCTTTTTCTTCTTTCTTCCATTCTACCTCGCTAATAACAAATGGGTGAGTTTCTTCATACTTCGTAGTAATTGTCTCTTTTGATATGAAAATTAAGCAGAAAAATGGACTAAAAATAGATGACTTAAGCTCATCACTTCGCAGAACAGCTAAAGAGACCCACCTTATCAATCTCGCTTAGCTTCCTTTTTGACATCAAGTATTTGATTAATGATCAGCAGAATCACCACATGGGATCCTAAATGTATTGCCTAAATTTTTCACAAGCAAATAATACTATAGCTAGCATCTCCTTTCTTCGCCTGTTGGAGTAGTTCTCTTATGCTTCATTGAAGGTTTTACTAGCATAGTATATGGCCTTGAATATTTTTTCTTTTCTTTGCCCCAACACAGCTCCCATGGCAAAATCACTAGCATCACACATTATTTCAAATCCCTGATCCCATTCTGGTGCAACCATTATAGGTGCTTGTACCAATTCATTTGATTTCTTCAAAAGCATCCTTGCAGAGTCATCAAAATTGAACTTCTCGTGATTCTTTTTCCAAAGAATTTATAAATAACCGCTATTTTTGAAAAGTCTTTTGATGAATTTCCAGAAATCCAAAGATGCCCCAAAGAAGCTTCTTACCCTTTTACTGTGGTAGGTGGTGCAAGAGTTTTGATAATGGATACCTTTACTGGTCTACTTCTAGTCCCAGGCGTAAATTTTATGCCCAAGAACAATACCTTCGTCACCATAAATGACATTTTTCCCAATTCAATGCCAATCGCTTGTCTCGGGCATCTTTGGTGCATCAAGCCAGATTGTTTGCAACATCGATCAAAGCCGGGATCCAAAACACGCTGAAGTCATCCATGAAAATTTCCATCACTTCTTCAACCAAATCTCGAGAATATAGGACATCCACCTTCTGAATGTAGCTGGAGCACATATAGCCCAAATGGCATCCTTCAAGGCAAAGGAACATGAGGCATGTGAATGTGGTCTTCCTTGATCCTCAGTGCAATTGCAATCCGATTGTATCCCGAGTACTCCATCCGTGAACAAAAGTGAGGGTGTCCCGCTAACCCGTCCAACATCCGATCAATGAAAGGCAAGGGAAATGATCTTTTCCTCGTCGGGCCGTGATTCAACTTCCTCGTAATCAATACATACCCTCCATCCTCGTCACTGCTCTCGCTGAATCAATTCATTTTCTCATTGGGTGATCACAAGAAATCCACTCTTCTTTGGAACCACACATGGACTGGACTCACCCAAGGACTATCCGAGATTGCATAGATGAAACCAACATTCGCACTGAGTACCTCTTCTTGACTACTTCCTTCATTATCGGATTCGCCTCCCTTTCGATGTTCTACTACTGGTCCTCAAGTTTCTTCCAAATATAATTTGTGCATGCAAATAGATGGACTGATACCCTTTAATTCTTCAATGGACCAAGCTATAGACTCTTTATGTTTCTTCAAGATCTCGCAAAGAATTTCTCGTTCTCCTCATCACTCGCCCAGCGCAGATAATCACCGGTTTTCTGTGGTGGTTCTAAGTAAACATACTTCAAATGACTCGCAGCTTCTTTCAACACAAGCCCTTCTTCATCGTTTCTTGCTGAATTTCCCTCTCATTACTTCCCTCTTGTTCATCTCTTCTTTCATGTCATGCTCATCACAAATTTCTATAGAATGAAAAACTGCTAGGCTGACACCGCAGTAATCATCTTCGATATACCGGAAATTCATCTCTTTTTCTATCGATAAAATTTGATCATTACAACTACTAACATCGTGGCTGAGGTTATAGACTTCATCAACTACATTGAAATTTTCTCTGTCTATGTCTATATTCTGTATGCCCTGGATCAAGTTGAAAGCAACAGCTTCTTCTCCAACCCTCAAGGTAAGAACTCCGCATGTCGATCGAGCAGCCTCCAAAGAGCTAAGAATGGTCTTCCCAATGTAAGGTACTTGTGACCTTCCTCCATGTCCAGACGATGAAGTCCACTGGAAAAACAAATTTCCCAACAAAGGACTAGCACATCTTCCGAAGACTCCTTCCCGCTTTACCATCGACCGTCTCGCCCATTTGAAGAGTAATGGTGGTAGGAAGTAGCTCCCCCAAACTTAATTGTTTGGCAACAGAAAGAGGCTTCAAATTGATACTAGCTCCTGAGTCACAGAGAGCTTTCTGGATTTCAACTCCTTCTATTATGCAAGGAATTGTAAAACTCCCTGGATCCTTCATCTTTTCTGGCAATTCTTTTTCATCAATGCACTGCAAGTAGCAGTGAGATTCACAATCCCCTCTTCTACGATCTTCTCTTTCTCGCTTCGAATCGTCTTTAAGGAATTTTGCGCAGAGTGGCATCCGAGTCACTACTCAAGAAGGTACACTCGATTCTAGCTTCTGGAAGGTTTTCAAAAACTTAGCAAATTGCTCTTCTATTTTTGATTTCTGCAGTCGCTGTGGGAAAGGCACTGCAGGTCTAGAGCCTTGGATGTCCTTCCGGTCCACTCTTTCCTTCTTTTTCTCCAGTTCTTCTTCCTTTTCTTGGCTGTCTTTTTCCTCGTTGCTGTCATTTTTTTCTTTCATCATCTCTAACTCCTTCCCACTCCTCGCCGCACGTACCCATGCGCCTTTGGGATTTTTCGTGTCGGCTCAGTTGCATCTTCTTTTCCGTTCTCAGGTTGGGGGCCACCGCCTCTACTGAGTCTCCAGGTTTTTTAAGGTTGCATTGGTAGTGTTCTGGAAAACTTGAAAATTGGTAGCAGTTGCTCCCAATTCTGCGAACTTTTGTTCATGGAGGTTCAACAACTTCTTATTATCCCCAACTTAACCGCAAAGATTCGTTTCTTCAAAAGATGTGGCCCTCCTTTCGACCTCGTATTCGCTCTCGTGTTCATTTCCTTACGGGCCATCGGAATCTTGGTGGCTAAGCGATAACCCCCGTGGGGTTCTCAGACGGCCTCGGGCCTTGTGAAGCCCCTCCACCATACGATAGGTTCTCATGATTCCTTAGTGCCGAAAGTGATAATGGAGCTGGTAGGTCGATCGGGTTTGAAATGATAAGCCTTGGCTCACCCGTATATTTAACCCTTCAAAGATCATAGAATTGTTCTTCGCAGTCTCTCAAGACCCCCTTCAATAACTCTTTTCAATTGCTCTATTTCATGAGCAAAGCAGGTGTATTTCTTTCCGCTTTAATCCAACCCGTGCATAATGGTATCCAACTTGGCTTCCCATGGTCGTCATCTCGCTCAAATTCTGTAATCCCTTTCCTCTCTGTTGTTTTCCCTCTCAAAACCTCGTAAGGAGTTTTCATATTGCATTTGGCCAGGACCTCGATCAGATCCCTTGCCTCCCTCAAGACTTTCTTTTTACGCTTGAATGTCTGCGAAGATGAAGCATCAATGATTCCTTTTGATATATCATTTAAGGCATGATATACAATGTCCATTTGAGTCTTCAAGTCTATCCCATGCATTGGACATCTTTTCAGCAACCGCTTAAATCTTTCCCAAGCCACGTAGAGGCTTTCATCTTCTCCCCTCACTGAACACCATGATCTCTCCTCTGAGTGAGTGACTCGCGGAAAGAATCTACACAAGTAGGCCCTACCAGCCTCCTCCCAACTATCAACAATCGCACCCATACGGTAAAGACCTCGCACTACGTACCGCCGTATCCCCAGGAGAGAATGGGAACGTATGCAGCTTTAATGGACTTCCGGTCTAACCCCATTTTAATCCTATCAGATAGCCATCCTCGGTGAAATCTTCCCGTGATGCTCGCTTAGTCCTTCGCTGATGGCCAAGAACCGATGTCGACCATCATGGATTAAGGCCGCTTCAAATTTCAAAATTTTCGGCCTCAACCGCAGTTGTCTCGACGTTGCAGTATTCATCCCACAATTGGTCTCCGTGAAGTCTTCCATTGTATCCGTGGATTGGAGGTCTTCCGACTGTTTCATGCTCGTCATTCGTTCCTCGTCTTCATCCGCCATGGTGGAGTTTTCTCGCCTTCTTATCTTCCTCGCTTCGCGTTTTCTTAATTGTGATTCGCTGGAATCAAACTGTGACTCGTTTCCTATGCATTAAACTTTTGTTCCTGAAAACAAAACATACTAACATTAACAGGATTAGTCTGGTCAACAAATATTTTCAATTTGGTTTGTTAAAGGTCAGTGGCTAAAAGAGTCACTGCTTGAAACGCTATTTTTGTTCTTTTCTTTTTAAAATGTCCAAATTAGTATTTCCTTCTTCTGTCTGAATATTGATTACTAAATCCCTTCGATCCCCGGCAACGGCGCCATAAAACTTGTTGAGACCAAAACATGTTTGCACATTTATGCATTAGTTTTGCATGCAAGATTATGACGTTATCACCAAAGGACTACTATCTAATCCCCAATAAAAGCGCCATAAACTTTGTCGACCGACCGAGTGACACATATACACAAGTTTATAGCAGTTACCCAAGGACTATTAACTAATCCTGTGCATCGCTAATAAACTTGTCGATATACTATAATAACCAAAAATCTCTTAGAGTAAATCAATTTCAATTTATTGGTTTTGGTATGATATTCTGCAAGTGCACAGGTCGACAAGTAATAAAATGGAATTAAGTCCAGATATCGATCCCACAGAGATCTCAAGAATTTTTCATCAACTACCCTGACTACTCGAAATTCATACTATTTGGACCATCAATTGATATGGGTGTCCAAAGATAAAGCTGGGAAATTAACTAATTCAAAGAGAAATGAACATTCAAATAGACGGAAATAAAACAAATGAAGGAAAATAAATTTACTTAAAAGAAATGAATATCGAACAGTTTATCATAGGAAGACACATCAAGAGAAACAATTAAGGAATCATCAATTCCTCAGAGTTAATACTCGACAAATTTCGATTATCTCAAGTTTCAAATCGGCCCAAGGCATTTGTAGTGTACTCGGACTTCTCCACACTCCACATTTCATTATCTCTATTCTTCCCGATTCTCTCGAAATACGTGGAGCCGAGATAACTACTTTTAACAAGAACTTCCTTGCCGGGTATTTTTCTTTTGCAAATACTTCATACCCGCTTTATGGATCGTACACCTTAACCCTGCCAGCCTTCCACTACAAGGATATACAACTTCCCAACATTTTCCTCGAAATTAGAATAGATCAACCTTCCTTGATTAGATCTCGCCTAACACGGATTGGCCTCACTATCCGAATCAGGTTTAAATAGATAAGTCGCTCAACTCGCTCTTCGACTTCAAGTGAGAAGAGGATTTATCTATGAACTTGTAAAGCTCAAAGGGATCCCTAATAGCAGGTTAGTATACCTTCAAAGAAATGTACATTACTCCCGTGATTGTCTTCCTCAGGTCACTGTGAGGGACCTCCTTGAAATCGGAGTAATGACGCAATTCTTAACGGGTATAGTAAACTGATATTCAGATCCAAAATCAATAAACCCATAATCTGAAGTAAATTGCAAACCGAAATGGAACAAGATGCTGAAATTACTACAGAAAATCAATTCGACTACAACGTTCACTAAATGGAAGTCGGTTCCCACCATCAATCACACGACAAGATTCTTCCGATCAAAAGAATAAATCGGGCAATTTGAACCGAATAATCGAATTCCGTAAATTGGTTCTAACTTCAATGCATTCCAGGTAGTAATTTCCAGCAGAATTGAATTCTTCAGATTCACTTCTCAAAGAAAACTGATGAACATCTGGTATCCAAAAAAAAATAAAACGAAAAAAAAAATACGAAAACAATCTCGCTCTAAATGACGAAAGAAAAGAAAAGAAAAGAAAAGAAAAGAAAATAGCGAAGCCTAGCTACCTACACTTCCGACGCGCCCGCGACTTGCTTTACTATTCTGGGTAGCCTCCTATTTATGTGGTTTCGACCGGTCCCTAACCCACCGTAGTCCCCGCCGTGGAATTCCAAGTATCCGTGCCTGTCATCGCTCACGTCGCGACCTCAGTTTTCTTGTCGCGACAGCATCCATGTCGCGACATCTATTCTCATGTCGCGACATCAACCTTAAGTTGATGCAGCTGTGAACTGGTCGTTCTTGATGTCCTGACATTGAGCGGAGCCTTCACCCGTTTCAGTTGCTTGCTTGTGTTGTCGTGACATTATGATCATGTCGTGACATCCACTTAAGAACCTTGCAAGATTCGCTTGTTGGATCCCGGGTGTCTCGATATCGTGTGGATGTTGTCGGACATCGCTAACGCTTTCGCAAAGTTTCAGCCGGTAGGCTTGATGTCGCGGATATCGCTCTCTCGTCAGCGACATCACCTTACGCTTCTATAAACTTCACTCGTCAAGCCTTCGCTTGATCTCCTTGATGTCACGACTTCAAAGATTAAGTTCTCGTCAGAATAACCGGTTAGCCTTCGTGTCGCGATTATCGCATTTTGTCGCGACATCACCTTATGTCGTTGTGGTGGTTGCAATCGTTGTTGATGATAAATGCGACTTAAGAGTTTCGTCATGGCCATCACTTTTTAATTTCTCGCCTTCCTCACGCTTACGCCGCGATCCCTGCCATGACTAATCAAATTTCAATCTTCCCCGATGTCGCGACTTCTTAGAACGGATCAGGTAGACCTCTAAGCTGCATCAATAATTCAGCTAATTGATTTTATTTCTGGTCTACTGTTGACTGCATTTTTATCCACTTATTGTCGCATTTTTCTTCTTCTTGCTTCCTTCCCCGCTAATGACAAATTGTGAGTTTCTTCATAATTCGTATATTAATTATTCACTTTAACTCGAAAACTAAATAAATGGACTAAAAAGAGATGACTTTTAAGCTCATCACTTAATTCCCATTTAAACCAATTTTTCCTTGTGGCTTCGATACTTTGGGTTTTTAATTAAAAAGCCACTATATTACTTGTGATCCGTACACTTACGGATTTGGTTGTTTTTATGCCAAAATTTATATACATGCAAATAACCGAACAAGTTTTTAACGTCGTTGCTGAGGAAAAGCACTATTTAAGTGGAATAGATTAATATTCCAACAAAAGAGACACATTTGCTACTCCAAGCAAAATCTTTTTCTACAGGAGTTTTATTTTATTTCTCTTATTTTAATTAGTAGTTTTAATTTAGTTTCATTGTCTTTAGTTTCTTTACTGCTTTTCTAGGGAAGAGTTTTTATTTCAGCACCAATCTTACATGCATTAAAAATCTAGCACTAACTACTACTCTGCCTCGATCCCGAAATAGAAAGAACTTGCCGTAAGAAAGAAAGTGAAAGTTGATAACATAGAAATGGAGGATCAAAATAGTGACAGATTTAGTGAGGGTCATTCGGACCATAATGAAATGCCTGGACTTAAAGAACCGACACTAGGAGATTGTTGTCGTTCGATGATGAATGAAGATTATTTAGGAATTCATCATCAGCCCATTGATGCCAATAATTTTGAGTTAAAGCTTGCATTAATCAACATGGTTCAACAACAGCAATTTGGGGGCAGCCTTCAGAGGATCCTAATGACACTTTTCTAAATTTTCTACAACTGCAGGGTACTATATAAAGATGAATGGAGTGGACCATAATGTCATCAAGTTGAAGCGTTTTCCTTTCTCTCTAAGGGATAATGCAAGAAATTGGTTCAACAATTTGATGTCGGGTTCGATAGACACTTGGGTGACTCTCGTTGAGACATTCTTGACCAAGTTCTTCCCACCACAATTGACTTCACAATTTAGAGTTGAAATCACTCTGTTTCGACAAGGTGATCAAGAGACGCTGTATGATGCATGGGATAGATTCAAAGAGTTGTTGAGAAAATGCCCATAGTATGGGTATGAGTTGAGTGCTCAAGTGCATATTTTTGATAATGGTCTCAACTACTCAACAAGGGCATTAGTTGATGCAGCATGTAGAGGTTCCATCACTATGAAATCAACACGAGAAGCTAATGTGATGTTTGAAGAGTTGGCCAAAAATAACTACCAACCTTCTTCTGAGAGAGGTGATGGTAGAAGGCAAGGAGGAATCCATGAACTCGACATAATATCATCTCTAGAGGCAAAATTTGATGCTTTGATGACTAGATTGAATCAACAAGCTCCAAAGGAATCGACTCTTGGTGAGATTGCCTACATGCAAACTTAGAATACTCTTATAGAGAATACTCCACTTGATTGAAGATGCGAATTATGTGAATAATAGGAGTTACACCTTTCACCCCAACAATAATTTACCATCTCATTATTATGTCGGGCTGAGAAACCATGAGAATCTGTCATATGGAAATCAAACAATTGTTTCGCATGAACCCTATCAGCTTAGCACCACCATGGCACCTCTGGGATTTCAAAATCAAGGAGCTTCGAGTTCAAAGTATCAGGGGAACACAAGTCAAAATGGAGTCAATGAGTCGTTATATGTAAGGTTACCTAATCTTCAAATTTTTCATAAAGGGAAGACTAACACACATTAGGGATCAAGAACTAAAGTTGTTTACATTGTAGGAATTATCAGTTTGTAAAGTGAACTTAATTGAAAATCTTCTTATTCCTAGAATAGAGGTTTTGTTGGAATTCTGCTATCACAAACTAACATCACATTGGAATTTAAGTGTTGAATAGTATGAAAGTACGGATAAATAGAAAATGGCCTTAAATTCTAAAATGAATTTCTTAAGGACAAGAATGTTTTTTCTTGCTTCTTGGGGATCGCAAAACTTTTAAGTTTGGGGGAGTTTGATGAGCCTAAAACTCATATAGTTTTAAGTCCATTTTTCATACATAATTGAGAGCTTAGTGTCTATTTAAATGAAAAATTATGGAATCTTCACAAAATTTATTGTTTTGCAGAAATCAAGATCAAAAGAAGCAAAAATAGTAAGAAAAATAGTTGAAAAGGCCAAGGCAGGAAGAACAATTGTCGCGACATCTGAACAATTGTTGCAATACCCTTCAAAACCATCAAATGTACTTCCTGGGTCTCCTTACACTAGCCCACAAGTGAAGATGGGTCATGCACAGTTAGGAAAGTTCTTCCCTCTACTTGTAAAGCCTTGGGTTGGTTATTCCTAGTGAAAGGCACTAGTGTATATTTTATTCACCCTTTCTAATTGATTAAGTGTTACTCCTGCCCGAGTGTTTAGCATCTAGATCATACTCAAAAGATGCCCAAATAAAATATGACAAGCATCCATATCCACCACATCACAGTACAATTTCATCATTATACTCTTGCCAATAGAGAACGACACTCCACAACGTCGGTGCACCCGAATACTACCAATCCTTTAATCCACCCAATAGCATATGGGCCGTGTTTCGCTCTAATTATAGCCTCTCCACAACATCTTTACTTATTACGTTTGTTTGATTAACTCCATTTTTGACACTGCTACCAAAGACTAGTCAGTCCCCAACAACAACGCCAAAAAATTGTTGATTGACTGCTGCCTCGATCGAATTTTCTGACACTGCTACCAAAGACTACTTTCATAGCAACTGCACCAAGAACTTGATCAAAGCAAATTCATATATAGACCAAATTGTGGTTAAGATTGTTGAATCATTAATACCAGAGATTTGTTTAAAATACCCAACAACAATAACAACAACTTGATTAACTACAAATATTGTTTTTCTGCTGTTTGCTTATGATAATATATTGAAAATTAAATTTGGTCTAAATCATTACAAGTGCACAGGTCATACAAGTAATAAAGTGGACTCTAAGAGTCCGTGATACATCATTCCCATTGTGGATTGATGAAAATCTAAAGATCAAGGACCACTACTACTAAAGATCATCACTATTTGAACCTCTAACTCGAAGATTGGATTAACTAGTCTAAATGGAATTAAAGTATTTTTGTATATTTTTATTTAATGAAAAGGATATTTCAAGCTAAATATATTAGAGGTTTCGATGAGTTGTAATAACACTAGGAATAGGATCAGTGCTATGGTCATCAAATGGCATAAGGTTAAAAAACAAATTAGTCATGGACTTGAAGTTTGGATTTGTCCAAGAGCAGAGTAGTATAGCCTTGGAATACCGCCTGACACTATGCATTTCACTCTTTAGAACACTATATTCCTAAACCAGGTCAATGGGTCTAAATAACTACTTTTTAGGATTTTATATTCTTTATAAGATTCGGTTGTTTTTCCTAAACCAGTACTTCACAATCATTTCTTAGGACTGAAATCTGCTTGCCCCCATAGACAAGATAACATAAGCCTCATTCAATTTAATTTACATCTCAATCTACAGTTTGGTCTAAATAATCACTCCCATCTTACAAGAGCACAAACATTCTCTCAAACTGAGATGAAGCCTCTAAGTATTAAATGAGCAAATCAACAAATAGCTCTTATGCCTCGGGAACACACTTCAGCTATCACCCAAAAGGGAACCTTGAAGTCAAAGGTTAGAACATTACCTTTGATTTTTCCAAGTGATACTTAGAGTATATTATTTCTAAAGATATCAATCTAGCATACCCTGCTACTGCTTTTCTCACGTGACTATCCTCGTGTCACCGGGAGGGGATCCTGAAATCGTATACGTATACAACTCTTTTTGGGTATAATTTGCTAATACTTAGAATAATTCACTATTGGAACAATATCAATTAAATCAATGGAATACTCAAACCCACAACATTCATTTAAATACTGCAGAATGATAAGCAAAACACCAATTCATTCCCAGAGGGAGCTTAGCCTTCCATAACTAGATCATAAGTGATAATGACTAGTTGATCAGAAAAATTCATTGAAAATGTAATCAAAATTGGGAACAAAAAGTGGATTCCTGGTAAATAACTTGTGAATCCACTCAAGTTGTAGACAGAATGAAACTTGATTTGATAACAATTCAAATTTCTCGAATTCATCTCGATCACTACCTAATCTAAAAGATGAAAAATCAAAATAAAAATAAGAAAAGAAAAGAAAAATAAAATATATACAAAAGCTTTAGCTCCTTTCGGTTCCTTCGTGGTTGGTCCCCTCTTAAAAACTGCGCACTCTACCTTAAGAGCTTCTATTTATAAGCCCTAATGATTGGGCCCTGAAAATGAGGAGGATAATGCGGACCTTGAAAAGCCAAAAAATCCACCCTAGTCACACCTGATGTCATGACTAATGTTGCGACCGATGTCATGACATTGCTACTGTGGTGTTGTGGTTCTATTTTAGGTGTCGCAACTTTGCCTTTTGCTTGTTTGTGTAATGTCGCAACTCTGGGAATCGATGATGCGACTTTGAGATGATGTCCCTATTGGAGTCGTGACTTTGAACTTGATGTCTTTAATGTTGCAGCCCTGTTTTGATGTCGTGACTCTGCATTTTTCTTGTTTATATGATGTCACGACTTTGAGTTGATGTCACGACTTTTCTATGATAACGCTGTTTGAGTCGCAACTTTGAAATCGTTGTCTTTAATCGTTGTAGCTGTGTTCTGATGTCGCAGCTATGAGATGATGTCACTACTTTGGAATTGGTATAGCTGATGTCGCGACTTTTTTCATCCGATGTCGCGACTCTAGCATTTGGTGTCGCGACATTCCTCAACTAATGTTGCAACTCTAATTTGTTGTCATGACATTCTTCACCCAATATCGCGACTTTGATATGATGTCACGTCATTCTTCAACTGATGTTGAGACTTTGAAATTTTGACTACCTTTTGCTACTTTTCATAATAATTTTTGCTTATTTTCTCTAAATTCTTGTAAAACACAAATTTGGATGAAGACTCCATAATTTTACATTAAATTGAACTTTTAAGCCTCAAATATTTATGAAAAATGGGCTTAAAAATAGATGAGTTTTACACTCATCAATGTTCTCCTGACTCCCACTATCAATAATAAGATATCAGAAACTCCCTTGCACAGCACACCTAATGTGAAATAGCTTATGGCGTTGAGTCTCATCACCGCACTTCAGAGATAACATGAGCTTCATCACCACACAAGTGTACTCTTCCATCTCATATTCCTCATGATCATCATCCCCATCAGGTCCGCACACCACAACACCATCGTCTTTCTCTACTACTTTCACTACCTTCCATTTAGGAACACCATTTCAGTCGGTAGAAAACTTGATAGGCGTATTTGTGTTTTGTACATAAAGATATGAAATAAGGTATGCAATTAATGCCTATTCACGCAAGTATACGCTTGTCAAGTAATACAATGTACTAAATGTACAAAGATCGATCCACAGGGAGAGACAAGAGTCTAAGTACAAATACGCCTACCTCTCTAATTTCCAAATGGACAATTCTAATGACGGAGTTATTAATCGCAAATTAAAATAATTTAATTGTAAAACTAGCAATTTGATTACGCAAGCAAGGGTCCTAATGGTATTAAATGATGCCTTTAGGGCTTTGGTGCATTTGGACAATCCACTTATATTTGAATTGACCCTATATCTATTGTTTCTCGGGAAAGTTCTCCCACGCGATTCCTGTCTAATTTAATTATCAGCCTTTCTCGAGGTCAGATAACCTACCAACTAATACTAGGTCTTTTTCTTCTAAACTCAATCCCAAGTAATAGATATTCTTTAGGTCCCAAGACACGCCCCCCTAATTAGTGATGATTTCTACACCACCTAGCTAATTAGGTTTATTCACCTAAGTCCAATTCTCTACTCCCTTCTTAGATCTCGTAGAGAACCACCCACCACATTAATAGTGGCTAGATATCAACGTGTAAACAAAATCAAGTATGAATAAAAAGAGGTACAATTGCATAAAACAATAGAATAAGAAACCCTAGCAATTAAATATAAGCTTCATGTCTAAAATACATCCAAAAACCCTAGATTGTAAGTTCAAAACATAATGAAAATTGTGTACATCATAAAGTTTGGAGAAAACATGAAAATAAAGGTAGAAGAGCTCTAATGTTGAAAGATTGATGAATTCTCATTCTTCTTCCTCTGATTCACGAATCTTCCAAAGGTAGATGTCGATCTCTATGTCCGTCTCCTTCTTCTCTCTAGAGCCGAACCTCCAAAGTGCGAACTGTTTAAGAACAAGAGGGGAGAAACCCTAGGAATGCTTTTCTCCCTTAAAAGATTCGATCTCCTGATTAGTGCCCAAATAGTGCTATTTTGAGCCCTATATTAGATAGGTTTTGAGTGCTTTTTGCGCACTAATCATGTCAATAATGCCAATTGGAGTGTTCAGGTCTTCTTGGTATCACTTATGCCGTTTAGAGGTTATTTTTGGTTGTTTTGCAGGTTTTTGTGCACCTCGAGAGTTCAATATCGAGATATGTGCTGAACCATGAAGATTGGAACCTTATTTAATGCCCTTCAAACATACCAAAACTCAATGAAAGAATGAAGGCAAATTGATGAAAATGGATGCAAAGAGAGGAGCAAGATGCAATGCGCTGAAGAGCAAAGAATTCCAGAAATTCTCGCTATGATTGCGTAAAATCTAGGCCGATTGCAAAATTTCAGATCATAGCTTAAAATTTTCAATCCCAGCTTAAATTGAGAAATTTCGATAGGCTTCAAATTTTCGCTATTCACTGTTCCTAGAGAAATACACACCAAGCATCTTCTAAAATTCTCTCGCTGTTAGCTAAATTTCGCTTGGCCAGCTTAAATTATAGAAAGGCATAGCTTAAATTCTCTGGTTTCATGACTGTGGTACTAAGCATTTAGTTGAATTTTCGCTAGCTAGCGTAAATTTTTGCTACCTAGCTTAAATTGGTCTCGCAGATTAGCTTAAATCTCCCGCTTGTTAATTTTGTGTAATTAATGCCAACCGACTTCATTTTGGTGTATTACCTCCTTGTCCCTTGTATTAGCCAATATATTAGGTTTTCTTGTAGTTTCACACAATGGGTGGCCTATATAAACCCCATAGTTTTTGTAACCCTAAGCAACTTTGGGGAGACTTCTTGAAGATTTTTTATGCAATTTTATTTTCCCAAATTTTCATTTAGGGTTTGGTTTTTCTCTCTCTTTCTCTCATTTTCTAGGCTACCAAACAACCCTCAGGATGACAACTCAAGAGATGCTCGCTAAGTTCTTAGCTTTGAAGAGAATAGTAAATAGCTTGATTTTGGGGCGCTTGCGTGTGTTGTCCTCATGTGTTAAATGCTACAGTATCAGATGACCCATCTTCTCAAACTAGGGTTGAATATCATTTAATGTCATTGCTTTTTAGCCAATACTTACCATGCTTTAGGATACAAAGCATACTTATTGCTGATGTGACTGGTTCTGCATGGTCTTTACGAGCCACTAAAATGATGTTGGAATGTTAGGTTTCAAACTGAAAGGGAGCATAGATGCATGTTGCCCTCGTGTTGACTCGGGGTAGGGAGTGGTTTCTAGGGTTAGGTTTGCCAGTTAAACAAAGATCCGGTTATGGCTTGGACTATAGGTTGCTTGTCATAATGCGAGGATAAAACCCGAGGACACTTGTTTGCCCTATGTTATCAAGTTAGTAACCTAAATCTTCAAAGTTACCCTTCCACACTTCACTTTCAGTTTTTACAATTAAGCAGCAGTTAAACAACTCTCACTGTTTTGAAACAAATCCAAAAATCCAAATTAAAAGCTTCACCATTTTCAACACTGATGCGAGTCATTCATAGGATGAAAACCCATCCCCGTGTTCGACCCTAGACCGCTATACTACAAGAGAGCTTGACTAACAAGTAGCAGGGAGGAACATAGGAATATAAATTTGTTGATTCCGCTCACTATTGTGGCACGAATCAAACAGAGCTAAACAAGCGGGATGTTAAAACTACGCTTTATGAGGTTGAGTACTTGTAATCCTCATTACAAGTGTAGGTGACCTTTTTAATCCTTTTTGAATTTCAGTTGCTGTAACTGCAAGTTTTCATTACTTTGCAGTAACTGCACTGTTTTTGTTTTTTTTATAGTCAGTTTTATTTTAGCTAACCCTAACTTTTTTTGCAAGCTTGCCAGCTTCTTTTGTTGTATCTCGCCAGGGTAATGTGTATGCGTGATCGACGTGTAGGAATAACAGTAGATTACAAAGGATCAAGACACCACGCAGATACACAAAGGAAAAACATGACCCTAATTCGAGGAACGCCAGAGTCACTGTACCCCAATGAACTAACCGGCATATAGGTCGATGAGGGACCACATACATCCTCCTAGAGTTGTTCTTCCCCAGATCATACCTCCTCGTCGAAGATGCGGCAAACAGGCCCTACTGGGTACCCCTACTCCCCACATATCATGGTATGGAAAATGAAAACCCATACACTCACATAAGGGATTTTGAGGAGGTTTGCACTACCTTTAAGGAAGGTATGATTGACATGGATTTGCTAAAGCTGAAAGCATTTCTATTAACCCTAAAGGACAAAGCCAAGATTTGGCTCAATTCACTGAGGCCTAGAACCATAAGAAACTGGGCAGAGCTGCAGGCAGAATTTTTGAAAAAGTTATTCAGTGCCCACAAGACCAACAATCTGAAGAGACAAATTTATACCTTTGCAGCCCAAGATGGTGAGAAGTTCTACCAATGCTGGGAGAGATTTATGGAGACTATCAGTGCATGCCCACACCATGGGTTTGATACTGATGCCGGTGAACCACTTCTATGGTGGTATGTCTCCGCCATGAAACGCTTATTGGAAACCATGTGGGTGGGGGAGATTTTCCCGAGTAGCATCCCGATGAAGCCATGGATTTTAAACTATGTGGCTGAAACTTCCAAGGTTGGATCAGAAATAAACCCAGAGAAGAAAGGTCAGAGGCCTTTAGCCAACCCTAGGAGCTGGATGCATGCACCGGGCCGTAGAGGACACAGAGATGAAGGCAAAATCTCAACCCCGTCAGAAAGTGGAGGAGCTTGAAGGAAAAAGGCTCCATGAAGTGTAGGCGCGGATCGAAAATCCATGCACACTCCCAACTCTCGTCCACCTAAGAACAAGATCCTATGACCTTCAATAAGGATTTGACGCGTCGATCGTGCAAATGCCGTAGTCAATATAAGCCTCCTCCACAACCCAATGCTCCATATGGAAATAATCACGACCCAATTGAGGAATCACTCTAACCTCTCCTGGAAACCCAATCCCCCTGCCTATGTGCCCCCAGGTGCCAAACCACAGTTTGGTTCCATCTCTCAACCACAACCACCTCCATCCTCATCTCCTGTGGAACAAGCCATTTTGAATTTGAGTAAGGTGGTAGGTAACTTTGTGGAAGAACAAAAGGGACACGTGCACCGGCACAAAAGGATTGATACTGTAGGAGAGCACAACAACAAGAGAATAGATGGGCTTGAGAGCAATCTTAACTTAAAATAGACAACCTCACAAAGATTCATCACCAAGATTAACAAGTTGTCGAAGACAGTGAGCAGGGAAGGTTCCCTTCCCAAACAAGCAATCCAAAGGGAATCCATGAGGTAGGGTCATCCAGCCAGTTCAGAATGATGAGGTGAAGGCTATAATCACTCCTCGTGAGTGAAAAAGAGGTTGATCGCCCCATGCCCAAGCCTCGCTGAGGGAAACTAGGAAAGAGAAGAAATGGAGCCAGAACACATTGTTCTGAAAGAGGACTCATTGAAGCACCGCATGCCACCTCCATTTCCCCAAGCACTTAGAGGCAAGAAAAAGGCATCCCAACAAGCAAGCATCCTAGAAGTCCTAAGGCAAGTGAAAGTCAACATACCTCTTGGCGATTACTCAAGTGTCTTACTTATGCAAAGTTTTTTCAAGGATCTGCATAATCAAGAAGTGATTGTATCGAGAAAAAGGCATTTTTAACCGAACAAGCCGCTGCCATAATCCAAAGCAAGAACCTACCAAATACAAGGATCCCGCATCTCCCGCACCTCGCAATATTGGCGGGACTTGTGGCAGACAAATCCCTACTGACCTAGGAGCCGTTGTGAACCTACCGCCATACTGTATAAGCAGCTTAGGGTTCGGGGTGAACTTAAACCTACCAACATCACTCTATCATTGGCCGATAGATCGGAAAACCTCGTGATAGTTGAGGATGTCTTAGTGAAAATAGACAAATCTCTCTACTACCCGGATTTTTTGTAGTGCTTCGAAGACCGAACCAATTGCAAATGAACCCAACCATGTGCCAATTATCCTAGGAAGACCATTTCCTGCCACTGCAAATGCAATCATCAATTGCCATAATGGAGTAATGCAACTTACATTTGGCAATATGACCTTGAGTCGAACATATTCCATTTGAACAACAAACACAGTCGCTAAGATGAAAATCAAATGACGATGAAGTCAGTTCAATCGTCAACATGCAGAAAGCTAAGTGTCCAGAATTGCAAGGAATAGTCACCAAGGTGGAAGTTAAGAGGTTTTGGTATTGCCATCAACACCCACTGTAAGGCAATTGATCAATTCAGAATCCATCAGTGAGGACCAAGTCACTAATGGGAAGTCCAACACCATGGAATCACCAAAGCCATCACGGTTGAGTGAGATCATTCTCCTCGACCTCCTTAAGTAAAATTTTGAAATTGAACTGGTTCGGTGTTCCCAAAACCGGATTGTAGCTCAACAATTTTGCTTTTGTTTTAATTCTAGTCAATTTTAATAATTTTTGCTATTTTTAGAAAGTTTAACTTAGCAAACTTTCCTTATTTAGTAACTTTCATAATTATAATAGAGTATCTTATTTTAGTAAATTTTTTTCATAGTATTTAGAGACAATTTTATTATAATAATTTTTATTTTTATATATTATTGATACCTAAGCTCAAAATTTTGAAGTGCAAGAGGTGGAAGTAAGATTGTAGCCAATTCACAAATGGCGAAAATTATGTGAAAAGACTCTTCTACGCTGTCAGTTTATATTTAACTTTATGTGTGGCAAAATCTTTAATCACTTCATTTTCTCCCTCCTAAAGCCCCGAGCCTCCCGAACTACCGAGCCATCGTCAATCTAGCGTTGGCTCCCGCGCACTGGGCTGCAGGCCCCGCACGACCTAGCCTCGACCGAGCTGGCCGGCCGCGGCGCGCACCACGCCGGAGCCCCGGGCCGCGATCCCGTGGTCTCGAAGACCATCTCCACCGTCGCCGGCTCACGCACCTCCACCGCCGCGCCTATAGCCACGGCACGCCGAGCACCGCACACAAATTACCAGAGCCACCACCGCAGAGCCGCCGCCCACCTCCGGGCGCGCACCTAGTGCCCCGGTTCGGCACCACCAGACCGGTCAGTTCCTACAAACGCCCCGGGTCGCATCGGGCCGGGTTGAGCCCGGTCGGCCTGTCTTATTTTGGATTACAGTTATGGTGCGCACTGCAGGTGGGCCCGTCTCCGCCCGGTCGATCTCGCACTTAGGAGCGAGAGGGGTAGGCCCCAGCTCCCCTCCGGCCCCGGCCCCCGTACCGTGTACTCCAAATTCCTCGAGGCGCTCGAGCCTCGTGGATTTAGACGATACTGCACACGATGGGACCCCGGCCCTGTCACTAAAGGTTACAAGCAGAAGCTGTGGGAGGCCACTACCTCCAAGCGGCCTTCCGCACATCGGGCCTGGGTGAGTCATCCCATCCAGACCTCGCCCGTCCCAGCCATCAAGCCAAGAGCGTGAGGCGACCTCCTTCACCTCGCTGTCATCGCCCGGATTGGGGGAGGCCTATATACGTCGGGCACCCTATTCCGAGGAACGTCTCATTACACTCGAGGGACTTCCATCAGGAGTCTTACTATGACGTCCCTGCATTGATGGCCGATCCCAGGTTCGGGGATTCGATGAGGCTGATAGAGCACTATTCCCTACTGCCCTTCATGACCCCGAGGCAGTATTATTACCCCTGGGTGGTTCTGCAGTTCTACCATTCGATGACATCCCGGGGAGTAGCTGGTCCACTCGAGCTTCAGTTCTCTATAGACGATCGCCCCGGAGTACTCAGAGCGGCAGATATTTCAGCAGCTTTAGGCCTCCGCATGCTCGCCGGGCCAATTCGTGAGGATTATCGAGCTGGGGCCCACCCACCTCAATGAGATGGTTCGGGCGATCGGGCCCGAGACATTACAGCCTGGCTGTTTTCTCAGAGGCGCCCCGCCAGATGCCGCCGATTGGATCACCCAGCTTAACTAGCCTTTTCCCCCCGCTGCATTATGTACAATGAGGGGGCTCATCCCCGGGAGGCTTTTTGATCAGATCTCGCAGGGATACCGGTTTAGTCCTCCGGAGCCGGGGTGATGACCTCCTTATTACATTTCGAGGAAAAGGTCCACCTAAGGGCCCCGGGTTCGAGCCGAGTCTTCCGTCGCCGATGCCGGTGACTACTATGCCGTGTCCTCGAAAGACTTGGGATTTCCGGAGGAGCCCCGGATAGAGAGGAGGATCTGATGCCCTCTAGTCCTGTCGTTGGAGCGAGTGATGGTCATGCCCGTATCTTTTCTCCTTCAGCAGCGAGACCAGGAGGAGGTACCGGATCAGGTGGCCGAGGACTCCCACAGAGACGATATGCATGCCCCTGAGCCCAAGGTACAGAGGAGTCCGGCTCCGCATATGTCCCCTCCATCTCCTCCTCCACATTCTACATCCGCAGTCGCAGCTGATACTCCAGGCCCATCATATACATCACACCATTCACCAGTACGCTCACAAATAAAGAGATAGTGTGTGATGGATGCGATATGAAACATTAGCACTACCCGTAGCAAAGACAGATCGAGATTGACCCGTGAGCGCAGGCCACTCGAGGACTGGTCGCTCCATGCTCCAAATAGATTATGACTCACCCGGGGTCTTCCTCGTGCCCTCGCTCGTAGGGATGAGTCCACTCCACAGCAGCTGTACCTCTTTAGATGTGTTGGCAAAAGAAGAAGAAGAAATACAGACCCACCACTACCACAAAGAATGGTGTGGTTGAAGCTTTTTTATGATTTTTGTATAGTTTTCGTGCATTATCAACTCGCTCTACTAATTTTGTTTAGGATTCATGTATTAGCCATAAGAGGGCGTGATATTTTTGTATGTTAGCTTTGTTATGCATGTACTAGCCATTTTGGCTATATCAAAAGCTATACAAGATATATACAAAGATTACACCAGATATCACTTTTGTGCCTCCACCTTATGTAATCGTTGCCTCTTCAATCGAACAATTGAATCATTTTACTGGGATAATCGAATTGCCTTTAATTGAAAAATTGAAGCCTAGCATGTTACCTTAATGCTAGAACAATTCCATGTTTGAAGCAATTTTTTCGGTCGGGCCAAGTTCCATCATGCTCAAACCTTAAACATTCCACCTTTTAGCTAATTCACACACCAGACACCGGGACAACATCAATAGCCGCGGAAATTGTGTTTTCACTCTTGCATAATAGCCAGCCTTAGGGCATGTTGGCAACCTTAGATAGGTTTGTGGTACCCATATTTGAAGACTCAATGTACTCTTCCAAAAGGAAAAGAAAAGAAAAGAAAAAGAAAAAGAAAAGAAGAAAAGAAAATAAAAGTCGTGGAAGCTTTCGCTTTGAAAACCCGAGTATCATTCAAGGGGTATATGGCTTAAAGTTTGAAGCCCGATGCCCTAAACCTTAATTGGTTAGGAGTCATCGACTTAGTGTTCAAGTAGCATGGGTGGACGGGTAGACACATAACAGGTAGTGCTCAATTCGGTCATTCGAGTCCGCGAAGCCTCGTAGGAGTTTGTGGTCAAGTGATCCTTTTGGCTTGATGCCCTAAACCTTAATTGGTTGGGAGTCATCGGTGGACCCCCGTTACATGGACTTTGGTGAAATCGAGTTTTAAGCATTGCACCCTACAATGTAGTTGAATAAAGAAAAAAAAAGAGTGTAGCTTTTCCTATGTAGGTTGTTCAATGTGCCTTAAGGCCATGCCAAGAGCTAGGGTTAGTGAGGGAATAATTTGCAATTTATTGGCTTGATCCAAGTTACATTAGGAACCATTAGACTTCTTTGCGGGAAATTCGTGCTGAGAACCATGGATCTGTTATTGACCTTAAACTTGTTCTTACATGGGTTTTGTTCTCTCATGTCGGTTTTCTATCAGGTTATCAATTATTCATATTAAAGGTAATGTCTATTAGTACATACACCTTTTTGAACCATAACCTTTTTGAAATATCACTGCATACATGCCCTTATTGTTTTTGCATTGCTAAGGGACTAGCAACGTTTCGGTTGGGGGGTGTGATTAGTGCCCAAATAGTGCTATTTTGAGCCCTATATTAGATAGGTTTTGAGTGCTTTTTGCGCACTAATCATGTTAATAATGCCAATTGGAGTGTTCAAGTCTTCTTGGTATCACTTATGTCGTTTAGAGGTTATTTTTGGTCGCTTTTATGTGTTCAGGCACCCTCGAGAGTTCAATATCGAGATATGTGCTGAACGATGAAGATTGAACCCATTTATCAGCCTTCAAACATACCAAAACTCAATGAAAGAATGAAGGCAAATTGATGAAAATGGATGCAAAGAGAGGAGCAAAGATAACAATGCAATGGGCTATTGTTAATCTGAAATGAAATTTCCGCTAAGATTAAAATTCCTCACTGGATTTAAAATTTCGTTGGGATCAAGGTACTCGCTAGTCTCATAGCTTAAAATTCCTCAATCCTAGCGAAATTGAGAAATTTTGCTAGGCTCAAATTTTCTATTCACCTGCTCCATTTTAAATTACACACTACTTATCTCTTAAAATTTTCGCTAAGCTAGCCAAATTGGTAAAGGTATAGCGAAATTCTCTCGATTGCATTCTGGTACTCGCTTACCTAGCGAATTTTCGCTAGCTAGCTAAATTTTCGCTACTCAGCTTAAATCGGGTCTCGCATAATAAATCTCCCCATTTGTTAATTTTGTGTAATTAATGCCAACCGACTTCATTTCGTATTACCTCTTGTCCCTTGTATTAGCCCATATATTAGGTTTTCTTGTAGTTTCACACAATGGGTGGCCTATATAAACCCCCATAGTTTTTGTAACCCTAAGCAACTTTTGGGGAGACTTGAAGATTTTTTATACAATTTTATTTTTCCCCAGCTTTCATTTAGGGTTTGGTTTTCTCTCTTCTCTCTCTTCTTTCTCTCATTTTCTAGGCTACCAAACAACCCTCTTGAGGATGACAACTCAAGAGATGCTTGGCTAAGCCTCTTAGCTTTGAAGAGGAAGGTAGCTAGCTTGATTTTGGGGCAGTTGCAGGTTGTCCTCATGTGTTAAATGCTACAGGTACTGTATTTATAACTCACATCTTCTCAAACTAGGGTTGAATATCATTTGAATGTCATCATTTTTGGCCAATACTTACCATGCTTTAGGATACAAGGTATACTTATTGCTAGATGTACCGTGGGTTCTTAGGATGGTCTCTTACGAGCCACTAAAATGATGTTGAATTGTTAGGTTTCAAAACTGAAAGGAGCTATAGATGCATGTCACTCGTGGCGACTCAAATGAGTGCTCTTTGCTAGGTTTTCTAGTTAAACAAAGATCCGGTTATGGCTTGGACTATAGGTTGCTTGTCATAATGCGAGGATAAAACCCGAGGACACTTGTTTGCCCTATGTTATCAAGTTGGTAACCTAAATCTTCAAAGTTACCCTTCCACACTTCACTTTCGCTTTTACAATTGGGCAAAGTAGCTAAACAACTCACTGCTTTGAAACAAACTAAAATCCAAATTAAAAGCCACCCATTTTCAATAATCGATGAGTCATTCATAGGATGAAAACCCATCCCCGTGTTCGACCCTAGACCGCTACACTACAGTAGCTTGACTACGGCAGTAGGAGGAACATAGGAACATAAATTTTGTTGATTCTGCTCACCCTACTGTGGCACGAATCATCTCCAACCCCAAAGGGCCGATTTGGTCCTCTCTCATGTGTCCTTTAACCCTAGAACTTGTCCCCCCATATATAGGTCTTCGAAAATGGCTAAAATGGGTTGTACGTGTTGCTAGGTTGCGTGACCTTCGCTGTGGCGAACTCGTAGCATCTTCATTTGTTGCTCTTCTGGTTCGCTACGACGAACAGCTTCTATGGATTGCAACTTGCATAACTTCTTCATTCGAACTCCAAATTCCTGTGTTCTTGGTATTGTTGGAAGCCCTTTTGAAGTGTATAATCCATCATAAAGCTTGGATACCATTGGAACCTCATATTATAGTTGAAAGTGTCAAATACGTGGTTACGGTTATATGTTGTAGTAGTGTTTGCTGATTTTCCACTTTTTTTTGCTTTTTTTTCGCTCCAATTTCGCACAATTCAGCCAAATGGTTGACCTAATCATAAAGATGAACATTTAGAGCATTAGGACACTTATTTAACATAAAAATACCAAAAATCTAAATAAAACATATGGACAAAATGAGTATTTAAGATACTCATCACCAACCTCTCTACATCTGTAGCACTTAACACCGGAAGGCCTTGCATAAGGGTTACTGCCAAGTGTGCAAGAAAGTATTGACTTTATCTCGCTCCACTCGCTACACTTAAATCTTTTCCTACACCAACATCATTACCTCCTAGTTTCAAAATGGTTATAGGTGTTTTTCCCTTGTCACTTGAGCCTTATTGTCTACCCCTCCATATCTTCTATAATTAGTACTATGGGTTTGCTCCATAATGAGTAACTCAAATTTTACGCAATTTTAGCCTCTGGAAGACATTGAAACCCATATGCACCTAATTTTATCTCTAATAGTCTACTCAACCCACTCCAAATATCTCACGCCCGGTTGGTTCTCACTTAATAATTGATTCCTCTTCGCCAATCTAAAAGTCAACAAAGATATCTCATTCACACTTTGCTATCTTGTACATCTCTCGATAATAATAAAAAATATAGCATGGAGGCAAAAATCCACCTCTTAATAATTGTTTCATCCTACGCCATGTTTGAACAGAACCACACCCCTCTCTTATCCTCATTTCCCTCAGTTAATCCCACCATACTGATGCTCCCTCTTTTAACCTATAAGCAACAAATTTAACCTTTTAATGATCTCTTTTTTTTGTATAGACCAAATTGTTGTTAAGATTGTTGGAACATTGCTACTAGAGATTTGTTTAGAATCCCCAATAACAATGCCAAAAACTTGTTTGATTGATGATTATGTTTTTCTGCTGGTAGTCTATAATAATATATTTGAAATTCAATTTGGTCTAAATCACTGCAAGTGCACAGGTCATACAAGTAATAAAGTGGATTATAAGTCCAGATTTCATTCCCATAGGGATTGCTGAGAAAATCTAAAGACCAAGTACTCCTACTACTCAAGATCATACCTATTTGAACCTCTAATTAGATGATTGGAGTAAATAGTATAACTGAAATAAAAGTGTTTTTATATATTTCTCTTTAATGAAAAAGATAATTAAAATCTAAATGGATTAGAGATTTCACTGAGATTTAATAACACTAGGAATGGGATCAGTGTTATGATCATCAAATTGCATAAGGTCCAAAAAAGAATATGTTTCATGGATTTGAAGTCTAGATTTGTCCAAGAGCATAGTAGCATAGCCTTGTACATTTCACTATTTAGAACACCATATTCCTAAACTGGGTCAATGGGTCTAAACAACTACTTTTAGGATTTGATCCTCTTTATAAGATCTGGCTCTTTTTCCTAAACCAAGCATTTCTCACAATCATTTCTAAAGATCTAAGTCAACTTGTCCCCATGTGACACAACACAAGCCTTCTTCAAAGTAATTGGTATCTCACTCAAGTAATTTGGTTTAATAATCACTCCTATATTACAAGAAAGCACAAATATTCTCTCAAACTGAGATGAAACCAAGTATTAAATAATAAATCGAAGAAATGGTCTATTCTTGAACACACTTCTATTGTCACCCAAAAGGGAACCTTGAAGTCAGAGGTTAGAACATCACCAATGATTTACCAAAGTGATACTTGGGAGTGCATTAGTTCTAGCATCAGCCTAGCATACCCCTAAGTTACTACTCTTTGCTCTCAGGTAGTCCATCTCCGTGCCACTCAGAGGGATCCTGGATATTATAGCATAGATACAACCCTATTTTTAGGTATGATCGACTGATACTTAGAATGTAGCTTCATCGCATGAATAGTAACAATTAGATCAATCTAGTTTTCATACTCAATAACATCCATTTAACACTACAAAATGATAAACTATAACTCCAACTCCATTCCCAGAGGGAGCTTAGCCTCTTATAATTGGATCACAAGTAACAATGACTAGTTGATCAAACGAATTCATTGAAACTGTAATCAAACTGAATAAAATGGGTTCCATAAATATTTCCAGATTCTATTGAAGTTCAGACATAAATGAATCTTATATAATGATCCCAAATTTATTATCATAGCCTCGATCAACTCGGCTCTAATCTTGAAAATGAAATTCAAACAACAAAGAAGAAAAGAAAAGAAAATAAAATAAAAAGAAAAATATGTACCAAAAACTTTAGCTCCTCTCCGTTCCTTCCTTTTATGATTCGATCCCCCCTGATTTCTCTTTCATGCCCTATCTTCTTTTATTTATAAGCCTCATTAAATGCTAGGCCGAAATTCTAGGCAGATTTGTTGGGTTTCTGTGCAGAACCAATTGGGTTCTTTATCATGACAAAAATTTCAATGTCTCGACATTGTAGCATCAGTCTTTGTCTTCAGGCTTGTTGTTGTATTGTTGCGACACTACAGCTTGACATTCATATTTGTTGATTATCACTACAAACTTTTCTATGTCGTGATAAACTTGCAGCTCCTATGTAATGACCCGTACCAAATAATACAAGTTTGTAACACGTTTGACCAAGTTTGACTAAGTTTGACCAAATTTGACTAGGTTTGACCAACACTTAGTATGTGGACCAAAGTTGACTTTTTCAAGGATGATTAATCTTTGGGCTGACTAAGGCACCATTTCTCGTAGGCCCTGGCCGATACGAGTTCATAGACGGGCGGAACGTCAAACCGACTTACTTGATAAAAAGTTATGATTCAGAAGTTCAAATAGCAAAGACTTTAGCAAAGGTTCAAGTCTGGTCTCGGGATTTTACCCGAAACGACCCTAGGCCCTATATAAACATAACTTTGGGTTCCAAATGAAACCATCTTGAGCTCCAAACCCTAGGAAAAACTCTCCAAATTGTGAACACCGAGTAGGGTCGTTTTGACCATTTGTGAGCCGTGGAGTTTTGGACCAAAGGAGGCGACTCCGGCCACCCACCGTGTACACGCGCCGGCCAGGGAGGTGCGCCACCTCCGGACGATCACGCCGGTGAAATTTCACGGCGAGGTCACCGACGCTCCCGGACGCGGTCGGCGGCGCGCTGGCGCCACCGCGGGTCACCGGAAATTTTTCACTCTTCCGGCCATTTCCTCGTGCCATTTCGTGCCATTTGTATCATTTCAGCCAACCCATACCTCCCTTCCACCATTTGACCTCGACCATTTCCGGTGGTCCCTTGCGCATTCCTCACCGCTTGAAAGTTACGACAAAACAAAGTTGGCCTAATTTTCTCCTATCGATCGAAGCCCTACCAATTACAAAGAACTCTGGACCAAGGTAATGGTACTGATGAGTTCCTGGTCTCTCGGGCTTTCCATTGATATGTGGTTTGTGAATTTTGGACATCGTTTGGTTGGTTTTCCATTTTTGGGTCATTTCTGTAATTAACAAAAGTTTTGATCGAAAATCGAGTACCAATTGGTCAAGTTAGGCAAATTGGAGCCGATTAGTGAAATTGGATGTTTTTATGAATTATTGGACGGTTCAATTTCGAGAAATTAGCTCCCGGGCGAAAAGCCCCAATTTTGAGTATCGGGTCTATAAGGCACACTATGTAATTGGGCCTATCGGGGTCAAATTTAGCAGGTTCATAGTTCTAAAAATTACACTGAGGCCTTAGGGGCATCCCAATGTCGTTGGTTCAATTATTGCAGCCTAAGTGGTATTTTATTTATATTACGTGTGCACTCACGCCGAAGCCTGGGAGACGATCCTACGGGAGGACAAGACTGAGCGTCTGTACTCAGAATTGTGAGTGGTTTATATGTTTTTAAATGATTTGGGGTATTATGTTGATATATCTATTGCGGATTAAATATTTTACATATATACTGTTTTGATCAAATGGTTGGTTGCATAAATGTGATTATCGGTCTCATATAAAACAAGTTATCATTTCATGTGAATTTTGTCAACATTTTAACCGCTCTAAGTCAGACTGAGTTCGTGACGAAGTCCGTGGCATTCGAATATTTTAAGTACGTGGATCGAGGTTGTAAAAACCGCCTTGAAAACTATTGTTTTAAAAAATGGATCTTGAGATTTTGTGGAATGACTCTGGTACGGTATTGTTGGGAAAGTACATGTGAGCAAGGGAACGATTTTATTAGTCGCCACGTGATGGTCAGGTTCACCCGGAGGTTTATTAGGTGCCACGTGATGGCCAGGTTTACCCGGAGGTTTATTAGGTGCCACGTGATGGCCAAGTTTACCCGGAGGTTTATTAGGTGCCACGTGATGGCCAGGTTTACCCGGAGGTTTATTAGGTGCCACGTGATGGCCGGGTTTATCCGAAGGTGTATTAGTTGTCACGTGATGGCCGGGTCTACCTGGAGGTTTATTAGTTGCCACATGATGGCCGGGTCTACCTGGAGGTTTATTAGTTGCCACGTGATGGCCGGGTGTAACCACAGGAGTATATTGAAGCTGCCACTTGTCGCAGGTCGCAGTTGGCCATCACCGATTATGATGGGTACATGGGATAATGCGCTGTTGATTTCTGAATATGGTATAACTATTTTAATATCGTAAAGTGGTGCATTTCATGGTTATTTTATTACATGGTGGCTATACATGTTTTATGATTGGCTTTATGTTGTGTACGTCAGATTATAGTTTTCTTAATATCATGGTCGGCTAAATTGTTAAGCATGATTCACATATGTTGACTCGGGGTAAAGTTGCTCTTGTGAACAAATGTTTCTAAACGGGGAACCTTTTAAAGAGTGAACGGGAGGTTTTGAGAGAAGAAATTTTCAAAAATAAAAATGTTATTTTCCTTATAACTATGCCACTCACTGAGATTTATTATCTCACGTTATTGTTTTTAAATCTGTTCCCTAGGTCCAGACAGTTCGTAGGGCCTACTTCGCGCCGATCCCACACCGCCTTCTCCCCGCCACAAACAGTACACTATCGCATCTATCCGTTTTGTTTTGTTGTATCGACTTATTCATCTCTTACTTGTACCTCTAATCTACAAATACTCTTAGAATGCTTTGATATTCGTGATCGAATCTTATGGGTCCTTATCTATATATGTAGTGGTCTTTATATATAATTAGGGATATTAAATTAATGCATGTGTTTACTTCCTCCAAAGTGGAGTTCCAATCAGATTCTAGTGATCAGACAAAGGGGACTTCACTAGGCGGGACCACCCGAGAAATCCTGGGAGGGTATCTGGGTCGGGTCTTGTCATCCTATGTCTTCATCCTTTGTTATGAGTTATCACGACATAACGACTTATCATTCTTCTTGATTGATTGTCGCGACAAACCTTTCTAATGTTGGAACAAAATCCAAATTACTCCATCTAATAATTTTCGAGACAAAGTTTCAAATGTGTCATGACTTTACTTCAGCTCGCATCACCGACATCTTCAGGTTTTGTCACGACATAAAAACAATGGTTGCAATAAACTTTTGTGAACTCTTGCTTGATTTTGTCGTAAAAAACTTTGGTATGTTGTGACATTCCTTCTTCATTAGCCCTTGTTTGCAGACAATAAATGTTATGTCGCGACATAATTCCGCTTGTTTCTTCAGATTGCCACATCTTTTCGCGACACTGCTCGCTACCATTTGCTGTGTTCTTTTGTCACGACAGCACTCTTGAATTTTTCGTGGAAAAATTTCTACCTTCTTCCTAGGTCGTGGCTATGATTAAAGTTGTGAAATGTCGTGACAAACTTCAGTTGTCTTCTTAAGCATCCTTTGCAATTTTTGTCACGACAGAGATCCGATTGTTGCAACAAATATCTATTCTCGAAGCATTGTCATAGCTTTTATCGCGGATAATGATCAAATTGTCCCGACATTTAGCGTTTCCAGCCTTAGCCATTTTTGCTACTTTTTCTCGCTAATTTTTCTTCTTTTACATTAAATCCTGCAAAACAAAAATTTGGGTGAAGATTCCATAATTTTACATTAAATTGAACTTTTAAGCCTCAAAAGTACATGAAAAATGGACTTAAAAGTAGATAAGTTTCACACTCATCAAACTCCCCCAAACTTAAACTTTTGCTTGTCCCCAAGCAAAGAAAAGATTTTATTATTTGTCCTCAAATAAGTTAAACTAATTTTAAGGACATTTTTCTTTTCGAATATATTTTCAAATATATTAAATAGCCGTCTTTAGTAAAATGTCATTGTGATATCAATTCAAACTAAGCTTCAAATATATATATATATATATATATATATATATATATATATATATATATATATATATATATATATATATATATTTTGAATCTAAAGGTTTTCAATTAAGATCATTCAAACTAGCAAATAATTCATAGATTGTAAACAATTGTAGTTCTCGACCTTGAAGTGAGTGTGTGTCGGGTCTTCCCTTTATGATGTGAATTGCGTGTTAGGTAGCCTATGAGATCTATTATAAAAAGAATGTTTGTAGTCTCTCTAGGAGTGGCTTAAGTCTCATAAGCTTGGAGCAGTAAGTACAATACATGAGGGGTGAACTCACCCTTAGTTGGTGTATATGGTCCCTCATCGACCCGTAGGTATCGAGATTTCTTTGTAATTCTCATTGCCTGGTCGTTTCTTCAGGGGCTCATCTGTCAGCATGTTTAGGCTCATCACAACCCCGGGCTGTGGGACACTGGTTCTCTCTAATCTGCCTATAGTGTTCCTATCCCATGATTGCATAAAGTCCTATGAAAAAACAAAGCTTACAAGACAAAGCACAAAAACAAAAACAAAAATACCTAGAAATGTTAACAAGAATAAAAAAAAAAAAAAAAACAAGATATTTGAGTATGGATGCGATAAAAATAATCAACCCAGCGCGAACCGCTAGGGGAAATAAAAGTAAAAGCAAAAAGTGTTTGGGATTCACCAATACTTGTGATGGGGATCACAAGTTCAACAATTCATCACTTGCACTAAAGCACCATCCCCGGCAACGACGTCATTTGATTCGTGTCGCAATAGGTGTGCCGAAATCAACAAAATTTGTATCCTAGGATTCCTACTGCTGTAGCAAAGCTACTGCAGTATAGCGGCTCTAGGGTCGAACACAGGGATGGGTTTTCTTCACACAAATGATTTGCAATTGACTCAAAATGGTGAATTTTGTTTAGATTTTTGGGTTTGATAAAAACAGTAGTGTATGGTTGTTTGCAGGCTGAAAATAAAATGAAGAAAACTAAGAAAAAGAACTCCTTGAAGCATTGGGGCCAATTAAGGTTTGAGGTCCTATATTAATCGAGGTCCTCGGTTCATTTCCTAGTGTTGGGGAGGATGACCTATAGTCATTTCCCGAACCGGATCTTCATTTAGCTTTACAAACTAAACCCCAAAAAATTTTCCTTTTCAAAAATAGCATTTGCTTATCATTCATGGTCCCCGGCAGTGAAAATATTTCCTCTTTGATCTACCCTACAGTGACTCATAAGAGACAACTAACCGAATATCAGTGGATCTTCGGTTGCAAAAACTACAAAATTAGCCACAAAATGCGATCAGTAGAATAACCGAGACCTTAATGTGCAAATCGAGTTAATTCGATTGATTAGTACAATAAAAAGCCGCCAAAAGTATACAATAAATAGGGGCTCAAAATAGCACTTTGGGCACTAATCACTCATCCCAAACAAATTTGGAGTCCTTTTCCAGCAGCTCATAGAGGGGTTTTGCAATTTTTGAGAAGTCCTTAATAACCTTCTTATAGAAACCCACTTTATTAAAGGAATCGCCTCACCGCCTTGACACTGTGGGAGGTGGCAAATTAGAAATAAGCTCAACTTGGCCTTATCGACCCCACCCCTTTGTCGGAGATGACATGCCCAAGGACAATTCGATTCATCATAAATGGCATTTTTCCCACTCAGTTAATTCAAGTTTTTTTCTTTCACGACTGCGGAGAATAGTTTCTGTCAAGCACTCTCAAAAGTACCCCCATATATGGTGATATCATCCATGTATACTTCCATAATGCGCTCCACCATATCCCTGAAAATACTAAGCATACATCTTTGGAACGTGGCAGGTGTGTTGCAGAGGCCAAAAGGCATTCCTATACAGTATAAGTTCCAAATGGATGTGTGAAGATGGTTTTTCCTTAGTCTTCCGCTGCAATCTCTATTTGAAAGTATTCTAAATACCCATCTAAAAAACAATAAAATTGATGCTCGGAAACTCTCTCAAGAAGTTGATCAATGAAAGGCAAAAGGAAGTGGTCCTTTCTTGTCATTGCATTTAGTCTCCGGTAATCTATACACACCCTTCAATCGGTGGTAAGGTAGGTAGGCATATCTTCCCCCTTTTCATTTTGTACAATAGTCACCCCCGACTTCTTAGGCATGACTTGAGTAAGGCTCACCCAGGGACTATCAGAAATAGAGTAAATAATGTCGACCAGTAGCTAAATTCTGCCACTCAAAGACACACTACCTTCGTATACAAGTTCGCCAAATATCTCTCGTGGTTGTCTCATCAGCTTCTAGCTCTTTCCTCCATGTAAATCCGATGGAGTGCAAACCAAAGGGCTAACCCTTTAAATATGATATTTTCCATCCAATGGTCTCTGTGCTTCAGATCGGTGGTTCTAAGCAAACCTGCTTCCTCCCGTGAGGCATTCAGAGATGAGGAATTGACAATAGGACATTGGCCACCTTCCACTAAAGATGCATATTTCAGTTATGTGGGGAGGGGCTTGATGAGCTTAAAAGTCATCTATTTTTAGTCCATTTTTCTGTTTGATTTTCATCTAGAAATGAATAATTAATATACAGAAATATGAAGAAACTCACCAAATTGTTATTAGCAGGAAGAGAGAAAGAAAAAGTAGAAAATACAGCAATAAGTGGAGGGAAAAGTGTACCGAATGGCAAGAGCATAAATGAAAGAACCGCTGAGTCATTGATGAGCTAGTTTACAAAGTCTGAATTACGAGGCTCTGACATCGAAATTGAAGGGAAATCGATTGAGGTTGCGCATGCTAGTACCAGATAAGGAAATAAGGGTAATCAGGAGCTAAGAGAGAACGACGTCGCGACAAGATTCGAGGTCGACAAGAGTTGATGTCGTGATTCAGGATAAGAGGTCGCGACAACGTAAAACACCTTTTAAGCCAATGAGAGGCTCGACTGATGAAGTCGCTTAACTCAAGTCGACGGCCGCAACGTAAGAGTGAAGTCGTGACATCAAGAGCAACCAGTTGAAAGCCCCGCTAAGTTGATGTCGCGGACGCGAGATCGGCGTCACGACATCAGGAACCGCGAGAGTCGTGCGGAAACCGAGTCATCGCCGCAACGGGCAGTGGATGGTCGGATACGCAGCAAATCAAGAGTTCTCCGGTAGCTGCCGATGTCGCATCGGAGATCGATGTCGCGGACATCAGAACGCACTGCATCAAAGTCGAAGACGGAAGTGAGGTCGCTGACAAGATGTCGATAGTCGTGACATCGTGAACAACCGCTTGAAGCTTCATAGCCTATAGCATGCATGTCGCGACAAGAGATTGATGTCGCGACATCCGAAGACATCAGTTGAAGACTGCAGATGAAATGAGCTGAGGTCGCGACAAGATATCGACGTCGCGACATCAGGAGAGAACAATTGAAACCTGCCAAGACGTGAGAAGATGTCGCGACAAGATATTGATGTCGCGACATCAAGAAATGACCAACCAAGGTTACATGAGTGTCGAGGTCGTATCGTGGAGTGATGTCATGACATCGATGATGTCACATATGAAACGAAGCCGACTCTGAACAGTTGACTTGTGGGCCCGGATACCAAAAATCCACAGCTATGCTACATCGGGATTAGTGCCCAATTGAGAACCCTGAGAATACGCAGCCTTTCCAAATTCATTACAAGAGTCATATAATGTGATTTGAGAGGTCCGATGAATAAAGCTCATTTTCTTATTCTTTCTTTCTTTTCTTTTATTTTCTTAATTTTTTTTATTTTCCGCTGCTTTAGAGCAGATTATGCTCTCGTATTTTTATTTTCTTTGTATTTTCGAATCTGATGTTATCGTTGAGCCGGTTCAATGCGCATTTCAATTTCTTTCAAATTACTACCCGAATGTTCGTTCGCATAAATTTCGAATTCGACAGCCAAACAAATTGCGTTTATTCTTATGATCGAGGAATGTTGTATCGTGTAACAAGAATCGAGAATCCAAATTTCCATTAAGTGAACGCTATAGTCTAATTTATCTTTCCCGTAGTCGCTTCCACAGCCTTTGTTAATTTCACGCACGAATTTACTCGGTTTTGGGTCATTGTCTCGGATCCACACGCTCTTATACCCGCTATGATTCATGGCCATTGCCTGACTTCAAGGAGGCCCTCCGAGTGACACAGGAAGACATTCCCGGAGTAATGTGCATTTCACAAGATACTAACCCGCTATTAGGGATCTGAGCTTTGTAAGTTCACTTAGATAAATCCTCTTCTCACTTGAAATCAAGAACGAAAGAATGAGTTATCTATTTAACAAGCAAAGAGTTCACCTCACTGATAGTGAGGCCAACCTGTTAGCCGTGATCTAATCAAGAAAGGTTGATCTATTCTAATTCGAGGAGGAGCAACTGGAAGTCAGAGAACATCCTTGCTTGACCGACAACTTGGGAGCTAAGGTTTACAACATAAATGGGTATGAAGTATTGCAAAAGAAAATACCTGTGATTAAGGTGTCCCTTTGTGCAGTTATCTAATTCCCTATATTCAGAGAATCGCCATAAATTAGATGATGAAATGTGAAGTGTGGAGAGATCCACCGCACTACAACGCCTCGACATTTTGAAACTTGAGATATCAAGAAATTTTATCGGCCACCATGTGTGAATCGATAGTTCACTATAATCGCTTTCTGTATCGTATGTGTCTTCCGAGGATAATCTATTCAAAGATTCATTTCTTTAATTAGAAATTAACAATTCTTTATTCTTTTAATTTCGCGATGTCGCCGTTCGCTTATTTTCCTTTTGTTCGTTTTTAATTTTCCGAAGACTCTTATCGTCGATCCAACTATCATTTTTTTGGTCCAAATAGTATGGAAATCGAAAGTAGTCGTAAGTAGTTGATTTAAAATTCTTGAGATCTCTGGTGGGATCGATATCCGACTTAAATTCATTTTATTACTGGTTTAATTGCACTCAAGTAATATCGACTCAAAACCAACTTTGAAACATTACTTTAAGAGATTGGTGGTTTATATAGTATAAGGATAACAAGTTTTATGGCGCTGCCACGGATTAGACAATAACTTTCGTAATAGTGTCATAAATTTGTACGAGTTCGTCCCAAGTACTGTGTTTTCGGCGCCGTTGTCGGGGATTAGACAATAGTCCTCCTGCAATAGTGTCATAACTTTGTATGTGTGTTTTGGTTCGGGTCATCAAGTTTTATACGCCAAGTGTCGGGGATCGTTAATTTTCAGGGACCATATTCAGATGAAAGAAAGAAATACTAATTTGACATTTTAAAAGAAAAAGAACAAAATAGCGCTTTCAAGCAGCGACTGTGAGCCACCGACCCTTAACAACCCCATATTGAAAATGTTTCGTTGATTAGGCTAATCCTATTGATCCGAAAGTGTACTTTGGATTTTTGTGAAGACAACCATACAACCATGACAGATAAAGGATTAGACGATGTAGCCAACCAGGAATGTACTAAAGACCAAGGGAGCATGACGCTACGGAGAATTTATGGAATTTTATCCATCCACAATAAATATTTAGCAATAGAACGCATGCCAATCAATGCTAATAATTTTGAACTCGAATCAAAGACTTATAACCATGGTCCAATGCCACGCTTCGTCATCCCATCAAGATCCAAACGAGCACTGGAAGATTCTCAGATGGCTAATACCGTTGTTGAATGGGTGTGGAGTCGTGAAGCTATTCATCAAGAATATTCCCATTCTCTTTACGAGATATGGTCAACATGGTTTAACTCCCTACCATATGAATTTGTTAACACATGGAAAGAGCTAATGAGAGCTTATTTCAACAAATTTTTTACTCCATCCCTTCCTACTGGACAAAGAAGGGAAATTATTAATTCCAAACATGGGGAAAGTGAGAACCAATATACAGATAGGAAAAATCTTGCTGAATACAACATTAACTCATGTGAAATTTCAGGGAGAAATAGCAGAGCTGAAGAGAGCAAAAGGGAATGGATGGATAAAATTGTCAGCCATGTAGGCTAAACTCGGGATGCATTGATACATTGGTTTAATGGAAGGAAGTCCAACTAATGTACTTAAAAACGGCGTAGTCAGTGGGAAAGAATGAAGATCGCATGTAAAGAAGGATTCTAAAATCACATTCAGATAAATTTCGATATAACATGACTGGAATAAAAAGGGGAGTCTCTCTCATTCCTTTCTCTATCTTTTATTGCAATTGAGTTGAAATAATTGTTAGGATTTTATATTTGAAGTAGCATGATTGCAAGTTTGGGGGAATTTATTTTTATCTTGCATGAAATGCTTAACTATTGAATATGAGAAATAATAGAAAGTGTCACTTCATATGATAAAAATAAATTGAGTTGTGGTTGATTTGAGTGACATCAACAACTCGTGATATTGCCGTGTTTTGGATTGTTTATTGTTTTAAGACATAACACTAAGTTCGAGAGGATTGGACCAAGGATGTGAGAGAATGAAGAATAATAAGTGGAAAAGAAAGCCAAATTGATGAAATTTAGTCATAACCTAAAATAAAGAACATTCTCTCAATATAACTTAGAAACCCGATAACGCCACTTCCAAGAATTCATCGTCTAGGGACTTTATTGCCAATGAGATAATGAAGTAACTTTAAAAGTGTAATGTCAAAACATTAACCCTGTACTGTTTCAATTTCATTCAAGGTCCAACGAACTAAAATTCACCCAAAACTTATGCAAGAATAAATAGCAATAAATACAGAAACAGAAATCCATCTTTTGATCTAATCGATCTGTGGAATATCCTCAGTTTCAAGGAGCATAATCAGAGGAAAATAAAGGCATTCAAGAAAAACTTTCCAAATTCTCCAAGAAAAGCCGAAATCTGAATTGAAAATACAAGAAGGGACATAATCGGCTGAATCTCATTTTAATCTTCCCATAAATCATGAATCATAATTGACTTTGTTCTTTCCAAGAGACACACCTCACTATAAAAGGGATAGAAGAACAAGGAATTAGAAACAAGCAGAAAGAATGAAGGGAAGGGAAATGAGATTGAAAGAAGCGTCCGAGGGGTGCAAACACTGTTTTATGGAATGAGCGGAGCCTAAAACAAACCGCTCACTGTTTGTTCCATAAAACGTGGTTTCATCCAGAGAACGGTGGATGGAAGGGGAATATGGATTAGTTAGAATCCATCAATCAAGAAGCCCCAAAGAAAAAGGTGGAAGCAGCCCCCAATTTGTTGCACAACCTTGTTAATGGCCAAATCGCTCATTCGGAGCTCAAGGTCTGGAGAACCAAATTTTGAAGCGGGGGATGCAAACTTCTGGAGAAGAGATAGGATTTTAGAGCAGGAAATAGAGTTTTTCTTGAATTTAGTAAAAAAACGTTTGTAAATGAATACTGTACATCAAATCTTTTGATATTTGAATAAAATTCGCTTGATTTACAAATTGGTTGATCGTGATGTGTGGGATTGTGTTTCGTACTAGTTTATTTTCCTCGTTAGGAATCAAAATAACATTTATGTTCGCTCAATTTGTATCTCAAAAGAACGAGAACATGAATAATGAACCGAACTAAGAGTATGTACTCACTGCTCAAGTTCGCCTTGAGTTGAAAAACTCAGAAATTACACTCGATATAACAAAGTACTTGGGTAAACGAACAAAATAGACAAGAATAAACACAAGTCTTGAAGGAAATAATACACCCCTTGGCCAACAAAGACCTTTGAAACTTTAACAAATTATAAAATTTTCTCCGGGAATTCGCACTTGTAACTTAATAAATTCTAGAACTTGTTTGAATATTGATTGAGGCGAAATCCTAGTTGAAAACAACCAACAAAAATGATACAGGCCATTATTGAACAGTTTGAGCTTTTCTAGCCACCACTATGTATATGCTTTTGCATACACCTTAGTCCCTGAATTTGAGCCAATATATTCCATGTCTTCAAAATAAGCCAATGAAAAGCCCAAGCCACCCTTTATCACTAAACTTCCAGTAAAGAACCTATGATGACCCAATAACTCAAAAAGGAGAGGAAAGAGATGAAGTTTGGGGGAGTTTGATTAGAGAAAGGCAAAAGAGATGTACAGAGAAGGTGAAGGAAGAGAGATCGAAGACAGGAAAATACAAAAGGAAAGAAAGCTAGTTAAATAGTTTTGTCTCAGCCTAACTCTCTTGAACAATTAAGTTCTTAGGGGTGTTTCAACACCTAAAATCTAATACCATCCGGTATGGGAGCCACTAACCCAAAGTTCGCAAGAGTTGTTAGAAAGCCTAAAAGACAAAAACATAGCATAATTCCTAAGGGGCGACAAGGAAAATTCCCAAAATCGACTATGTGAAGAGAATCGAGACAATTTTTGAAAAGAAGAAATTCAAGGTAGAATCCCAAACATAAAGTTTGGGGAGATTTTTTTTGGAGGAAATAGCGCTTGGAGGAGAAAAGAAAAGAGTTCGGGGTAATCTCAACCTAAAAATTCCATTCATCCTACCCTTTACCCAAGCCTAACATTACAAGCCAAAAGATCTGATTGATTTGAAGGTTGGAATCACCTACATTAGTGGAGATCAATATGAAAACAAGTGATATGGGACTTGAATAAACAAATTAAGAAACTCCCCGTAAGATTTACTAAACTAAGCAAGAAGTCGAGAAGGATTGTCGACCGCATTACTTAGTAAAGACTTGGTAAATAAACTGCTTAAATACATTAGTTTTATCAAGAAATTTTGTGGATAAAGTTATACTATGCTTATTCTTTCATCCTAAAACTAAGTTTGAATTAACAAAGGATATCTTTTAGTTCTAGATTAGAAAGGTAGACAGATAAAGATGAAAACAAAATGTAAAGTGTCCTTCTCGCTTGAGGACAAACAATTCTTTTCTTTTCTTTTGGTTGAGGACAAGCAAAATTTAAGTTTGGGGAGTTTGGATGAGCTTAAAAGTCATCTATTTTTAGTCCATTTTTCTTGTTTGATTTTCATTCAGAAATGAATAATTAATATACGTAAATATGAAGAAACTCACCAAATCATATTAGCAGAAAGAGAGAAAGAAAGTAGAAAAATACAAAGAATAAGTGGAGGAAAAGTGCAGTCGAATGGCAGAGCGTAAATGAAAAGAACCTACGAGTCATTGATGCAATACTTACAAAGTCCTACGAGGTCGACATCGGGAGTCTGAAGGAATCTGATTGAGGTCGCGACAATAGGCACCCGTATAAGCAAATGAAGGGTAATCGTGAGCTAGATAGGAACGACGTCGCGACAGCATTCTGAGGTCGCGACAAGAGTTGATGTCGTGACTAGGATAAGAGGTCGCGACAACAGAAACACCTTTAAGCTATGAGAGGTTTGGACTGATGAAGTTGCCGGAACTCGCCGACAAGCCGCAACGCATAGGCGAAGTCGCGGACATCAAGAGCAACCGCTTGAAAGCCCTGTGAGAACTAAGTTGATGTCGCTGACGCGAGATCGATGTCACGACATCAGGAACCAGCAGATGAAAGCTACAAGGAAATGAGCTGACGTCGCAACGTAAGAGTGACGTCGTGACATCAAGAGCAACCAGTTGAAAGCCCTAGAGAAATAAGTTGATGTCGCGACGTGAGATCGATGTCGTGACATCAGGAACGACCAGATCAAAGCTGCAAAGACGTGAAGTGAGGTCGCGACAAGATGTCGATGTCGTGACATCAGGAACAACCAGTTGAAGCCTACAGTTCCATAAGATGATGTCGCTATTGTAAGAGATTGATGTCGCGACCAAGACATCGGGCCTGAAGACCGCATGAATGCAGCCGAGGTCGCGACAAGATATCGACGCCTCGACATCGGGAGAGAACAATTCGAAACTCCATAAGACGTGAGAAGATGTCGCGATAAGCTATTGATGTCGCACATCAAGAATGACCAAATCAAGGTTACATAGAGTAAGCCGAGGTCAATGACGTATGATGTCGCTGACATCGATGATGTCACGACAAGGGAAACTCAAGTCGCGATCAACAGCTGACTGGCCTCGATACTCAAAAAATCCATAGCAGTTACATTGGGACATTAGGGCCCACCGAGGGAACCCTATAAATACGCAGCCATTCAAATTTCATTACGTAGTTTCGCGGCTACGACGAGGTCCGGATAGTCGGGGAAGCTCATTTTCTTTATTTCTTTCTTTTCTTTCTTTTTTATTTTTCTAATTTTTTTATTTCGTCTTGCAGAGCGCATTATGCCTCGTGATTTTTACTCGCTTGCATTTCGAACTGATGTTATCGCTGAGCTGAAGTCGAATGTGCAGATTTCAATTTCTTTTCAAATTACACTGAATGTTTAGTTCGCATTAAATTTCTCGAATTCGATTGTTTCAGCCTAAATTGCGCTATTCTTATGATCAGAGGGAATGTCAGACGTGTAATTCAAGAATTGAGGAATCCAAATTCTTCCATTAAGTGAACGTTATAGTCGAATTTATCTTTTCCCGTAGTCGCTTCAGCAGCCTTGTTAATTTCGCTAATGAATTTACTCGGGTTTTGGGTTTATTGTCTGGGATCTGAATATCGCTTATACCCAAGATTGCTGTGGCCATTGCTCGATTTCAAGGAGGTCCTCTGAGTGACACAGGGAAGACATTCCTGAGAGTAATGCACATTTCTTTGAAGGTATACTAACCTGCTATTAGGGATCTTTTGAGCTTTGTAAGTTCACTTAGATAAATCCTCTTCTCACTTGAAATCAAGAACGAGTTGAATGAGTTATCTATTCAAACAAGCAAAGAGTTCACCTCCTCAATCTCTGATAGTGAGGCCAATCCTGTGTTAGCCGTGGATCTAATCAAGGAAAGGTTGATCTATTCTAATTTCGAGGAGGAGCAACTGAAGTTGTATATCCTTGCTTGACCGATAACTTGGGAGCTAAGGTTTACAGTCCATAAAATGGGTATGAAGTATTGCAAAAGAAAAATACCCAGATTAAGGAAGTCCCTTTTTAAAAGTAGTTATCTAATTCCCTGTATTCGAGAGAAGCAGGCCATAAATTAGATGATGAAATGTGAAGTGTGGAGAGATCCAGCTGCACTACAACGCCTTGGATGTATTTTGAAACTTGAGATAATCAAGAAATTTTATTTAATTAACTACGTGAATCGATAGTTCACTATAATCGTTTCTATCGATGTGTCTTCTGAGGATAACTATTCAGTATTCATTTCTTTAATTAGAAATTAACTATTCTTTATTCTTTAATTTCCAGTATGTCGTTAGTTCAGTTATTTTCCTTTTGTTCGTTTAATTTTCCAGCACCTTAATGCTGGATCCAACTATCATTTTGTGGTCCAAATAGTATGGAAATTGAGTAGTCAGGGTAGTTGATTTAAAATTCTCGAGACTGTGGATCGATATCTCGATTCTAAATCCATTTTATTACTTGTCTAATTGCACTTGCGTAATATCAGACCAAAACCAACTTTGAAAATGATTTACTTTAAGAGATTGGTGGTTTATATAGTATAAGGATAACAAGTTTTATGGCGCCACACCGGGATTAGACAATAAACTTTCGGGTAATAGCGCCATAAATTTGTACGAGTTCTTCGTCCTAAGCATCGTGTTTTGATACCATGGTTTCAGGATTAGACAATAGTCCTCTCGTAATAGTGTCATAACTTTGTATGTGTGTTTTGTCCGTCATCGTGGCTTAAGATCGCTTTAGGATTCTTATCTTCTTTCTTTCCACTGTCCTCCCCAACCAACAAGGGGAGAATTTCTTCCCTTTTTTTCCATGAGCCATAAGCAGCAAATAATTTTGAGGTTTCATTTAGATCTTCAGAAAACTCTACCAATTACTCTATCAAATCTTCCTGCAGTTTTTGCTTCTGGGACTATTCTTCCACTATGGTATCAATCAGCCATACCTTTTATGGACCCTCTTCCTCTTGGTGCACATGCTTTTTTCCTATGTGAAAGATGTTGAGTTCCAACACACTCTAAAATGTAAGCTACATTACCCCATTTTGACAATTTATGATTGCATTTGAGGTTGCTAAAAATGGTCTACCAAGGATGATGGGCACATAATTGGCTCCCACAGCTATTGGCTCAGTGTCAAGGACAACGAAGTCCATTGGGTAGTAGAACTTATCAACTTGCACCAAAACATCTTTGATAGTGCCCTTGGGAATTTTCATTGACTTGTCTGCAAGAGGTAATGTGATAGTGGTAGGGGTCAATTCTCCCAATCCTAGCTGCTTGTAAACTGAGTAGGGTAACAATTTGACACTAGCCCCCAAATCTAGTAATGCCTTTTCCACGCAAATTCCCCTAATATCCATTGAAATAATAATAGACACCCCGGGTTCGTGACTTCACCTGAGTTTTGGTATTCGATGATGAATTTTCACCTATTCTGTTAAGAAAGCCTTTTTGTCGATATTCAACCCTCTTTTCACCATGCACAAGTCTTTTAAAAACTTGGCATATGTCGGGACTTGCTTAATCATGTCTAAAAGAGGAATGTTGACTTTCACTTGCCTCAACACTTCAAGAATCT